>JAYESA010000004.1:59012195-59479695 GCA_036927795.1 Iris macrosiphon | reverse complement strand
TGTTTTTGGGTTCGGTTTGGAGGAGAATTTAGTAATAATAGAGTTTAGAGGCGGTGGACTAGGATGACTCACACGCGTATAGAGGGGAAAGCAAAGTTGATTTTTGCTACTGCTGCTGTTGATATTTCCTTCTCCTAATGGGTCCGGGTTCAAGCGGGTAGTGGATTTGGATTTTGGTTTGATATCCAATAGGAATTATATATATATATATATATATATATATATATATATATATATATATATACATTTCTATTCACAAAAAATTCTAAGAATTATATTAGTGCATATGGTTGAGCTAGCAATTGTCCAAAGGGTCTCTTACATGGAATAAATTAAGAAAATTTATAATGGCTCCATAAGTCCCTTAGATGCACAAACACCTCAAATAAAAAATTAAATAAAATCTATTTCCTCTATTTAGCTCATAACTATTATAAATAAATAAATAATTAGTACGGTTTTTAGAATTAGGGTTCATACATTCTACCCAACTTATAAAATTTTGTCCTCGAAATTTAAATAAGGTAGGGTCTCTCTATCTAATCTATCTTGATCACAATTTAAAAGAATTTATCTCATGTTTAATAATACAATTTCTACCCAACTTAGAATATACCTATCTATCACATAAGGCTATATATCTAAGAAAACTATTCCTCGAATCGTTTAATCATGTTATTCAATCCTCCAAAGTTGCACAAAATATATCACCTATGATATACCTTTAATTACGGGAAGTAATCATCGAATAATATGATTGGCCTATAGGGTATACCTAGTACTATCTGCATATCAAACTTATACCAAGAACGAGGTTTCGTCTTTCCGAAATAAGGAAGAACGGAAAACAATAATAACGAGTTCAAGAAAAAGGTACTAGAATAGAAGTATGGATATCAAGGTGTTTTAATGAATTCAAAAGGAATCGTCAAGGCAGTTATGGATTGAAATCTATTTTGGTAATTCTTATTCACATGCTTGTATCGGTACAGTTATGTAACTGATACGATCTGCTCAGACATATCTAGAGGGCAAGTATATTTGTCTACTAGTCCACTATATGTCTCAATCCACGTATAGTATTGGGAAGGGCGAATCAAGCATACTATGTCTAGCTAGACCATAATACGCTGATTCTGATTAGACAATTTGTATTAGTGTGGTTGATCAGGCCCCAATAACACATATGTCATGAACAAGCTCGATAAAAGATTAATCTTGCAAAACTAGGCTATAACAGTAGCATAAGTCAAGGTAGTATAATATAAAAAATAAATACGCTAGATCATGATGAAAGAAGGTACATAATAATTTAAGTCACAAAAAGATAAGACTCTACAGTCTCTACAGTTGTCATACTAACTCCTTGTCTTAGTTGCTAGTTTACAAAATAGGGTATGGGCCTCTAAAATTTATAGTCTGGATAAACATTATCTTCTTATGCTAGTGTACAGTTAATGTCATTCAACTATCATACTTTACTAAGGAGTCAAAAGGACTATGTGCTACTAGATTGTGAGGCATACTACCCAACTTATAAAAATTTTATCCTTGAAATTAAAACTAAGTCACGGTAGAAAGTCAAGGATGGTATAAGGTATAAATTAACAAAGAATATTTATACCTTGATCAACGAATAGGTTCAGAAAACGTTCACGCCTCTGCCGTCCTCGTGCTGTCAAGTTGATTCTCCTGGTTTATTTATCTGCTGAACTGGCTTTGGTGCTGGAAGTGCTAGCCACTGTGCTGGCAGTGGAAGTATCAATGCTTGTTGCATAGGACAGTCTTTCCTCATATACTGTCCGAAACCACATCTCATACATTGTCTTAGGCAAATTCGATAGTCCCTCATAATATGTCCGCGTTTCCCACAATAATGGCAGCAGAGTTTCTCTGGGATCTGGTATGGTCCTGCTCTCTGCTGGTACTGCTGTTGCTGAGCTAAATAATGTCTGGTAGGTCCTCCTTGTTGTGTTCTTGCTGGTCCTTGCTGTGTCCTCAGTTGACCTCCTTTTCCTCTGCTGATAGTTTCTTGCAATCTGGCTTCTGTCAGTAATTCGACATAAGAGATTCGGGACTGGGAGCTAGTGTAGTGTTGTAGCTCCTGAGTTAGTCCATGATAAAACCTCTTAGCCTTAGCCAAGTCATCTGGTATCAAGGCAGCGCCATATTTATTGAGGCAACTAAACTCAGCATCATACTCGTCCACCGTTCTGTTTCCCTGCTCCAGGTGGAGAAACTGATCGTACAATGCATCTCTGATGGTATCCGGGAAGTACTTTCTTTCAAAGCACTCCAAGAACTGCTCCCAAGTCTGGTATGTACCCAACTGGCGCTCCATGGATTCCCATCAGTGATAAGCATTACCATCTAGAAGCGTCCTTACACCTATCATCTATAGTTCTGTAGGTAGCTGTGATGCCTCTAATAACTTCTGGGTGTGAGTGATCTAGTTGGTAGTCTCCTCTGGACTCTCAATGCCTATGTACGGCTTCAGACCCATCTGTATAAAGTCTTTTACTGAACCAACTTTAGCTCGAGGTACTGGAGCTAATGCTTGAGCTGGTACAGTAGTCTTTGCAGCCATCCTTTCAAGTGCTGCTAGAAACTCTTGTCTCTGTTCTGCTGCTTGCTGCCTCTGCTCTGTAGCTAGGGTGGCGGTCTGTTGTCGCTGTTCCTGCATTATCATCTGGAAGAATTAGAACAGTTATGCCTGGCCATCCTGCGGTGTCGATGAGACTGGAAGGTTCCCATTAGGTGGAACGTGATGATCAGATGGAGCTGGATTGTGAATCTGTCCATCTGATCCTGGAAGTCTAGAAATGGTTGAGGTCTCTCCTTGAGTCTGACCATTGACTCCAGGAGTTGTGTCACAAGTATATCCCTTCTGTATATCCATCTCTCTGCAGGTGATGTACAAAATGTTTAGAAGAAGTACAGGAATCAAACAGGATGCAAGTATTAGATAGAATGTATAAGCATGAAATATGCTAGGGAATTATTCGCGTATTTTACAGTTAAAACCCCCCAACATACATGAAGTCCTTTTCCTGCGTAAACAGGGCTTCTAGGTAGTTGGCATAAAACAGGTTGATAAGCTTCCTGCGTAAAGCAGAGCTTCAACATGGTTTAGCGTAAAATAGAGATTCAAAGTAGTCAGCATAAAACAAAGATTCAAAGAAGTTGGCGTAAAGTAAAGCTTCAGAGTGGTCCGTGTAAAGCAGAGAAGCGTAAAGTAGAGCTTCAAAACTGTCTGCGTAAAATAGAGATTTAACACTGTCGGCGTAAAACATAGCTTCAAAGTTAACAACGTAAAAGTCTGCTACACTTCCTGCGGAAAGTCTACGTAAAAATTTGCGCATAAAATCTGCGTAAAAATTCTGCGCGTAAAATATATGCTGCGTAAAGTCTGTCGGCGTAAAGTTTTGCGTACGTCAAGTCTGCATAAAAAGTGGCTATACTTCCTGCGTAAAGTTTGTGTAAAAGGGTGCTGCATAAAGTCTAAGTAAAAGTCTGTCTGCATAAAGTTTGTAAAAAGTTCCTTGCGTAAAAGATCTGCTGCGTAAAATCTACCCGCGTAAAATCTATGCATAAAAGGTTTGTGCGTAAAATCTGAAATATGTTGCAGCGTAAAGTTTGTACGAGGAACTCTTTGTATTTTCTCGGATAAATTTGTCAGACAAATCAGTGATCCTGACATCTGACAAAGGTACTGCACAATGATTGAGAGGATGGCTGTGATGATGAATTTTGCACAGAGGCCCAGGTTGTCGCTTAGTGGCATATTGGATACAAGTTGTTTTTACACGCTAAAAAGGAAGAGAATGGAGTCTTCTGAATACGCTGTCTATTCTATATGGACGTAAATAAGTTTTTACGCTTAAGTCTGAGATGGGTTTTTACGCTCAAAATGAGTTTTTACGCTCAAGACAGGACAAAATCAGATGCCACGTCAAAAACTGTTTCTTGCACAGGGCTCGAGGCATATCTCTACATTTAAAGCACGAGATTTGGTCATGGCTGGGGAAGGCTAAGGCTGTAACAAATACGCTCACATCACTATCCTTATATTTTATGCCTAATCAGGCTACTCTACGCTGATTATCTATTATTCATGAATCATCAAGTTTACGCAGGGGCAGTTACCTACGTGGCTTGCATGTCATGATCTTATAAAAGGATATGTGTCATACACAGTTGTCATAATCATGGCATAAAGGAGGCAATCTTCTGCATAGTTTGGTCTTTTACGCCAACAAGACAGCCTTTTGGCTTTTACGCCAACAACAGTCAATTGGCTTTTACGCTAGCAACAGTCATTTGGCTTTTACGCCAACAAGGGTAAAGGGTCTGGTCATAGGGTAAAAAGTTTTTAGTGTAAAACTTAAGGAAGAATGAGATTTCAGTCAAGCATGGATGAGATCCTTATACTCTATTCCTATACCCAGGCTTGTTCGGTACAGTTACGTAACCGAGACAATATATTCTTGACCTGCATGGGCCACCACCAAAAATATGTCACGCCCCAGTCCCAAAATACGTAGGACTAGGAATACGTAACATGTCCAGCCGTATGTATATGGACTCCAATATATGGAAACCATATACACACGTACGCTGTATATGAATATCCAATCCACCAGTAGTAATATACTGTCACAACAAGTCACACACAATCTATATCACATCCACAGCACAAATAATAAGTAGGAATAAAGAGCTGAATAATAACTGAATATCCAAGATGAGTATCAAGTCTGATAGTCGGGTGGAAATAAATCCACTACAAAACGACTATACTGCAGTAGTAACAAAATCTCTAAACAGTGGAAATAATCACAGCTACTCTGAGGGTAAGACCTCCTCAGTCAGGTAAGTAGAGTCAGGTCCAGGTCCGTACTCCTATGGATAATCCTGCTCGTCCATATCTGGAAAGGGACCAGGTCCTCAGAGGGACGTAACAAGATACATAATAACATGCCAATAAGTACTGAAAAATAAATATCCAGTGGGTCGCCTAACCGTCTAAGTGAATGCAGTTTGAGAACAACTTTTCCAACACGTGGGCTATCTGGCCATAATGGAATTGGCATGATTCTCTCGAAGAATCAGGGGCCCATCAGCATACCGTCTTTTAAACGGCAGAGGCCGCCTGTAATATATATAGTGGTCATTAAAACGCGTATCTCCGGAGAAGCGTACGGTGACAGGAAAGTGCAAAGGAGCCCAAATATCTTACTTGTTGTTCTCCCCACCCCATGCTCTAAACATGCCATATCTATGACACGATAAAACCTCTAAATAACTGCCAGGTCTACTAGCATACAAAGTTTATATCAGCAGTCATCCCTAACGCACGACTCATACGTACAGGAGGCCAACCCAGTACGTAGTCCAGGATCTATATGAGACTCACAACTCGTGTAATAACTGTGTCACGACCAATGAACTTAATGATGCTCCATAATACTGGGGTGGTCTCATAAAGTAGGTCCAAAAATCTACATAAATAAATATCTATATAAGCAGAATTAAACATGCATGTATCAGCTGGAATATAAATAATAGTACAATGGCAAGGTATACTTGCCGAGCAAGAGTTCTGTATAGTGCACGTCCAATACTGTGTTTTATGTTTTGTGAAAGAAGTGGGGTTAGTGTTTGAGAGAGTTATAATATATATATAGAGAATAAGAGGCGATGGGGGGGAATTTTGTGGTCTCAAAAGCCACTGTTGCTATTGTTTCTTTCTTTCCTTCTTCGTTTGTTTTTGGGTTCGGTTTGGAGGAGAGTTTAGTAATAATAGAGTTTAGAGGCGGTGGAATAGGATGGCTCACACGTGTATAGAAGGGAAAGTAAAGTTGATTTTTGCTACTGCTGCTGTTGATATTTCCTTCTCCTAATGGGTCCGGGTTCAAGCGGGTAGTGGGTTTGGGTTTCGGTTTGATATCCAATAGGAATTATATATATATATATATATATATATTTATATATATATATATATACACACACACACATATTTATTTACAGAAAATTCTAAGAATTATATTGGTGCATACGGTTGAGCTAGCAATTGTCCAAATGGTCTCTTACATAGAATAAATTAGGAAAAATTTATAATGGCTCCATAAGTCCCCTAGATGCACAAACACGTCAAATAAAAAATTAAATAAAATCTATTCCCTCTATTTAGCTTATAACTATTATAAATAAATAAATAATTAGTATGGTTTTTAGAATTAGGGTTCTTACAGTTTACTAGCTTAATGAGCTAGTTTTGACCTAGAATTTTAGGGGCACCCTAGTTTGACCTAGAGTTGACCGTAATTGCCCCGGTTGACCGCCAAAGTCAACCTTTAAGCTAGTGTCGGCCTATGGTTAACTTTTTGGACCCCATGTTGACTTTTTGACCCAGATTTGATCGGTTTGACCCGTTTGACCTAGAACAACCCTAGAAGCTTATTTTTAGTTATTTTATATCTGTTTAACTCTTTAGAATCCCGTTTAACCTTGCTTTTTTGCAATAGGTACTTGCGATGCCAGTCCGGATCTTGATCCTCACCAGTTGCTCAGGACGTCAGGCGAGTAACTACCTCTGATTGTTTCTATTTCATGATAGCGTATATATCACCTGTTCTAGAACTGTTAATACTTGATTCTGACACATTATTTTATGAGATGGTACTAGTTGGATCCCGTCATGAGATGTTATCCCCCTTACCGTGTTCAACGGGTACTCTATCATGTGTATTTCATTATGCGCTTCGGGTATTGATTCTCATGTGCTTCGTGTGCTCTCACTTTCATGTGCGCGAGTTATTTATCATGTACGTAGCGTGTCATGGTTGGATCCAAGAGTATTAGTTGGGGAGGCGAGTAGAAGTTAGTTATGTGATCAAATCCAAACATTATTCATGTGTATATCGGTTATACAACTCACGTATAACGGAGTTATCGTAGAATAAATCATGTGCAACCCAAACTGATCATATAACGAACTTGTGCTCAAGGCACTTAGCTAGTATTCCTATTTTCTCACATGCAGTTACTTCTCTACTACTTGTATTGTTCTCCAGTTTTATATTGTAGTTACTTTATCAGTTCTACCATATATTTACTTTTTTGTGCATCTTGTATTCTTTTCTATTGCTAGTCATATACACCTTACCATGTATTTGGAGTTGCTTTCAGAGTTATGTACTTTGCTCCAATCCTGACTGGATATATTTTTCCAGAGGATCTTGAGGACTTTTGCCCGACTTACTATGGGCCAGGTGTCAACGATTATTGCGACCCTGAGATAGAGGAGGAGCCCGTCCCAGCTGAGGAGACGCCGCTAGTACCCTAGTATAGCTAGGTGGCTTTCACTGGGTTTGTTCCCGGTTGGTTTTTAGATGACTGTATTATTATTTTGCTACTACTGTGAGATATTGTAGACTCTTAGACTTGGACTGTATATTTTGGATATTGTACTTGATCTCTTTGGTTCTTTGTTTATTTTGTTGATCTTATCATGCTTTTACTCTTCCCCTAGTTATTGTGATTGAGTTTATGTATATATTTTATGTTGTCCTCCTTTTGGAGAGGTTATCTTGACAGGTTATTGTGAGTTATAGATAGTTGTGACCTAGAACGGACCTAGACAGCGTTCTACTGCCGATTCTGCGGCGTAGGCTCGACGTACCCACGACTCGTGCCCGATTTTTTGGGTGCGGGTCATGACAGATACACATACTCACTTAGGTACATACTTTAATTGAAGCATAATTCCTATTTACTATAATACTTGATACACATTAAGATGAAACCTTGATACACATTGTATAGTTGCTGATACTCAAATTCTACACACATACAAATACCTACACTTATCATGACAACCCCCTCTCTTGCTACCAGTTCGACAGCAACAAGTTGCTGCTTCATGGACTATTGCAGCTGTTGCCTACATGTTAACATCCTGTTACTGATGTTTCTATCTCCTACTGTAGTTGCTGCAATACCCTGCATAATGCAGTTGCTAATGCTGCATCTACTGCTGCTTAGGTAAGTTCTAAACTCCCCCCCCGACTGTTCAAAACCTTTTGTAAAAGTGCATTATCCTACACAGGTTAGTGCACAACATGTACTCACAGTTTCCAGTTTACTGCTAGACTCAGAAATCCCCAAGTTCCTGTTATCAAATGGAACTCTATGCTACTCAAGTGCACTCACATCCATTCACCCTCACATCTGTTGCCATGCCTAGACACTAATTTTATGTGCACAGATTCTAATTTATACCAATTTTGATATCTGATATATTAGCCCCCACTTGGTACACATTGTTTCTCATACACTCTATACCCAGATTTGTATCTCTGATACACATCATGTAACCACTACTTTTTACCCTATGGGTATTTTGATAATTTTACATGTTGCTAATATTTTTATATTAAATTATTTTAGTGGTTAGTATATAATTTATTTGTATTGTCTATGATTAATTATTGTTAGTTTTTAGTAGTATATTAGTGCTAACTAATCACCATAGTTAGTTTAATTAAAATAGTTAGTTGTCATGGAGAGAATATTCCCTATTAGATATAGATATTTCTTATATTAACCAATTAGAATTCTTTTTCTCCCTATTTGAATTTAAATTAAATGATAGAGTGACACAATTAGTAATTAGAACAAATTTTAAGCCCATTGTATGGGCCTACCATGTCATGGAAAGATTAAAATTTAATTTTTCCTTCAATTTTTTTACTTCTTTTCCAAGCAACCTTTATTTTAATTCCCACCAATTCCTAGATCTAGAATTTGAATTTCCAACTCATCTCTCCACCAAATTCATTTATTCCTTTTTCATTGAAGAGCAAGGAGCTTGGAGCACAAGGAGGAGCTTGAAGAAGGAGTCCAAGCTAGGGGAATCGTGTCTAATTTATCATCCATGTGTCCAATTCAAAATTCTCCAAGGGGGACATACTAATACTAGATAATTCTCTATTTTTTATCAAATTTATGGTTAGGAACACCCCTTGGGCCTATAGAAACCTTACCATGGTTGGAATTGACACTCCAATTATAGATCTTGGTGTTAGGAGCCTTCCAATTTGTCGATCTAAGCTTTTGTTAGGAGGAATATTAATTTTGGGGCTCAATTTGGAAGAAATCTGAATTGTGTCCATTAAGTGTTTGATTAGTTTTCTTATCAGGACTATTAGTGTTTATTTGGTATTATATTGGTAAATTTGTGTCCACAATTGGATACATCAAGTCCGTATCATGATACTCCATGATACAAGTAAATAGAATTGGTAATTTTAGTATTTTTGTGTCCTAATGTGTCAATTTCTTATATACTCATTTAAACTATTTAATTAACTACATTATATCTATATTTCATATATTAGGTGTATTCTATATGGTTTGGTGGCATATTATGATGTTGGTGATGTATATCACATGAGTATCTTAGTATGATACATATACGTGGCTTGGTGCATACTAAGTGTTTGTTAAATTGTTGCATTAGTTATAGTTAGGGGGTATGGTGTATTACTTTGTTTGTGATACTAGAGTATCATGGAGAGTGTCGTGCTAAGTGTGGTTAATGTGGTGTAGTATGGAGTATCATGAATTGATAGTTGTGTTCATGAGAGGTTGTATGAGTTTCTATCCTAGCGAAGTTGGATAGTGTGTGTAAGTGTGTGTGTTTAGATCAGGAGAGTGAGTGTTGTGTTCATGGTATATTAGGGTATGTAAGGGACTGCAGTTCAGACTTTGAGAGGGAGGAGAATTGCACCATAGTGGATTCCCTAGGGTAAAGTATGAGGGAGAATGCAGTGCAGAGGTTCGGGTGCAAGGACTTAGGGGAACCAGTATGGAGGGTTTAGTATTGGTTGCAGTGTATTGGTAATCTGAGTAGTGAAGAGGGGTTTGCAGGTGACTTGTAGTTATGCTTGGTGCACTAAAGTAAGGTAATGTCATCAGCTGTATTACAACAACATATTGCTATCCCAAAATAGATGGAATAACAACAGTAAGTAGGATGCAAGCAGCAACATTAACACAATAGGTTTGTAGCAAGCAGAGTATGCAACCAGTATAAAGAAGTGTAGGCTCAGTATCAGAGTATTTGGTAAGTGTTAGACATGGGGTATCAGTGCACAAGAGGGGACAATATTCAGGTGTGTAATAATTAGTGTGTGCTTGAGTGATAGTGAATGCAATAATCTGAACCGAAGTTTGTTTATATATGCAAATATGTGTAGACTGAAATTACATAGTTGAGTATCAGTGCACTTTATGAGTATTGGAGATAGGTGAGTGTGTTACTCATATTGTTTATTCATGTGTGTGCCTTTTCCCACGGAGTGCGATCTGTGTTTGACATTATATTGATGGGTATTTAACAAAGTGGACTGCTTGGAAGCAGTGGTGTGCTCTGTGCACATGTATACTTGTGAAGGTAATATACCAGTGAACTAGTGTGGGTGTGAATTAGCTATCTGTGCATAGTTGGAGAGGGAAGGATACCAACATGAGTGCCATGTAGGTGTGTTTAAGTGTTTGTGAAGAGGTGTGGTTGTCTAAGTGTGGAAGGCACTATAAAATTGGGAAAAGATCCCATTGGACACTTTCGTATGCTAATAGTACATTTAAGGCTCCGTGTGGGGGAACCAGGAGGAAGTTGTATATACATATATAATACCTTAGATTTCGCACAGGGAACCTAAAGCCTAATACACAATAAATAATAATAGTAAAAATATGTCCAGAGCACGATGAAGACTCTCCCCACCCAATGTAACCTCACGTCTCATTCCACGATGTCTCATGTCCATAACACGCAAGATCATGACCTCTAGCTAGTATAACGAGTTATACGGATATCTATATAATATGCAAGTCTCATATCACGAATCCTGTAAACCTTTACAGAATACCTATGAATAACTCAAGAAAGATTCTGTCATATGAAATAGTGTCAAGTTTCCTAGGGTATGGCGTACTTGGTAAAGAAAGCACGTAAAAATAGGATCGTGCAATCAACTCTCTAAGTGACGTTGCACGACTCCGCATACGACATCGACACCCGAATCTTGTTCGGACGCAAGGCAATGTCTCACGGTCCTAGGATAAACACACACATCAATCATATAAAATAACTATAATAACTAAATAATATAATAAAGTCAAGAAAATGTGATACATCATGACAAGGTATACTTGCCTGGGTTCTGAACCCCGTCAACTACTACTGGAAAAGTGTAATCTCTACGTACACCTTCGGATGCTGAAACAAACATCACCAATATTCTCAGAATACTAAAAATAGCTAGGATTGACTACCCATAAGTTTAATTTGGACACAGGGGCAAAATTGACAGTTTTGGGTCAACGGGGTCCACATGTGGCCCACTTCGTACCAAAAAATGTGCCAGAGACAAAGTTTTTCAAATTCATCAAACTTAGTGTTTTCAAGTCTAGAACAATGATACGAACCCAAAGGAACGTCCAGAATGATGATACAAACCCAACTGAACATCCAGAACTGGATTCCGATGAGCCGGTCACAAAATTGCCCGTCAAGTAGAGCCGTGGGACCTACGAAACGGAATTTCGTCAACATTCTCAGAATTGAGCCAAACTTGGGTCACAGGACCAGCATAATGCTATAAATCCGATAACATAAGTTTTGTTGTAAAATGACAAGTACACACGAAGTTACAACGAGTGTCATAAAAGGCCGATATAGTATTTTTTGGTGGATACGCGTTGATTTCGGTGTGCACACACATCGAAATCAAGTTTTGCGAAATCCCACACATCCATATTTATGTTAAGCGCCTTTCGGTGCAACTTGCACATGATGAAGTTACCTTGTTTGGCGGAACGCACCCCGTATCGCAAGATTTTGTGTGTTTTAAAAACAAGTTTTTGGTTGTTTTAGAACAAAAATAATTTAACCATTAAAGCAAATTAATAAAAACTAAAAGAACAGTAAAATTCTTGGTTATATTATGAAGAAGTTTCTTCAATTATATTTTGAAAATAATTAACGAGATGGTAGAAAATTGGACATGAACATGGGTACTTGGACTGAAATTCTGAACTGTTTCCGAACAGTTTTTCGGCCAACTTTCGGTCAATTTTTTGATCAAACCGGGGTACCTAAATTCGTTCCACTTGAAGAAAATCCTAGAGGGTTAGGTTGTAAACATACCAGCAAAGATGGGGCACTAACAAAGAGGGAGAAAACTCTGCGCGAAGGGGGCCGCAACTGCTACTGCCGCCGCTACTGCTGTCGCTGTTGCGACGGCGCTCCGGCGCTGCGGCGGCGGGCGGCGGGAGGCGGTGGTTTACGGCGGCACCGGGGTCTAGTGTGGGTGATGGTGGAGGTGGGATTAGAGTTAGGGTTAGGGTTTTGGTGTTTTGTATATGTAGTATATATATATGTATATAGGAGAGAAGAGGGGGTGGGTTTGCTTCCCTGTACGTGGAAAGAAAAGGGGGGGTTGGTTTTAGCTAGGATTAGGATTAGGTTAGCTAATGGGTAGGGTTTGTCTTAAGGTTAATGGGTTTGGGTTTGGTTTATTTCTTTTATTAATTTATATATATATATGTATATGGATATTAAAAAATAGTTTTTGATCTCAATAAATTCCAAAAAAATTATACAATACACTATTAATAGTTGCACACCCAAAAATATATTTTCTGTATAATATTAATAATTAATTAATTACACATAATTATAAATTCAATTATATTATATATTATAACTAGCTAAAAATAAAATAAAAAATTCTCTAAATCATAAAAATTAAGAATACAAAAATATTAAATTCTAAAAATCAGGGTGCTTACAGAAGGATACTAGCATGAGTGCCATGTAGGTGTGTTTAAGTGTTTGTGAAAAGGTGTGGTTGTCTAAGTGGAAGGAACTATAAAATTGGGGAAGGAAGACTGTTGTACCAGTGGATGAGAGAGTAGGTACATGAGTGTGTTAGTGTTAGGCCATGGTCAAGTGTATTGCATGGGAGTAAGAGTATATATAGTGTAGTTAGGTGTGATACATGAATATTAGGGTAAGGGTAGTGGGTTAACATCTTGTGATATTTGAGTACTCTAGGAGTATAGGGTATTGTTAGACCAAGAAACCAAGTATTAATCGAAATAGGGCAAGGTAATATCAAGGTATAGATATAGGGTAAGATATTAGTTGGTAGTGTAAGGTATTTCAGGATGCCAAGGTATTAGTCTAGGTAAGTGGATGTTGGTAAGGTATTAGTTTAGAAATTAGGATACATGATAATATTAAGGTATTGGGTATAAAGAGTGTGGTGTCCTAAAATACTAGATATTAGTAAGATACTTATGATACTAAATGTATATGAGTAGGTATATATAATATCTAGTGTCTAATGCCTAGTATCCTATATACATAGGGTATTTACCTAGAAACTTAGTTTTAGTAAGGTTTTGGCTTAGAAAACCTAAAATTGACTAGTCAAGCTATGTAGGCCAACAAAGTAGCTAACTTGGAACCAAAATTAGGTAACTGACCTAGTTTGATTCTAATGATCTAGTGTTGACCTTGAGACCTAGTTTTGAACTGCTTAAGTTTGTATTTGATTTTAAATTATCTATTGACACTGTAAACTCATAATATAGGTTGTTTGGGCTCTGTTTCTGTATTTGACTTGTACCATCGGCTCCGGATAACATGCAAGTACTTTACAATTATGAACATGCATTTACATGATAAATGATATTATCTTTTTCTTATTTGTTTCCTTGACACTATGATTGTGTGTACAAGGATGGGTTGTTGTGATTCATGATTGAGTTAAAATACGTATTGGGGCATCGTGATTATTCGAGTTTTGATGCGTGAGACCCGATTTATGATGTGAGTTATCATGTCATGATTCGTTGAGCTCCGTGTTATGATTCGAGACTATCCGTATTCGTGACATATTTTTATCCATATCATAGTTCATGATTATCCGTTCTTTGAGAGTAGTGACTATCTATTTGTGGTTTTGACTCATGTTACCTGTCTATGATTAATGGTCTTCTATGATCTTATGAGAGGAGTCTGGTGGGAGAATACACTAGTAGTCATATGGCAAATCATATTTTCATATTTGATTCGAAAGATAGCAGGCGTACACCTCACTACGTCGTACCGGATTCAGCCTCGCCCTCATATGTCAAACACTGTATTCTAGGTTATACAGTATTTCAGTTTGTTAGATCTTGTGATTTACTTTCCAGTTCATTTATTTCTTGTTGCTAGTTCTAGTTATTGCAGTTTTCATATTACTAGATCATATTACATGCTTACTGTTGCCAGTTCCATATTTATAATTTCATGCTCTACTTATCTCTATTGTTTCTTTACATATGTGTCTTACCGGTACAGTTTCTATCATAATATATTTATACATGCATTGTATATTTTTTATGGTTGTAATAGTACTTGCTCCGCTCTTGACTGGATATATTGACAAATATTAGGAAGCTTTGCCACACTTGGACCTTCAGGCAAGGATATAGTTGAGACTGCTTTGTACCTTGGACTTCTCTGGGAGAGCGAGCTCTAGTGTTTCCTAGTTTTGGTATCTTTCTTTAGTTTCATTATCTTAGATAGTTGACCGAATTTGTCTTCGGAACTTCTTGCCATGTATTATGATATTGGATATTGAATTATGATTTTGACAACTTTTAAATATTATATTTGGTTTTGTCTCTTCTTATTCATATCCTCCTTTAGTTATTATGATTGAGTACTTATTGTTGTTAGTTAGACTTGTATTAATTTTGAGGTCTAGACAACGTTCTACCGTCGATGTTGTGGCGTAGACTGGACGTACCTACGTACTCGTATCCTGATCATCAGGGTGCAGGTTGTGACATATTATACCTGCACATATATATTATTTCCCCCTTATTGTAGTTCATGATGTAGTATGCTGCTAATATTGTTGTTGTTTATAGATTTGCAACCACTATTGCTGCAATGCTGCAATACAGGAACCCCCCATCAAAATACACTACACAAATACTTGATCAAACTCTTACACTCACTCACACACAACTTTCTAATCCAAGCACAATCTCCCCTCACACAAAAAACTAACACAAACCCTAACACTAACACAAACACCTCACATGCACACCCTAGTATCATACTACACTATGGTACGCCGTGGTACTCTATTCCTACACCAATATCACCATGATACCAACATCAAAACAATATGAAATACCAAATATATATAAAATATAACATAAATATAGCTAGAATAATTAGATCTAGTGCAAATAAGAGAAATTGCCACAAAAAGACTCTAATACACCAAAATTACCAAATCTACATATAAGTATCATGATGTATGATGATACATACACTAAGTATCCAATTTTGGACACTAAGACACAAGAATATCTTAAAATAGATAACAAATTCCATATGTGAACACCACACAAACACTTGGTGGACTCAAATTCGTAATTCCACTATATGGCCTATAAAAACACATGTAAGAACTAGGAATAAGCTTTGTACCACCTAATTCTCTACCTATGTGGTTGGATCTAACTATGGATAGTTCTTATGGATTCAAATTAGATTTCTAATATAGAGATTGGTAGGAAAATAAATTTTACCTATTAGGAGTTGGATCCCAATAAAATTCTACCAAATTGAACACAATGAGGGAAAGTGGACACGATCCTCCTAGCTAGGCTCCTCTCTAATGGTCCTCCTTGTGCTCCAATGCTCTAGGCCTCCACAGGGATATGAATGAATGGAAATTGAGTGGTTTAGAGTAGAAATTGGTAGATAATTGGAATGACTCGGGGAGGAAGAAGCTTGAGGAAAAAGAAGTGACAATTATGATATATAAATGGATTGGCTCTCCCCCCTAATTATGGTCGTCTGTAATTAGATTGGTTGAGGGTTGGTGAAATGTCAAGTTTTCCCCTCCACTCTCTCATTTGGTTTCTAGAATTATCATGAATAGAATCTTTTTGGTTATAAAGTAATCTAATTAGTTATGGGAGGATATCTAACCATTCTAGATAGAAATATTCTATTCATGATAACTAACACTAATTGATTATATCTAACTACTTAGTTAATTATAACTATATAATTAACAACCACTAGCAAAATTATATAAGTACCCCTAGTCCTAATTTGAGGTGGTCATATCATTTGGTAGTGACCAACGAAAGCTGGTCGAATATACTAACGTTGATATGGCTGCTGATGTAGACACGAGGAGATCGACTTCGGACTATGTGATAAAATTTACTAGTAGAGCAGTTTCGTGGCAATCATAGTTACAAAAGTGTGTTGCCTTATCTACGATATAGGTATAGTTTATTACGGCGCTGGTAGCTTGCAAGGAGTTTTTGTTATTGACATCCCAAATGAATACTTAGAAAATTGTGCAAACTTTTGTATTAATTTGAATACAATAGAAGATGTAAAAATAACCCTAGCACAAGGGCTCTGAATACAAGATTTAGAGATCTGGAAAAGTGTGATGATTTAGATTGAGCACTACAACTGACTCCTTTACTCCTTTGACGATCCGGTGACCAAGAAAGACTGCAAAGTCTTTGGGCGTTTGAGTATATGAATCACTGTGCATCTCTTCGTCCCTCCGTGCGTCTGTGGGAAGCCTCTGTCCCTACTATTTATAGCTTCTAAAAGATAATGCGTGCGCATGCATTCACGCAAATTTTGCATTATCGTATAATCCTCTCCAACAGAATACGGTTATAGCCGGTGGACGCATGCTGTGATACGATTGCCATGTGGCAACAGTAAAGATTCGGCTGTGACCGAGATTGAAGGTTATTGATATCCCTTATAAAAAGATCTTTAGTCATTAGTAACAGAAAGATTGAGCTGTGTAGAGTCGCCTGGGAATGCTATCACATGGGAAGTATGGGAACTCTGCCGTATAACAAGTCTGCCGTATTGGAACGATGCCGCATGGGAGGTGTGGGAACGCTGCTGCATAACAAGTCTGCTGTATCAGAACACTGTCGCATGGGAGGTAGAGGAACGCTGCCATATAACAAGTATGTTGCATAGGAACATTGTCGCATGATAGGTATGGAAATGCCGTCGCATAACAAGTCTAATGCATGGGAACGCTGTCGTATTGGAGTCTGTACTTTTTATGAAGCATACGTCTGCTTACATAACTGCCAGTGGCTCACCCTCTTACTACATAGCATTAAATATAAGTGTAGTGGAGGATGACATATGGTGCATGGGGTATGGCCGACCTTTGTTGTATGTCTTCTAACTGCCTTTGGCGCATAAATGGTTCTTTTAACAGCCCTTGCTGCATGGTTCTTGACTGCTCTTACTGCATCAGGACTGAGTTTGCCTTTGGCACATAGTCCATAATTTTCCATACTTCTACAAGACCCCCTTCAAAGTTTTAAAACTTAACTTAATTAAGTTTGGAATACTTTGAACTAGAAGCATGGATCAATCAGCCGCGTGCACATCAATCTTCAAGCCGCATGGATTTGGTGCTGCATCATTTGCTCGCCTTATAAACTTGATGTCGTATATTTCTTTGACAGACTGTTAAATCTTCATTAAGGGATAATGACACCTCAATTTCTGAATGGATCTCTAGGGATCTCCTACCTTCAGCTAATACAAACTTCGAAGCATTATTTCTTAATGGATAATTCATGCGACAACCGAACCGTCAGCCTCGTGATTTGATATTAGCCATTGATGTGTGGATGAAAAGGCCAGGCTATCTTTTTCGATCCTGGGCTAGCGGATCCCTAATACATGATAAGGTATTTAAAGCACCTGTTGATCCGTAACTGTTCTCCATTTTCCTGAGACGTGAGTTCATATATTAAATGTTAGGTTTATTCTACGATTTTGGAGCCCCACTACTTGGGAACCTAACTGCCACTCGGCTAGCCTCGCCTATAAATAGAGGCTGAGGGAGAGAAAGAGACGCTACTCTCATTCTCAAGATGCCTCTACTTTCTTCCATGAGTAAGTCAGACACAAGAAGCCCCGTCGAGTACTTCGTTGATCCTTTGCCTCTAATGGTTGTTCACTCCACCACCATTTCTCCTGCTGCAGATAGAGAGCTTAAAAAAGTCGATCACCTCCGCCTACGTGCCTAAACATAGAGACACACATACACATTTTATTGCATGGGTAAAAAAATCACCAGAAACTTGCACAAACTCACCCCACGACTTGATGTGCATAGTCGTGACTGAAAGGCTGCGTTCTGAAGATGTGATGACGACAAAATCTTCCTTTAAGAAAATGGGTATAGATATTCTTGGAACACTTATCCTGGATATGCGCTGGAGTGCTATGCGCGACCACTCCCCGCATGGATGCAGTTACCTCTTCGGGGGTGCCTCCTCTGGAGCAAGCGATGTAGTCAAGATGCGCATTCATGTAGGGTATTTTATCTATGCACATGAAATCCTTATGCACGGATAACTTATTTCTGACCGAGAGCGCATGTTCTTGTGTATGTGCACCTTCTGTTCTGTCCTTCTTGTAAATATTCAGACTTCATGCACTTTGTTTTTGCATGAATTGCTTCGGGCTGCTTGGGTCCTGATGGATCATGGAAAGATATCATAGCCTTCGTCATTCGCGATGAGCAAACACATTACTCAGGGGACTGTTTCTCGTCTTCCCACCTAACTTGCTGTAGTTATTCCTCGAACATGGACGCCGTATCGATTACAGGGTTGGGATTAAAATCTAAACCAGGATGTCTACTCGCGGCTCATCCACAAGGCAGAATTGGGCTCGTGCGTATCTATGCATGCCCAATATGTGTTGTAAGCTCCCTTGCTATCCCACAATATGGATTCTTTTCCATGTATTGAGGTTTGCACTGAGGAGCTTGTTGGAGGAGGGACCCCGAATGCACTGAGCTGTCGGCTTCACTTGCGTTGGTACCAGAAACAGCATAGAAGGGTCTCCTGATGGAGAAAGTTCAGATTGTAGGATCTTTCCATCATATGTACTCATGACATTGAATACCAAATAAAAACCCTTGAATGCAATATATTTCCATCATATGTACCCATGGCCTTAAATATCAATAAAAAATTATTGTCCTTTTCTGTAACTTCCCCTTTTACTCTATAGACGTAGCATAATATTGCAATTATTTTAAATTTTCTTACCCGAGAAGGGCTTTGTGGATCCACCATCACTGGCATGTGTAAAGCTAAGCACAGATGATAAGTTAATGTACCATGGATGCGGTAGGTGGAGAGAGAGAAAATAAGACAGAGGTGATATGGACATGACTGTTTTCTTCCCCCCCCCCATTTTTACCCTACTGTAAAGAATAAGAAGTTCACAGTTCAGAGGTGGTATGGACGACAAAATTCACTACGCCTTGTAGGGTAGGCACAAATCATATTGCTTATCCGTGCTTGTTAGGAAGACCGAAATAAAATAAAAATATTGTACATTTGTAGGCTAACTTGCTAGGGGGGATGGAAAAGTATATGCCTAGCTTAGACATAGTAATTTTTGAGAAATTTGTCGTTGATCGGCATTATAAGCAAATTTCCGTTAGACTTTGTGAGTATGTATACGCCATTGGAATATACCGATTCCACAACGAAGGGTCCTTCCCACTTAGGTTGGAATTTTTCAGTTGTCCTATGCATCATGTCCATGGGTCTTCTCACTGCTAGGATGAGATCACCGACCAAGAATATTCTGTCTTTCACCTTTTTGTTGAAGGCTCCGGAAAGATGTGCTTGATATAGCTAAATGTGTTATTGAGCCAAGTGACATTTTTTATCAAGGGCCTCCAACTCCTGTAGACACCGACCATAGTTGTCTTCAACGGTTAACTGGTATGTGAGTGCCACCCGTAGAGAAGGAATCTGAGTCTCCAGGGGAAGGATTGCTTCACTCCGAAGACTAAAAAAAATGGCGTATTTCTAGTCGAGGTTCGGACCGTTGTACAATAAGTCCAAAGAAATTTGCCAAGCTTCTCGTTTTAATCACGTTTGTTGGATGAAACAAACTTATTAAGCATCTTGATGATCACCTTATTGAAAGCTTCTGTCAATCCATTAGCTGCTGGATTGTAGGCGGTCGAAGCTATATGCTAAATTCAGTTTTATCACAAACCCGGAAGAAAGCGTAACTTGCAAACTATAGACCGTTATCGTGGATGATCCTCTGAGGCTATCCTAAATGGTAGATAATGTGATGTTTGATAAAAGTAATCACGTTTGATGTCTTCACTTCTGCGAGCAGGATGACTTTTGTCCATTTGGAGAAGTAATCTGCTATAGTAAGGATGAACCCGTGCCCTTTCGATGATAATGGGCTAATTGGCTCGATGATGTCCATGTCCCATGCTTCAAATGGCCAATATACCACCATTGGGTGAAAGAACTCTTAAGGCTGATGGATAAAGTCTTCATGGATCTGACATATCTTAAACTTTCTCTGCCACCATGGCACGCCAATAGTAACCCATATGCCTGAGACGATTCTATAGTTTTGGACCAGGTTGGTGTGCACCATAAACACAGTCGTGGGATTCTCAAAGTGTCACGATCCGCACCCGATATAGGGACACGAGTGTGTGGGTACATCCAGCCTATGCCGCAGCATCAGCGATAGAACGCTGTCTAGGTCACAATACTAGCTAATCAATCTCACATGAATATCCAACTCCATAAGGAGACAAAGATATCACAATATATTATGGAATACTCAATCACATAACTAAAGCACGATAAGATATCGAGAAAAATAAATAAAATAAAACACAAGTCTAACAACAATAAAAAGTCTATCCTGTAATCAATAACATCCAAGTCTCCAAGTATGCCGGAAACAAGTCCTCTAAGTCACGGTCTGGAAAAATATTTCCAGTCAGGATGGAGCGAAGTACAAGCACTAACAACAGTTTCATATATATTGATAAAAACTATAATACAGTGCAAAGAAATAATGATAGATATAAATACTGGCAAAAAGTAATACTGAAATAATGAAATACTGGAGCATATGTCATCATCAATGGTACACTAGCAATGAACAGAACACAAGTGCATGCTAGAACAATAAACTGGAATATAAGTGAATGCTAGAACAATAACTAGAACATAGTGAAATGCTAGATTGATAAACTAGAACATAGGGAAATGCTAGATCAATAAACTAGAGATACATGTATAGACTATCTTGCTAAGTGTGTGAAATATTATTATATCATGTGATCGGCTTGGGACTGATCAGGTTTGTTACATATGATTAGCTATGATTCATGTAAGGTCAGGCTAACCATCTGGATAGCTATGATGCGAGCAATAGTCAGGCTAATCATACATAACAGGCTATGAGGCATGTAATGGTCAGGCTGCACCGACGTGAGGTGTGGTGAGCTATGATGCATGTAGAATTGGGTATGATCACATAAGCTACTAATATTTCCCCGACCCTAGTTAGTACGATGGATTCCAAATCATGACTCCTCATGACAGGTCTCGATGATGCCAACTCGTGTATGCATAGTGTCAGAATCATGTACGCTATACAGCTAGAATCATAGAGATGATCAACATAATAAAAACTGTCAGAGAATGTACTCGTCTGTGGTCCTACTGCTGGTAATACCAATATCCTGTTTCCAAAGTCTTATTTGAATAATCCAACAGTCCTATAGACATCATATAATACAATATCATAGAATCAGTCGTTACACTAGCACACATACAAACATAATTACACTGAACTCATAACTGCACTAGGGGTGATAATGGTCATCTAGCAGGGTCAAGTATGCATCTAAATGCACGGACGTCAGGTCCTTGATTACTGTGCATAATTAGACAGTCAAACACTAACATATGGCTCGCCTGTACGTTAGTGTACACAAGGCAGACACTCACAACCACTCAGGGTCACATGGTCAAGTAAATATGGGATATCCACAGTTAAACTAGGGTCATACAGTATATATATACATATATAGTCATAACTAGCATTAGCATATAATTACTTAAATATATATCCATATATTTATATATATATATATATATATATATATATCAACTAATATTATATGCATACGCACACACATGTACGAGCACACTAGTCACTAGGTTCACCGACAAAGGGTCTTATGATCAACCAACTAAACCTGTCATGAAGCAAATTCTAATTCCTATTAGCATTCACACAAGCACATATACACAACTATAAAAGAAGAGGGGACAGGTTCGAACCTTGGGGGTGCACGCACGGGCTCGACGATGATGACGATGATGATGATGTTGATAATGAGGATGATGATGATGATGATGATGATGATGGTGATGATAATGATTGTCACCTCCACATTTCAGATTAGGGATAATTTTATCTTTTCATAATTAATGTGTAAATGATTGCATGATAATTATTTATATTTAAATTGCTGTGATTTTATTTGATTGTTGCACTTTACCGTTGCATCGATAATTAGAGCACTACACTAGCCATTGTCTTCCAACAGATTTTACACCCTTGTCCTAGACATGCCAGACTTTTATTTTGATCTTTGTGTGACTCATAATTATGCCTTGTTGTGCTTCATTTTAGTCGCACAACATTCGTCGCAACCGATTGTATTTAATTCTATATAAATTAAACTTTGTATCCTTGTGTATTACAATCGAAATTGGAGACACAATCTCGACCCATTTTGAGCAACCCAAATTAGGGTAATATTCTATTCCGAGTTTACTTCATTCATAACACTTGTGTCCTACTTAATTTCAGTCCCTTGTACTCCTAATTAATTTTAGAACATCACTTGCATTTATTTTTAATTAATTAAAATCATAAAACTCACTTTGTGCAATTTTCTAATTGTTGGGCACTTTTGTGCAAAAGTGCATTAAGGTATCCATCCCGTTGGACACGACACGTAAATAAACCCATTTCTCCTTCATGTGTATTTTTTTATAAGTTTTGGAATCCATCGTGCTAGCTGGGGAAACGGGGAAATATTAGTAGCTTATGTGATCATACCCAACTCTACATGCATTATAGCTCACCCACACCTCACGTCGGTGCAGCCTGACCATTACATGCCTCATAGCCTGTTACATGTAATTAGCCTGACTATTGCTCGTATCATAGCTATCCGGATGGTTAACCTGACCTTACATGAATCATAGCTAATCATATGTAACAAGCCTGATCAGTCCCAAGCCGATCACATGATATGCTAATGTTTCACACACTTAGTTAGATATTCTTGACATGTATTTCTAGTATATTGATCTAGCATCTCTACATGTTCTTGTTATTGTTCTAGTACTCATTATATTCTAGTTTATTATTCTAGCATGCACTGTATTTCTTTTTATTGCTAGATGTACATTGATGATGATATATTCCAGTATTCCTTTATTCCAGTACTTCATTATGTCCAGTATTTCCTATTGCCAGTATTCATATATGTCTTGTATTTCTTTACACTGTATTATAGTTTTTGTCAATATAAGTGGAATTGCTGTTAGTGCTTGTACTTCGTTCCAATCTTGACTGGATATTTTTTCCAGAGGATCTTGAGGATTTTTGTACCACACACTATGGACCGGGTATAGATGCAGACTACACACCAGATATTTTAGAGGAGACTATTCCTTTAGAGGAGACATTACTTGCAGCTATCTAGACAGTATTTATCTTATGCACTGAGACTTATTGAGGTTTATTGAGTTTATGTTTAGACTTATTCTTAGTTTATGTTGAGACTTGTGGAGATTTTATGTTAGACAGTTAGACTGTGGTTTATCTATATTTTGAGACATGGTATTGACTATATCATTCTTCTTATCTTTTATCATGCCTTTATACTCTTATAGTTGTTGTAATTGAGTTTACATTATGAGATATTGTGAGATGTATATTGTCCTCCTTATGGAGATTGATATCATTAATAGGATGTGAGTTATGTTAGTGTTATTGTGACCTAGACAGCGTTCTACCACCGATGCTGCGACGTAGGCTGGACGTACCCATGACTCATGCCCCTATTCTATGTGCGGGTCATAACACATTTTTAGAGGTGGCCCATGCAGGTCCAGTTTCGCAAGTTATATGATATTGTGGTAGTACGACAACTTAGTTGTACTATTGCGAGCCTGCGATAGGATATAGGAAATATGATTTAGGATGAGAGTATGCTCAATCATACTAGGAAAATTCTGATATTTTCATTGCTATTCTGAATAATTGCTTCCTTTAGAATCATTCCTTCCTTGATGATATCGTATCTATCACCTAAATTGATTATTTTGATCTATCTTCAGGATGCCGCCGCAGACTAGATCTCTGAGAGCGGGAGCATCAACTTCAGAGGGGCCTGCCACCTCTCGACCTGACGAACAGACATCTGGAGTTCCTCCTACATCTCCTGTTCATGTGGGAATATCTGCAGCTAATAGGATTCCTCCTCCACCTGTTCAGAGGATTGCCCCAGCTATGACGGACAACCTTCCACCACCACCAATACCGATTCCCGGAGGTGTGCCCACTGACGGAGCACAGATGTTCGCATTTATCCAGGGCATGTTAGAGGCCTAGAGAGTAACAACAGAAGCTCAGCGTATTCAAGCTGAGGCTCAGATGGTGCAAGCAGAGGCGTACCAGGCACAGACAGAGTTGATGAGAGAGAGCATGGAGAATGCTCATCTGGTTGCTCTCTAGGCTGTGGAGAGAGTAGCCCAACGCCAGCAGCATCATGGCCGGCAGCACCAGAGGCCAGGTACTATAGTGGACTTCAAGAGGATGATGCCTCGAGTGTTCAAAGGCATAGAAGGAATACTCTATGCTGACGATTGGTTAGAGGACATAGAGAGGAACTTGTGCTTAGCACAGATCCCGGAGATTCTTCAGATAGAGGCCGCTGGCAGTCAGATGTTTGATATCGCCCTGACGTGGTATCGTACAGAGCCGAGACTCGCTGTTGAAGGACTTACTTGGGAGGAATTTAAGGAGCTCTTCAAGGAGAAATTCTTTTCTGACATAGCTTTGGGAGCATTGGAAAGTCAGTTCCATGACTTAGTCCAAGGAAGCATGTCAGTCGACGAATATGCCGCAGAATTTTGTCGATTGAGTCGATTTGCGCCATCAATGATTCGAGATCCAGGAGACCGAGCATGAAAATTCAGGAAGGGATTGAATAGAGAGATCAAGTCTCGTAGCTCAGGACGACGCACTGTTACATTTGAGTGTATTCTGATGGATGCCCAGATTGCTGAAGATGACTTGGACCTCAGGCCCAAGAAAGGATGCGACACTTCTGGAGGAGCAAGTGGTAACACAGGACAGGCCAAGCGCCCACACTTTTAACAACAACGACAACAACAGAGGCATACCAGCAGTAACACCACCAACAAGCACCAGTTTGGAGACATATCCAGCAGCAACAATCACATAGACAGAATCAGCCCGTTGCCCAGTGTGCGTATTGCGGAAAGATGGGACATACTAGAGACATATACAGGAAGAGATTGGGTACTTGCTTGTCCTGTGGATCATCAGCACATCATCTTAGGGACTGCCCATCTATTCAGGCTCGTCGAGGTGGAGCAGCTGCTCAGAGAGGACCAGCCAGGGTACCTACTGTACTAGGAGGCCAGCAGAGGGGACCTCCATTTTTACCATAGCAGCAGAGGTTTGCTCAATACCAGCAGCAGTAGAGAGGAGCACCACATGGACTAGCTTACGCCATGACTATTGAGGATGCCGAGCCAGCTGGAGATGTGATTTCAGGTTCAGTTTCTCTCGATTCTATTCCAGCACTTGCATTATTTGATTCTGGCGCTTCCCATTGTTTCGTATTTGTATCTTTTGCCCTTAAGCATCGTTTATAAATGGAACCATTAGATAGGACTTGCAAGACCACGACAGGAGGAGGCATTATCCTAGTCCGTAATTATTGCAAGGATCGAAGAGTGTCATTGGAAGGCCGAGAGTTGAGCGTGACTTTACTCGTCATGCCACTTTCGGGATACGATATTGTACTTGGAAAGGACTAGCTGAGTAGACACCATGCTTCTATAGATTGTCACGAAGGCAGAGTAATATTTCGACCACCAGGAGAGCCAGAGTTCGAGATCGCCAGAGGAACAGAGGAGCGGAGCAGAGGCACTTTTTGCGGAGCCAGGATGGAAGAAGAGGAGTTACCACATCCACTGATAGCGGAGTTCCTGGATGTATTTCCAGAGGAGTTGCCAGGTTTGTCGCCAGACAGAGATGTTGAATTCTCTATAGACTTGATACCAGGAGCGGAGCCTATTTTGTAACATGTCTATAGAGTCAACAACAACGAGTTGGTAGAACTGAAGAAGCAAGTTGAGGAGCTGCAAGACAAAGGTTTTATTAGATCCAGTTCATCGCCATGGGGACCACCGGTATTATTAGTACCGAAGAAGGACGGCACGGTACGCATGTGTATCGATTATAGAGCTCTGAACAATCTCACTATCAAGAACAAATACCCGCTGTCGAGGATAGATGATCTTTTCGATCAATTGAGTAGAGCGAAGGTGTTTTCAAAGATAGACTTGAGGTCAGGCTATCACTAGGTGAAGGAGAAGAGAGAAGACATACCGAAGACAGCTTTTCGGACCAGATATGGCTAGTTTGAATTCACAGTAATGCCGTTTGGTTTAACCAATGCACCAGCAGTTTTCATGAACTTGATGAACGAGGTATTCCACCAGTACCTTGACAAGTTCATAGTGGTGTTTATTGACGACATTCTAATATATTCGAAGACCCCAGAAGAGCACGAAGAGCACCCGAGGATGGTCTTAGAGACTCTCAGGAAGGAGGAGTTGTACGGGAAGCTTTCAAAGTTTGAGTTCTTCCTTGAGAAGGTTGAATTTCTTGGACATATGGTGACGGATAACGGAATTTCAATTAACCTAAGGAAGATAGAAGCAGTGGAGTCATGGGCTACCCCTAGTACGGTAGCTGAGATCAGGAGCTTTCTCGGACTAGCAGGATACTACAGAAGATTTGTACAAGACTTCTCCAAGATTGCAGAGCCAATGACTAGACTGACAAAGAAAGATGTGGATTTTATCTGGACAGAAGAATGTCAAGCCGCATTTGATGAGCTGAAGAAGAGATTGACGACAGCACCAGTTTTGACATTGCCAGTAGGGACAGGTGGATTCACTATCTACAGTGATGCTTCAGGAAAAGGTTTGGGATGCGTTCTTCAGCAACACGGGAAAGTAATTGCCTATGCTTCAAGACAATTATGCCATCATGGAAAGAACTATCCCACTCACGATTTGAAGTTAGCAGCAGTTATCTTCGCTCTAAAGCTGTGGAAACACTATCTGTACGGAGAGCATGTGGAGATCTTCACAGACTACAAGAGCTTGAAGTACATGTTTACGCAGAAGGAGCTGAATATGAGGCAGAAAAGGTGGTTAGAGTTGATGAAAGATTTGATATCTCATTACAGTACCATCCAGGAAAGGCCAACGTAGTCGTCGATGCCCTGAGCAGGTATCCGATGGCTATGTACTTGACAACAGATAGACATTTATTAGCTGATCTAGAGAGCTTGGGAATTGAAGTACTAATTCCAGGTATTGAGATTCAGATGTGGGGATTGCAGATACAATCAAAGCTGATAGACAGAATTAGAGCTACATGACAGAATTAGAGCTACACAGTATAATGATGAGACTCTGAGGAATATCAGGGCACAAGTTCGGACAGGATTGATAGACGACTTCACTATTACGGATGATGGATCCTTACGGCATGGCACGAGGATGTGTGTGCTGAGTGGAGGGCTGCACAAAGAGGTTTTGCAGGAGGCACATTGCTCTCAGTACTCGATGCATCCCGGTGCCAACAAGATGTATCGAGATCTGAGGGAACACGTATGGTGGTATGGTATAAAGCGCGAGGTAGCACGCTTTGTATCCCGGTGTTTAGTGTGCCAGCAGGTAAAAGCAGATCGACAGAGGCCAGGAGGATTGCTTCAACCTTTATCCATTCCAGAATGGAAGTGGGAGCACGTGACTATGGACTTTGTTTAAGGACTTTCACGTTCTCCAGGAGGAAAGGATGCGATTTGGGTCATCGTGGATAGGTTGACCAAATCAGCCTACTTCTTACCTTTCAAGGTGGGTACATCGATAGAGAAGTTAGCAAAGATATACGTGCGACAAATTGTCAGATTACATAGAGTTTCTGTGAGTATCGTCTCAGATCAGGATAGTCGTTTCATTTCCTACTTCTGGAGGAGTCTGCAGGCTAGCTTGGGCACTAAGCTCAAGTTCAGTACCATGTATCACCCCCAGACAGACTGGCAGTCTGAAAGGACTATTCAGACTCTTTAAGATATGCTACGCACTTGCGTTTTGGATCTC
The DNA here is from genome assembly GCA_036927795.1 of Iris macrosiphon. NCBI lineage: Eukaryota > Viridiplantae > Streptophyta > Magnoliopsida > Asparagales > Iridaceae > Iris > Iris macrosiphon. Next base: position 59,451,234 of record JAYESA010000004.1, on the reverse strand, counting down.
GGAGGTTCTTGGAAGGATCATCTACACCTAGTAGAGTTTACTTACAACAACAGCTAGCAAGCCAGCATTGAGATGTCACCATTCGCGGCTTTATATAGACGAAGGTGTCGTACACCTTTATCTTGGGATGATATTGGAGAAAGAGCTTTGTTAGGACCAAAAATGGTCGTGGATGCAGCAGAAAAGGTGAAACTAATCAGAGACAGACTATGAGTGGTGCAGGATAGACAACGGCATTGGGCCGATAGCCACCGTAGACCCCTTGAGTTTCAGGTATATGTTTTGTTATTTTTGGTTTATGATTATTTTGTTTTAGATTGCGTGTTAAGATTGTTTGTTCTAGGTTAGAGATTTGGTGTTCCTACGGATTTCTCCAATACGGGGCACGATTCGTTTTGGTAGAGGCGGAAAGCTTAGTCCACGTTACATCGGGCCCTTCAGTATTCTTGCAAGGGTCGGTACAGTAGCCTATTGACTTGACTTGCCGCCTGCTCTAGAAGGAGTACATGACGTATTCCACATGTCACAGCTGAGACGGTACGTGACAGATCCTAGTCACGTACTAGATCACTCGGAGATCGAAGTTGGACCAACACTCGGCTATCCTGAATAGCCTATTGAGATCTTGGATCGTAGAGAGAAGGTATTGCAGAACCAGACTATTCCTTTGGTTCATGTTGCATGGAGACATCACTCTCCAGGCAAGTCAACCTGGGAAAGAGAGGACGAAATGTGCGAACAGTATCCGTATCTCTTCGAGACTTGAGGTATAATTTTTTGTTTGATTGTTTATTTTTGTGTTAGTTTATTTTTAATTTTGAGGACAAAATTCTTTTAAAGAGGGTAGACTTGTCACCCCCACATTTCAGAATAAGAGTATTTTTGTCTTTTCTTAATTAATGTGTAAATGATTGCATGGTAATTATTTATATTTAAATTGCTGTAATTTTATTTGATTGTTGCACTTTACCGTTGCCTCGATAATTAGAGTACTACACTAGCCATTGTCTTCCAACAGATTTCACACCCTTGTCCTAGACATGCCAGACTTTTATTTTGATCTTTGTGTGACTCATAATTATGCCTTGTTGTGCTTCATTTTAGTCGCACAACATTCGTCGTAACCGATTGTATTTAATTCTATATAAATCAAACTTTGTATCCTTGTGTGTTCCAATCGAAATTGGAGACACAATCTCGACCCATTTTGAGCAACCCAAATTAGGGTAATATTCTATTCTGAGTCTACTTCATTCATAACACTTGTGTCTGACTTAATTTCAGTCCCTTGTACTCCTAATTAATTTTAGAATTCCACTTGCATTTATTTTTAAATAATTAAAATCATAAACCTCACTTTGTGCAATTTTCTAATTTTTGGGCACTTTTGTACAAAAGTGCATTAAGGTATCTATCCTGTTGGACACGACACGTAAATAAACCCATTTCTCCTTCATGTGTATTTTTTTATAATTTTTAGGAGTGTGCAATGCAACATCAACCTCCTTGAACTATGGCCTTAAAACCTTGAACCAATGCATCCTAGCCTTCCAGTTTTAAATCCATTTAAATCCTAGCCATTGAAATATTCATGGCAAGACCCAATCCCAAGAGGGTTTTGACGAAGCCCTAATTCTAGGTCAACCCAAAGTCTACTACCTATACATATATATATAGTACTACTTTTACTTTTCTTCTTTTCTTTTTTAACCTAAACTAAACCATTAGCCGATTATTCCTGTTCCCATCTCATCCCCGACCTATAGTTCCCCGACTTCACCCGCCGGATATCCCCGACCAACGTCGCCTCCACACGATCAAGCCGCGGCCATCTCGCTGCCCTCAACCGCGGCCATCCCGCTGTCCCCGACCCGCAGAACTTCACCGCCACGCCGACCGCCCCGCCATCTCTACAACCCGCCTTCCTCCCCCTCGACACGTCTGGACGCCGGACCTCGTCGACGCTGCACCGAGCCTGCTGCCATCTCTGTTGAACCAACCAGAGACCCTGAACCTGCTGTGAAGACCCGTCCGACTTTGACTTCAACCCGCACCTCGTCGACGACCGATCTCCCGACCACAGCACCTGAACGCTGGAACACGACCCACCTGAACTCGCCTCTACGAACTGAACCACTGCCTGAAGTCGAAGACGCTGCCAACCCGCTCGACTGAACCGAGCACTCCGCGACGACCTCGACACGCACGTCTCGTTCCATGTACCCAGGTTCGAGTCCCCTCTTGTGTGCATGTACACTTACGTGCATACGCATATTTTATGATTGTGTGCATACGTATAGGATAGTATACGTATATTGTTGGTATATAGATATATATAATTAGTGTGTATGTATGTATGTATTAGTATTAGTATTAGTACATGTATATGGTTATTATGTGTGTATTGATATATATATGTACATAGATATACCCATAACGTATATGAACCTAATTGGTATATGTATGGTACATGTATTAGTATATGTTTAAATGTATTTTGGTATATATACACACATATATATATATATAGTATATATCTCAATTAGTATATGTACATATGCATATGTATTATAATATGTCTCCCTAGTGTATATTTAATATATATACAAATTATTAATTCTATTAAGTATATATATACATATATCTATCATATTGTAACTAATAAGTAATAATGTATATGCTAGATAATAATATGTATGATATGTCTATGTACTAGATGACCCGAATGTTACCACGGATACCCCGTAGATTACATTGACATGTGACCATGTAACATATTAGCGGACTGCCATATGTACACCGACGTACTGACAAGACCTTATCATTGACTGTCTGTTATGCACAGCAACTACAGACGTGACATCCCTAGCGTAGTCTCTGAGATTATTGTGTTTTGATTGTGTGTGTTAGTGTAATATCTGATACAATATTATATTATATGATATGTCTATAGGACTGTTGGATCATTCAGATGATACCTTGGAACCAGGATATTGGTACTGCCAGCTAAGGACCACAGGCCAGTACATTCTCTGACAGTTTCCATTATGTTGATTATCTCTATAATTCTAGTTGTATAGCGTACATGACTCTAACACTGTTGTTTATACGAGTTGGCATCATCGAGACCTGTCATGAGGAGTCGTGATTTGGAATCCATCGTGCTAGCTGGGGAAACGGAAAAATATTAGTAGCTTATGTGATCATACCCAACTCTACATGCATCCTAGCTCACCCACACCTCACGTCGGTGCATCCTGACCATTACATGCCTCATAGCCTGTTATATGTGATTAGCCTTACTATTGCTTGCATCATAGCTATCCGGATAGTTAGACTGACCTTACATGAATCATAGCTAATCATATGTAACAAGCCTGATCAGTCCCAAGTCGATCACATGATATGCTAATGTTTCACACACTTAGTTAGATATTCTTGACATATATTTCTAGTATTTTGATCTAGCATCTCTACATGTTCTAGTTATTGTTCTAGTACTCATTATATTCTAGTTCATTATTTTAGCATGCACTGTATTTCTATACATTGCTAGATGTACATTGATGATGATATGTTCCAATATTCCTTTATTCCAGTACTTCATTATGTCCAGTATTTCCTATTGCCAGTATTCATATATGTCTTGTATTTCTTTACACTGTATTATAGTTTTTGTCAATATAAGTAGAATTGTTGTTAGTGCTTGTACTTCGTTCCAATCCTGACTGGATATTTTTTCCAGAGGATCTTGTGGATTTTTGTACCACACACTATGGACCGGGTATAGATGCAGATTACATACCAGAGATTTTAGAGGAGACTATTCCTTTAGAAGAGACATTACCTGCAACTATCTAGACAGTATTTATCTTATGCACTGAGACTTATTGAGGTTTATTGAGTTTATGTTTAGACTTATTCTTAGTTTATGTTGAGACTTGTAGAGATTTTATGTTGGATAGTTAGACTGTGGTTTATCGTGCCTTTATACTCTTATATTTGTTGTGATTGAGTTTACATTATGAAATATTATAAGATGTATATTGTCCTCCTTATGGAGATTGATATCATTGACATGTTGTGAGTTATATTAGTGTTATTGTGACCTAGGCAGCATTCTAGCGTCGATGCTGCGGCATAGGCTGGACGTACCCATGACTCATGCCCCTATTCCGGGTGTGGGTCGTGACAATGATGGTGATGATGATGATGATGATGATGATGATGATGAAGGTGATGATGATGGTGATGATGAATAGGTCGACACTACTGGAGTCGGAGCTCTGACAGGTGGTTCAGTCGGGACGGCCGAGGATACTCAGGCGGGTGAGACGAGGGGTGAGGAGAGTCAGAGTTAATGGAAGGCTGCTCGTAGATGAGCTCAGGCAAGGCTCGATGGTTGTGTTGGGACTCGGTCAGGCGTGCTGTTGAGGAGGAGGATGCTCCGGTGTGCTACGGGGAAAGAGGTCGCTCAAGCAGTGGTCGACGGTGGGGGTAGGCGTTGTGGATGGCCGGTGATGGCTGAGCAGGTCGGAGGAAGGAAGACGATGAAGGAGGCGGTACAGCACAGTCGGGTTCAGTCGCTGGGCTTCTCATCGTCCGGTGGGTGAGGCGGTGATGACCGGGGAGATGGCCGGGGAAGAGGAGCAAGAAGAAGAGGGTGGTGGTGGTCGAGTCGGGCTGGGATGGCCGGAGAAGTCTGGCTGTGACGGAGGTCGGCTCACCTGGGCTCCGGCGGGAAGATGGCCGGGGGAGAGAAGGAAGAAGATGGTTTAGGTTTAGGGTTGAGTTGAGTTTTGAAGGTGGAAAATAATAAAGAAAGTATAATGAGGAAGAGTTTTTGCATGGGGAGAAGAGGTTGATGGTGACATTCTAGGGATTAGGGCCGGCCACGCCTTGGGATGGGGTTGCTTTAGGAAAAGGGGTCGAGGATGAGAAATTATATATATATATATATATATATATATATATATATATATATATATATATATATATATATATAAGGGTGTATGTGGTGTAGATGATACTCCCTTTGAATGTATGGCCTAGATTAATCATGAGGGAGACAGTACAACAAAGAGGAGAGAGAGTTGAACGGTCAAAGGGAGAAGGGGGTGATTTGTTCATGTGCTTGACCAATAGGATGGTGATACATCATTGCACTTTTGCAATAAAGTCCCCAACAATTGGAAAATTGTACAGAAAGTGGGTTTTTGGATTTAATGAGGGGAAACACCATGTTTGGTGTGATGTAGTGGATGAAAAGGGTGTGTGGTGTTTAATATGAAGCTTGAGGGTGTGAATGGGGTTTGGTTTGGTGTTGGGTCTAGTTTTGGGTCGAGTTGGGTCCTTACACTAATTAAATTTAAAGTTAATGTAAGTGGTGTTCTAAAATTAATTGGAAGTACATGGGATTAAAATTAGATGGGACACAAGTGTCATGGACGTAGAAGACTCAGAATAGAATATTATCATAATTTGGGTTGTACAAAATAGGTCAAGATTGTGTCTCCAATTTCGATTGGAACGCACAAGGATGTAAAGTTGAATTTATTTGAAAATAAAAATAAACGTTCGCGGTGAATATTGTGCGACTAAAATGAAGCACAAGAAAGCATATTTATGATTTATACAAAGGTCAGAATAGAAGACGGACATGTCTAGGATAATGGTGTAAAATTTATTGGAAGACAAAAACTAGTATAGCGCTCCAAATATCGAAGCAACATTAAGGTACAATAATTAAATAAATCACAATAATAAATTATAACCTCAATAATTAAATCCCGGAAATGCTAATTAAAATCCATAATCCTATAATTTGGTCAGGGGTTCATCTAGTGGGCTTCTAGGTCTAGTCTACTAACTCATATATTAATGAATACTATATATAATACATATATATATATATATATATACACATATCATGCAATTATTTAAAAATAAATATACACAATACTTATAATAATAAAATGACAAATTTATCCCTATTTCAGGATGTGGTAGTGACAAATCTACCCTCCTTAAAAAAAATTCGTCCTCAAAATTTAAGATCCTCAATATTGTATTTATTTATTCCTTTATATTTTACCATCAAAATTTAAATTCATCAAACCATATAATCATGAAGTAAATCCATATTGTTATTTCACAAAATTCTATAAATATTATATTCCTGAAAATCTTCAAAATTAAAATCAAATTCTATTCCTATCACAATGTCCTCCAAAATTTTAAGCTAATAACTAAATACAAAAAAATTAATATCCAATCCTCTAATTTTAAATCCAATCAATGCATATTTATAAATTTTGAAATCTGTCGGGGTGTACTTTTGTCATAGTATTACAGTCTCTGTCGGGGTGTACTACTAACTATATTTTAGCAAGAGAATCATTGATATAAACTACGGTACTAAGAAATCAATTAATCAATCAAACAGACGGAAAAGGAACAAAAGAAAAGAACATAACATAGCCTTCTAACCCATTACTTGGACATCTTCAACCTCTATCGTACACTTAACTCTGGCATATTTATTCACAAATTTTTGTCCCTATACACTGTTACCCATATCAACTAATCACTAGTCCACAAGATATCCATGGATACATCCACCTTACACACATCTGTCTATTAATACCAAAATCTGATACCAAGGACCTCTTAACATAATCATAGGTCAAATGATGCATCTAAAGTTTGATACCCTATCCTTTGGTACCATTATTTCTACTACTAGCACACCCACTGCTAGATCTCGTACCTACTGTAATTGTTTATACTAGTTGTTCTTATCACTCAAGTGCACACCAAGTGCAACAAACCATACTAAGTACTACTCCTTCTAATACAACTCTAGATAGACACCCAAGTCTGTTTGCAGTGCCATCTCAAGCTTTCTCGAGCCAATATATCCTTACACATGTACATCAACCACTCATATACTAATATATATTTCTTACCCACCATAAAATTTTATCCTCAAAATAAAATCCTCAAAATTTAACTTCTCGAACAATTTAAAATAAAATTCATACACTTGTCTCAAAAGTCAAATATTCAAATATTGAAATAAAAATTTAATCACTTCCAAAATTTCTTATAGCTTTGACTATGTTTATTGAATTGAATTTGAATCCTTAAAAATTTTAATAACATAAAATCTCAACTCCTAAAAAATTCTTAAAATTAAAATTAATTTTCAAGCTTCAAATTATAAATTTAAATCCACCTCTATCTAAGTATACATATAAATACTCACAGTCTCTAACACTCAAGGTACACACAAATACACCAATTATCTATACTTTTCAACTATGTACTGAATATTGTACTGCATGGATTACTTGCACTATTACTTCCAATGATTTTCTATCTATATTAACTGATACACCAATCTAATATTATCACACAGAGTACTTACTGTTATTAGCACCTTGCTCAACTAATCCCTGATATAGAAACACTAGCACTCTTAGTATAATAATACTAGCTTCATCATTAGATTACCTCATCACACTCACTAGAAATCATGATCACTTGCACTAATTATAATACATATGTTTTACTTCACTCTCAAAGGCAGGAATATGGTTCCATATCTCGATTGACGTATACGTATCTTCTCTTAAATCTTTTACAGGCTGATACACTAATCTGTGATACACTATATATCTTTCATGACCAATCTTGATATTTCTCTACCCATGGCATCTCATTAAAACCCTTTATGCATATATATTTCTTTACTCTTGACACACCCAAGTAATCAACCATCAAATTGAATATCATGCTCCATTAATTTTTAATACAATTTTCTCGATACTTAATTATTTACATGGATCACCCAGTTATATAAATTCATGACTATCCAGGACTGGCATGCTGACTCTGATACAAACTCCTGAAACCATTACTGATACTCTTTACTCCCCCTTCTACCTATAGTACCAATACTAACTATAATGACACATATTATCATAGAACCATTGCTACACGTACTACACTACGGGTTATCTCTAGATTAATGCCTATTGCTCACATGTCCAACCAAGAAACACTTACAAACTCACAAGCCACACTCTCAACAGTCAACCCTGATACAAGACACAGACCTAATTGCAAGTCACCAATTATCACACTACAAGGAATCCTAATGGAATGAAGCTCTATAAGGAACTGGACTAAGGACTGAAGGTATCTCTACTGCTAGCAAGAAAAATAATGGAACAAGGTCCTGTAATAATATAAATTGATAAGTAATATAAGAACCAATTTAACATACAATCTGATAATCATACACGTCTGTCCGAAATTATGACACTCAGAATCCTCGCTACGCCAGTGAGCATAGCTGCGATAAACGATAGTTTCCATAACTTAGGTATATAACTCTATAATCATGTCATCTAGAATCCTCGCTGTGCTGACTAGTATAGCTACGAGAAGTTCTAAATTTCATAACTAAGATATATATACATCTGAAGTCAGGTCCCTATGTTTTCGACATGCCAGCTAATATGGCTGCGATGAACTCTATGCTCCATAACCAAAGCAGATATTTTATTTTTCTCACTGTCCTCATCAACATATGTCATCAGATGATACCGTAAAATTTAGTCCGTAAAGTTTATCTCGATATAAAATCAACTCAACAACGATACAAAGAATTAAATTTAACAACTGATCAACAAGAATCAAATTCAATAACAAGTGAGAACGGACGAAAATAAGAAAAAATATTTAAATTAGAAATTATAATAAGATTATCAAGGGTCATCCCAGAAATCTCTCAAGAATTTGTGATTGAGTATCCTCTCTCATCCTAGTATCCTATGTACTATATCCTATCGTAGGCACGCAGTAGTACAACTAAGACGTCGCACTACAACGATATCGCACAACTTGCAAAGTCTGACCTGTATGGGCCACCACTTAAAACGTGTCATGACCCGCACCCGATATAGGGGCACGAGTGTGTGGGTACGTGCAGCCTACGCAGCAGCATCGGCGGTAGAACGCTGTCTAGGTCACAATACTAGCTAATCAATCTCACATGAATATCCAACTCCATAAGGTGACACAAATATCATAATATATTATGGAATACTCAATCACATAACTAAAGCACGATAAGATATCAAAATAAATAAATAAAATACAACACATGTCTAACAACAATAAAAAGTCTAACCTGCAATCAATAACATCCATATCTCTAAGTATGCCGGAAACAAGTCCTCTAAGTCGCGGTCTGAAAAAATATTTCTAGTCAGGATGGAGCAAAGTACAACCACTAACAACAGTTCTACATATATTGACAAAAACTATAATACAGTGTAAAGAAATACAAGATGGATATAAATACTGGCAATAAGCAATACTGGAATAATGAAATACTGGAAATAGAAATACTGGAGCATATGTCATCATCAATGGTACACTAGCAAAGAGTAGAATACAAGTGCATGCTAGAACAATAAACTGGAATATAAGTGAATGATAGAACAATAAATAGAACATAGTAAAATACTAGATCAATAAACTAGAACATAGGAAAATGCTAGATCAATAAACTAGAGATACATGTATAGACTATCTAGCTAAGTGTGTGAAACATCAGCATATCATGTGATCGGCTTGGGACTGATCAGGCTTGTTACATATGATTAGATATGATTCATGTAAGGTCAGGCTAACCATCCAGATAGCTATGATGCGAGCAATAGTCAGGCTAAACATACGTAATAGGCTATGAGGCATGTAATGGTCAGGCTACACCGATATGAGGTATGGGTGAGCTATGATGCATGTAGAGTTAGGTATGATCACATAAGCTACTAATATTTCCCCGTCCCCAGCTAGCACGATGGATTCCAAATTATGACTCCTCGTGACAGGTCTCGATGATGCCAACTTGTGTATACATAGTATCAGAATCATGTACGTTATACAACTAGAATCATAGAGATGATCAACATAATAAAAACTGTCAAAGAATGTATTCGCCTGTAGTCCTACTGCTGGCAATACGAATATCCTGTTTCCAAAGTCATATATGAATAATCCAACAGTCCTATAGACATCATATAATATAATATAATATCATAGCATCAGTCGTTACACTAGCACACATACAAACATAATTACACTAAACTCATAACTGCGCTAGGGGTGATACTGGTCATTTAGCAGGGACAAGTGTGCGTCTAAATGCATGTGCATCAGGTCCTTGATTACTGTGCATAATCAGACAGTCAAATACTAACATATGTCTCGCCAGTACATCAGTGTACATAAGGCAGACACTCACCACCACTCAGGGTCACATGGTCAAGTAAATACATTATATCCACAGTTAAACTAGGGTCATACAGTATATATATACATATATAGTCATAACTAGCATTAGCATATAATTATTTAAATATATATCAATATATATATATATATATATATATATCAACTAATATTATATGTATACGCACACACATGTACGAGCACACTAGTCACTAGGTTCACCGACACAGGGTCTAATGATCAACCAACTAAACCTGTCATGAAGCAAATTCTAATCCCTATTAGCATTCACACAAGCACATATACACAACTATGAAAGAAGAGGGGACAGGTTTGAACCACGGGGTGCGTGCACGGGGTCGACGATGACAACGATGATGATGGTGATGATGAGAATGATGATGATGATGATGATGATGATGATGGTGATGATGATGATGAAGGTGATGATGATGGTGATGATGAACAGGTCAACGTTGCCGGAATCGGAGCTCAGGCAGGTAGTTCAGTGGGGACGGCCGGGGATGCTCAGGCGGGTGAGATGAGGGGTGAGAAGAGTTGGAGTTAATGGAAGGCTGCTCGTGGATGAGCTCAGGCGAGGCTCGGTGGTTGTGTTGGGACACGGTCAGGCGTGCTGTCGAGGAGAAGGATGCTCCGGCGTGCTGCTGGGAAAGGAGTCGCTCAGGCAGTGGTCGACGGCGGGGGTAGGCGTTGTGGATGGCCGATGATGGCTGTGAAGATCGGAGGAAGGAAGGAAGACGATGAAGGAGGTGGTACAGCACAGTCTGGTTTAGTCGCTGGGCTTCTCATCGTCCGGCGGTTGAGACGGTGATGACCAGGGAGATGGCCGGGGAAGAGAAAGAAGAAGAAGAGGGTAGTGGTGGTCGAGTCAGGCTGGGATGGCCAGAGAAGTCTGGCTATGACGGAGGTCGGCTCGCCGGTCTCCGACGGAAAGGTGGCCGGGGGAGGGAAGGAAGAAGATGGTTTAGGTTTAAGTTTGAGTTGAGTTTTGAAGGTGGAAAATAATGGAGAAAGTATAATGAGGAAGAGTTTTGGCATGGGGAGAAGAGGTTGATGGTGACATTCTAGGGATTAGGGCCGGCCATGCCTTAGGATGGGATTGCTTTAGGAAAAGGGGTTGAGGATGAGGAATTATATATATATATATATATATATATATATATATATATATATATATATATATATATATATATATATATAAGGGTGTGTGTGGTGTAGATGATGCTCCCTTTGAATGTATGGCCTAGATTAATCATGAGGGAGAGAGTACAACAAAGGGGAGAGAGAGTTGAACGGTCAAAGGGAGGAGGGGGTAATTTCTTCATATGCTTGACCAATAGGATGGTGACACATCATTGCAATTTTGCAATAAAGTCCCCAACAATTGGAAAATTGCACAAAAAGTGGGTTTTTTGATTTAATGAGGAAAAACACCATGTTTGGTGTGATGTAGTTGATGAAAAGGGTGTGTGGTATTTAGTATGAAGCTTGAGGGTGTGAATGGGGTTTGGTTTGGTGTTGGGTCTAGTTTTGGGTCAAGTTGGGTCCTTACACTAATTTAATTTAAAGTTAACGTAAGTGGTATTCTAAAATTAATTGAAAGTACATGGGATTAAAATTAGGTGGGACACAATTGTCATGGACGTAGAAGACTCATAATAGAATATTATCATAATTTGGGTTGTACAAAACGGGTCAAGATTGTGTCTCCAATTTCGATTGGAATGCACAAGGATGTAAAGTTGAATTTATTTGAAAATAAAAATAAACGTCCGCGACGAATATTGTATGACTAAATGAAGCACAAGAAAGCATATTTATGAGTTATATAAAGGTCAGAATAAAAGACGAACACATATAGGATAAGGGTGTAAAATTTGTTGGAAGACAAAAACTAGTGTAGCGCTCCAAATATCGAAACAACGGTAAGGTACAATAATTAAATAAATCACGATAATAAATTACAACCTTAATAATTAAATCCAGAAAATGCTAATTAAAATCCACAATCCTATAATTCGGTCAGGGGTTCATCTAGTGGGCTTCTAGGTCTATTCTACTAACTCATACATTAATGAACACTATATATAATACATATATATATATATACACATATCATGCAATTATTTAAAAATAAATATACATAATACTTATAATAATAAAATGACAAATTTACCCCTATTTCAGGATGTGGTAGTGACAAAAAGTGCTTGTCTCGCCTCTGCATCCGATAGCCACTGTAGCAGAAGTTCTTTATACGAGCGACGATACAACATCTTGGTGGACGTATCATAATAGAACTGGAGGGATCATTTTCTAATGGAAGCAGCTTCATTCGGATCGTCTCGAAGGATTCCATAGATTGCGTAGTCTATGAAGGGAACCTCCAGCCTTTGATATCAATGTCTGTCTCAGCTGAGTGGCAGGCACAAACACGGATTCCCTTTATGGTAGACCAATTCTTGACCAATCACTGTAATTAATCGGTAGGTTTTGATCAGGACTGCTAAGAAAGCTAGGAGACCGACAAGGGCATCAAACTTTGATATTTTGCAACCGTGGTATCTGCTCTATAAAGAATTCATCAAAAATGGAGATTATACCTTGTGTGGCTTAATGGTAAGGAATTAAATCCTTATGCCGGACTTCTTACTCACCTCAGACCTGGCTGATTATCATCTTGGAGTACCGTAGATTTCTAGGTAGTCGACCTCCAGTTGTTTAGCTAGATTGAGTCCAATAATAAGGGTGTTATATTCTGTCACATTATTGGAACACGACGCTATAACTGAATTAGCGCAGTGGATGACCAGATTATCAGGAGCGATCAACAATACCCCTACTCCAGCGATAATATCGCCTTTAGGCCCTGTTCTTGAAGTACCATCGAAGAACATTCGCCAAACGAACTCCTTTGTCATCGTGTTAGACTCTAACACTTCGTCTAGAATCTCCTCATATAGATTTGATATTTTCGGCACCGGTTGAGCTGCGAGGAAATCAGCCAAACCCTGGCCCTTGACTGCCTTCTGCGGGATATATACCATGTCATAGGGTGACAACAGTATTGCCCATGTGGCCAGGCAAGAGACAAATGCCTCTGGCTTATTCATGAGGACCTTGAGGGGCTTAACTCGATAAACCACATGTATTGTTTGTCCCGTTACATAATGATGAGTTTTCTGAATAGCGAAGACCATAATGAGGCACTCCTTCTCCACAGGGTTATACCTATGCTCCACGCCGACCATTATTCTATTGAGGTAATAGATATCCTGCTCTTGACCCACATCACTCTTCTGGGCTTGTAGAGCACCGAAAGAATGTTCCATTGCTTGTACGTATAACATAAAGGGTTTGCCCACATATGGAGCCACTAATACCGGGGGTTTGGTAAGGTATTCCTTGATGTCGTTGAATGCTCGCTGGTATTCTTTGATCCAGATAAAAAAAACTCCCTTCTTCATAAGCTGGGTAATGGGCTGACATCGTCCAGAGAGGTTGGATTTGAATTGCCTGACGTAGGCTAACCTTTCTTGCAAACCTTGAAGCTTTCAAAGGTTCCTGAAAGGTTGGATATCGAGGATAACCTTTGTCTTCTCTGGGCCTATATAAATATCCTTTGAGGTAATGAAAAAACCCAAAAAATTGCCACTGTAGACTCCCAGGAAAGACTTGACTGGGTTCATCTTTAGGTGATATGCCAGGATCAGGTCAAATACTGTCTTCAGGTCATGAAGATGGTCATCTTGAAAGCGGATCTTAACAGTGATGATATCAATAAAACATTCGACTGTGTTGCGCAGATGTTCGCAGAAAATGGTTCTCATAGATCGTTGGTATGTCATGCCTGCTTTCTCAGACCAAAAGGCATTACTGTGTAACAGTATATCCCTATTGGTGTTCAAAATAAAGTATGCTTCTTGTCATCCGGGGATATTTTTATCTAATTATAGCTCAAAAAACCATCTATGAAGGATATACGCTCGAAGCCACAAGTGTTGTCGACCATTATATCTGTGATCGTAAGGGGAAACTCGTCCTTTGGGCTAGCTGCTTTCAAATTCTGAAAGTCTATACAGACACAAAATTTATATTCTTTTAATAACGAAAATGATATTGGCCACCCAATCTGGATGCTGTTATTCGCGAATGAAGCCGCTTGCTATCAGCTTATTTATTTTAGCTTCGATAGCGTTCATGACGTTCGGACGAAATCTCCATTGTTGTTGATTTACTGGCTTGGCATTGGGCAGGATATTGAGCTTGTGTACCACGATTTGCGAGTCTAAGCTTGGCATATCTTCAAAAATTTATTCAAATATGTCTATATACTCTCTTACAAGCTGTAGCAGGGATTCAGGATCTTCATCGGGCAGACTTTTACTGAAGAATATAAATTTAGGGGAGGATTCATCACCCATATCGACTTGCTCGACCTCGTCCTCAGTAGGTGGTTCATGCTGCTCGAAACATAATTTCTATTATGACTCCAATTGTTGGGCCCATGGTTCTACCTCAAAGAACTCACTCGGGTGTTGTGGTGCCCCGTTCCTCCTATTCGAGGAAGCGCGGCTAAGAAACACAAGATGGTATCGTTCGATCGGGTTAGATTAAAACAAGAACTCGTCCTTGTTATGGATATGCTTCTTCGGAATCGATTCTCATATTCAGTGGACCGTGCCCCCGGGATCGACTTAGCGGTAGAGTCAGGAGGGACCTCTCCGCTGCTATCTTTGTTGCCTCAGATTTTGATGTCGCTTGTTTCTTTCGTGCTTTGAGTTGGTTTTCGGATTTGCTTGAGATTTCTTGAACGGTTTCGATGGATTTCATTATTTTCGTTCATTGAACTGTACTTCAATTTTGAGATTGGAAAGAGAGAAAAAGGTATTGATCGAGCTGTTCGTGCAATGCAGGTGAACGAGCATTAGGTGGCTTATGAGCGGAGTCTTGAATCGCCTCTTTCCTTCTTCCTTCCAACCAACTAAGTGAGTGGCTACCAACCCGATTAGCTAGCCCTTCTCCCAAGTCTTCACACCTAATAAATCTTGCATCCTTGTTTGCCTCGATCAGACGATACCCACTACCAGAAAAAGTCAAATTAGCGATGTCTAAATACGTCGCAAAATGACCAAAAAATGTCGCTAAGTAAGTTTAGCGACGTAATTAGCAACATTTTAAAGAAGTCGGAAAAAAGCAAGTCGTTGAAACAAAAAACGTCGCTAAACGTCGCTTGCCGACGTTTTTTAGCGACTTTAATGTGTCGCTACATTTAGCGACGTTTAGCAACGCAGCGTCACTAATTAGCGACGTTTAATAAAGTCGCTAAACGTCGCTAATTAGAAACTTATATAGCGACGTTACACCGACGTCTTTAATGACCTGGCATTACTGCCACGTCAGCATTTTGCGACGTACAGCGATGATTTAGCGACTTCTTTAGCGACATTATTAGCGACGTGTAACAGCATCGCTAATTAGCGATGTAGTTAGCGATGTATATGAACGTCGCTAAATGTTGCTAAAAATGTCGCTAATTTTACAAAAAATAAAAAATAATAATACTAAATTACATTTCTGGGTTTGCCAACCCCCTTGGGTTCATTATCAGGTATATGATGGTAGTAGAAATAATTGAATAAGGGACACAGTAGCAGCAACGAAGGGAAAAATTCTAGTGCACTGGGTAAATACAAGCCAAATATCAGTCATCAGTTGTAAACCAAAATATATTAGGAACTGTGTGAATATCAGTGAATTAAGACAGTATTATCTGTGTTGTGTGTTGGTCATAATGTGCTCAGAGATAGGGAGAGTATGTGTATTATAATTCAGTGTGTTTGAGTTTGTACAGGGACTGTGTATTTTATTGCAACTTGTATCATTGAACTGGAAAAAATAGGAAAAAATAGGCACTGAACACTCAACATCGGTAAAATAACATATTTAATATGAATAATATAATAAAATTTGAAGAAAAGAAAACATCCAGCAAATCTCATCGTAAAGAATATGGCAAATTTATATCCATACAATCGCATCCTAAATAATTAAAAATATATAAATATCCAGCAACTAGCTATACTACTGCGGATCTGCAGGAGGCTGACCACCGACGCGCCTGAAGGATAAGAACTGCTCATACTCATCCCGTAAAATCGACACCAATGTCGATGGAGAAGGCAGTGACGTCGGTGGAGTCTGTGTCGATGTAGACGCACCAGGAGGCCGTACCCACTCCAAGTCTGCGAGTCGCTGGTTGTAAGAATCCATGGTAGATAACAGCCTCGTACTGCTATGAACCATTGAATCCTGCATCATCGTCAGCCTCTCGTCCATCGATAGCTGTGACGCCTGCAACTTCATAATGTTGCGGTCTGTCGAGGCTCTAATATCATTTGTCAAATCCCGGAGCTCCGTCATGCTGCGGTCGAGCATATTGAATCGTGCGATGAGCGTCGGATCGTCCGCCTGATGCTTGGATCGGGGCTGCTCCTCCATCCTTCGCAACAACTCGTCACGGATAGATGCAATCTGACGGTCAATGGCCTCCTGGACGGCCTCCTGGACTCTGGCCGACTGCGAGGACTGCGACTGCGAGGGCTGTGTGGAATGTGCAGCTATCGGGGAGGCCCTAGATGACTGTGTCGCAACCAGGGCGCCATAGGAGCCCGTACCGTAGTACGTACCCCTCTGGAGACCACCAGCTGCGGTCACCCATAGGTCGTCCGCCGACGGAGCTAGAGCAGGCTGCGACGAAGTACCAGCCTCTCCAGGTGTAGGTGCACTAGCAGTCGCCCGCTCACGCAGCCTAAGATACTCGGCCTAGAAAGGTTTGGAAACTCGATAATTGCCTAAGTTATATTAAAATTAACACAAAGTAAAGTAATACTTACATAGGTCTGCGAGGTCCTCTCATCAATGAGATTTTCGTGCTTGCGATGGGTGGCCAAGAAGACGGTCACCATGTTTGCATCCTCACCCCTCTGTACCTGTTAAAAATATATTATTTAGTACTAAACTTAAATATTTTTTCCAAGTACCATTTTATGGTACTTATATTGAAATAATATATTTTAAAAGAAAAAACGTACCAAATGACGAAAATGTTCCGTCATCGGAATCGAGCCACCACACCACTTGGCAGCATTCCGCCTAGCCGCCTTGGCCTTCTCAGACCTTTCCTTGTAGCTCGGATCATCAAATCTAGCCCTCATCGTAGTCAACTACTCAAGCATGATCCAACCTTGGATCGGTTTTCCAGCACAATTACGAGCCTTCTGGTCATCCAGAGCATCTCGGATAAGCTTGGCGGCAACGGTAGGAAAGAGCCGCTCGATCAACTCGGCCCGGTATTGAGGATAGAAATACGTTTGCTACAATAAATAATTTAGTAAGTGAGCATCACG
This sequence comes from Iris macrosiphon, assembly GCA_036927795.1. NCBI lineage: Eukaryota > Viridiplantae > Streptophyta > Magnoliopsida > Asparagales > Iridaceae > Iris > Iris macrosiphon. Next base: position 59,433,499 of record JAYESA010000004.1, on the reverse strand, counting down.
GATAAATTATATAATATGCATAAATTAGAGGATCTATTTAATATACTTTTACTTGGAAGTGCGCAAACCAGAATGCCTTCCTCTCCTCCGGAGCCTCAGGGTAGTTGATCCAAGGGCCACCGTAGTTGTTCCTCAAAAATTGGTCCAGGCGTCTCTGAACCGACGATGGACGATATCTATACAGAGATAATTATTTAGAATACTAAAAAAGTTAATATACGATGAATAAAGAAATACACGATATATATTATACTAAACCATCTAATTGACTTACTTTGTACCGTCGGCCCAAATCTCTATCCTCGTCTCCTCCGGAGGTGCGCATGAAGGATCTTGCTGATGCTAGGACAACGTGGGCACGACCTCCTCGACATGCTCATCTGTCCCCATGGTTCCGTCAGCAGGAGGAACGCTGGACGAGGGTGTACTATCACGCCTGGAACTACTCGTCCCAACAGTCGAAGATGTGAGTGATCGATATACTGGAGTACTGGGCGACGATGATCTGGAACCAACAATAGGCAGTACCGGAGGAGCACTCTGTCTACCTCGGGACCTGCCGAATCCTCTGCGTCGTCCTATCATATCTGATAACAACATATGATGAATATAGAGAAACACAAATATATAGTACATTCTACAGTCAAAATATGATGCATATCTCAAAGCATTCTACAGTCAAAATATAATACATATATTCGTTAAAATAGTACATCTACTTCGTCAATTTTCCAACCTTGATCTACATTCTACAGTCAAAATATAATTATATTCTACAGGCAATATATTTTATTTTCAATCATCTTCAGAAAATTCATCTTGTTCGCCTTCCTCGTTCTCCTCTTCCACTTCCTCCTCCTCATCTTTACTTTCATCTACTTCGTCTTCCTCTTCGGATAATTCTATATCTTCTACATTATTACTCGTGTAATGAGTAACTTCCGTTGAGTCCACATCTACAATATTTGTTACAAGAGGTAGATCGTCCTCCTGATAAGCTATTTCATCAATGTCAAAGGTGTTTCTAGCTGTAGTCTTGCATACTGCCCACCAATCCGACCTCGCTGTCCCCCGTCTAGGATAAGTTGTGCAGTGCATGAGCTGAGCCTGACTTGATAGGACAAATAGTTCGTAGCCTTGATATCTACGCTTGTAGTTTATATCCACAAGGCCATGCTTGTCAATTTTCCAACCTTGATCTTGAATCGGATCGAACTATTCACACCTGAATAGCACTATATTAGCAGGTTCTGTGCCATAATTATATGTCAATTCCACAATCTCTCGTAAGATGCCAAAAAAATCATTGCCCGGATTGACGTATTTGTAGTTCAAAGATTTGATACACAAACAACTATTTTTAGTGGAATCAAGATCCAGAAAGCTGTCTCTGATAGGAGCATTTGTTGACTTGAACCTAAACCATGAATACATGACAAGCGTGGCTCTTCATACCCACCAGTTTGTTCTCCTTGAGGTCGACGCATCTTCTCAAGTTCGACACGTACCCGTCTGGAAACTTTAGACCCTGAATCCACCTACAAAGTCTACATTTATCCTCTTTCTCCAGTGAGAAAACTGACTTAGGTTGCTTTAACTTTCCATTCTCCTCCTCTATCAAATACAATGTAGGACGTCTACATATTTCTTCTAAGTCCAACCTGGCCTTCGAATTATCTTTCGTCTTCCCCTTTACCTCCATTACAGTATTAATTATGTTATCAAACACATTCTTCTCGATATGCATGACATCAAGGTTATGTCTGATCAGATTGGTGCTCCAATATGGCAGATCCCAGAATATACTCTACTTCATCCAGTTATGGGTGCGACCAAATCCGTCACACTTGTACCCCTTAGTAGGCTCTTCGATAGCACTTGGTAAATTTTTTACCTCTTCCCATATCGTGTATTCGGGCCACCTTGGCGGTGGATTGGCCTTCTCCACAACTCCCGTACGAAAAGTATTCTGGTTCCTCCGGTACGGATGATCCTTGGGCAAAAATTGTCGATGACAATCGAAGAAGCACGGTTTGCCTCCGTGTTTTAAACGGAAAGCCTGAGTACGGTCCATGCAATACGGACATGAGAGACGACCATGGGTGATCCATCCCGATAACATACCATAGGCCAAAAAATTATTGATGGTCCACATAAGTGTTGCCCTCATCTAAAAATTCTGCTTTCTAGAAACATCGTACGTGTTGGCACCTACTTCCCGCAGCTGATTCAACTCATCTATCAAAGGCTGTAAATACACATCGATGTTCCTCTTCGGATTGTTCGAACCCGGGATAATAACGGTTAGGAACATATACAGAGTCTTCATGCACATCCAAGGCGGCAGATTGTACGGAGTGACGATCACAGGCCAACACGAATACTGGGAGCCCAAAAGTCCGAATGGGGTAAAACCGTCAGAGGAGAGCCCAAATCTGACATTACGCGCTTCCTCGACAAAATGTGGATACTCTCGATCAAAGTGCTTCCATGCTTCTCCATCGGATGGATGATCCAATACTCCTTCGATCTATTTTCGCCTGTGCCAACTCATGTTTTCTACAGTCTCCTTAACCATAAACAACCGCTGCAACCGCAGCGTCAAAGGCAAGTAGTACATCAAATCGGTAGGCTTCCTTGCACCGACAGACTTTTCTCTAACAGTGGCCTTGTAGCGATCAGCACCACAGAATCTGCACGCATCTTCATCCTTGTCGTCTTTGTAGTACAACATACACCCGTTGTAACATGCATCAATTTTCTCGTATCCCATCCAAAGTGATCTCACCTTCCTCTTAGATCGATAGAAGTCTTTAGGCAACTTTGCACCCTCGGGCAAGATCTTTATAATCAAATCGAGCAGTCGATTATAGCATTCTTGCGATATGTTAAAATCGGACTTGATGCTCAATAATCTTGTAACCACCTCCAACGGTGAATGATCCTCACAACCAGGATATAGTGGAGTCCTTGCATTCTCCAGCAACTCCATAAACTTTGCAGCATCGACATTCGGTGCCTCCTCAGCTGCATCATAATTGTCCGGATTGAAACTAGGTCCCGCCGTATCATAATTGTTCGGATTAAAACTAGGCCCCGCCGTATCATAAACCATGTTCACCAACCCGTCGTCGTAAGCATCGTGGTCATGGACATCCATATACGGCTCCACATAAGGCTCTGACTCCGATGCTAGAGATACAAGTTCTCCGTGCGCGGTCCACTGATATTAATTCGGCGTAAAGCCCTTCGAGTACAAATGATATATAACTTCTACTTCTGGATGATATTTTCTGTTGCGACATCTCATACACGGACACTTAATTTTGGTACCGTCCATGTACTGAGGGAACGCCTTGGCGAACTGCAGGAACTGCTGTACACCCTCAATGAATTCATCCCGCACACCGCATATGTCATCAGGATGACGGTTGTACATCCACGAACGATGACACAGATAGTAATTCATATCCATTTCTAGATACTTCTGCAAAAATGACAGTATATATCATATAAATCATTACATACTGTGGTTTATCACCTAACTTCATAACTTAATCGTACTATAAAAATCATAACTGATATAATACATACTTTTATTTATCAAAGTCTAAAATAAGCAATATTCAAAACAACTGACCATTTATCAAAGTCTAAAATAAGCAATACTTTCATTTCATAACTGATATAATACATACTTTCATTTATCAAAGTCCAAGAGCCCTAGATATGGAATATAAATGTTAATGAGTGTTTTAAAATAATAAACATGGTTAACTAGTTAATGGTGATGTTTCTAAGCCACTTCTAGATCCATACTAGTTTATACTAGTCAATACTAGGTTAATACCTTGCTACACTATGTCTTCTAGGTCGTACTCAGGTATTTTAGTTTATACTAGTTAATGCCTAGCTAATACTAGTTATTGCTAAGTATACTAGTTAATATTAGCTATACTAAATACTACTAGTATAACTTAACTAATATCCTGCCTTATCCCAACTCACATCTTAGCTCATAAATGTATGTCACAATAATACCTTGGTCCCAGTCACTTGTTACTCCCACTTGATACTGGACTACTAGGATATTCTGCTTTGATATTAAGTACACTACTATCCATACTGAGAGCCTCTTACCTGAATACTCTGCACTCCCAAACTGCAACCCCTTGGCCTGGCACCTTGTACTTCATCCTTATACTTGCTCACTGGACTACAACCCATAGCAGTCACTCCTCCCTGATACCATAGTATCAGTTCACTTCACAGCACTGTTGTGCTCTAATGGAACTGCACTGCACTGATCACTCTTGCCAATTAAATCCTTCATCACACAGGTCTGTACTCTACTTGTTGCTGAAATATCTCTGCACCCACAGACATCTTCACACTACTGATCACCTATCTATGCCATTAACATTATACTCCTCAATACTTGTGTCCCCAAGTCATGCAACACCCACATCCCCTATTACTAGTTAATTGATTATATATATAGATGAGTCTCAAATAGCGGAACTGATATTTTAGTATCAGTTAAGGGCTGTATTGGCATGCAACAAGTGACCTGTGAACACCTACCCGATACTTGGCTATACCTTAACCCAAAAACATGCCTGCAGACCCTAACTAAGTCTGCAACCTCTGATACTTTACACTTCTGCTGCAGTGGCTAAATCTTTCCTTCACTTAATTGTTTTCAACTGCCCTTAGCTACTGCCGTGGCTCACAGCAGTGCTTGCTGCTGCCTTGCCATTGCTCAAGCATGCATGTGTTTGATGCTGCTCAAGTGTGCACCAACACTCTCCCACTATAGAAGATGACAGGAACCAATCCTCTCCTCACAGTGCCAACCCGACACCACTGCAACACATTGCCAGCTTGCCTAATGCACTAGGCCAAACTAAATTGAGTTCAGTTCCTGAAGCCTCATAGTTCAGTAGTGACACCCACACATAACTCGACTCTTCTACCCTCTCCCATATCAAGCACAGCTAAAAGATACTATAAACACCAACACAGAAAACAGTAGCTATATACCTATATATATATATATCGAGATACACCTATATATGCATATACTCTCTCATATGCAAATAGATAATACACCAATTTACATATACATATCATATGATACTCTAAGGCATAAATAGACACACACACACACAACCACTAGTCCAATTCACAAACATTTGGTGTGCAACACCAAGATACTCTAGGATACATCCTCCATACACCACACCACCATGATACCAACCCTCAATTCACATGGACACATCCAATAGATCAAATATTGTATGAATAAACTAATAGTTGACAATATTGAATAAAATAGATGTATAGGAATCAATCCTGATCAAAAACCCTAATCCTAACCTAACCCTAACCTTAACCCCAGGTCAAAAAACCTAACCCTAACCCTAGGACCTGATCAATGTTTGTGTTAGTGTGTGTGTGTGTGTGTGTGTGTCGTGTCTGTGTCAGTGTGTGTGTGTGTGTGTGTCATGTGTGTCTGTCAGTGTCTGTGTGTGTATGTCGTGTCTGTCAAGTGTGTGTTGTGTTAGTGTCACATGTGTGTCCTGTGAGAGAGAGTTAGGGCTTACCTAGAGCTCGAGGAGGAGGAGGGGGATGCCGGAGTAGCCGCAGCTGTGGAGAGCCGGTCGCCGGAGAGGGGGGGTGGGGGAAATCGAAAGTTTTTTAAAACTTTCAAAAATTTCGACAGATGGAGGAAAAGAAAACTGATCCCTAATTAACTAAAATTTAGCGATATTTAGCGACGTCAAATAAAAGCGTCGCTAAAATAAATTTAGCGACATCACAGATGTCGCCAAACACGTTGCTAAATATTTTTAATATATACGTCGCTAAATACGTCGCTAAACGTCGCTAATATTAGACATATTAGCGACGTTTAGCGACCTTAATTGAACTTATAGCGACTAATCTTTTAAAATCTTAATAAAAGTCGCTAAACATCGCTAAATGTCGCCATTTAGCGATGTCTAGCGACGTTTTTACATGGAGTCACTAATTTATCTTTTATTAGCGATGTTTTTACATGGAGTCGCTAAAATGCGTCGCTAATCCCGCTTTTTCTAGTAGTGACCAAATAATAACTAAAAGATGTCAAGATAAAAAGGGAATAGACTTGGATTGTATTGCTTGTCAACCAAACGTGTGAACTGTTATCTTATTGTATGCTAGTTCGTTGCAAATGTTCTATAAATCATGCTAAGTATGGAACACACCTTGTATGCGCATAATTGTTCAGGGAGGCTATGCAAAATAAATCATGCAATACTGCTTGTCTTGTACTCGTGTTTTTGTACTCGTTTTGCCTCAACTGCATGAATTGTTAACTTAGTAAACATATTGTTCGATCACGGACAACTTGTGCACAAGGTCATATTGGTTCCTGTAGACGGTCGCTGGGGCACTGGCACCGATCCGGTCCGGACGAAACTCTATTGTATAGTCCATTATGCTGGACGGGGTGGCATGTAGCGCTCCTTGTACTTTCGCTGCCTACCATTCCCGCCAGTGGCTAGTGTCCATTATGGCAATCATGACAGTGATCCTTGTATAATTAAACCTGTTGTAAACTAACTTGTATCTTCGTGGCAGGGAAAGCATGGTAAGTATTGTGTAGGTGGTTCAGACGGACAGGTAAAGCCACCGAACGGTGGCAAGTTCATTTCAGTATTATACATATATACTGTTGCTTGTAAATGAACTAAGGCAAGATAGAAAGACAATAATTAATATGCATGCTTCATTAAAATAACGTGTTGATTGGTATAGTTGAGTTTAGCTTGCTTCACCAGTATGTTTCGACATACTGACCCTCGTTGAAACAGGTTCCCCGCACTCAGGCGAATCGAGCGAGGAGCCAAAGTCGTCTTTCCCGATCCAGTCCAGCTGTAGGCACATCCTGACCGCGCCACATTTTGAAGTACTTGAAGAAGGAGCTTGCAACTCAATACATAATGCAGCTCTGTGGCAAAGCCGTCCTCCAGCCCGGAGGTCTATATATTTTGAAGTTTAGTAAATGGATGTAATGTACAGGACTGCTATCTCATTTTGAGTCAACACTTTTGTTAGCCCATGCGGCAAATTAGCTGACTCGTTCAAGAGTTTGTAATAGATGTTCATTATCAATAAAGAGAACTTTTTCATGTTTTAAATCTGTGTTTCAATTTATCTTCGTACTCTGAATATGTGCTCGTTATGCAAAACAATAAAGCCTTGTGCGGGCGCAACCCCAGGCCCGCACGACGGTCACGCCGGGGGACGCCCCTACGATTCGACGAAATCAGGGCATGACATGTGTTTGTCGTCTTCCTCTAGGTATGCTGACACCATGTTAATAGACAACGTTTGTTTGAGCACATCTTCGATACTTGTGTCAGAGTCCCAAGCAGAAGACTGTGAAGAATAAGTTCGTAACTCGTCTTCTTTTTCCAAGTTCTCGGGAGTCATTGGAGATGAGACGTATCCTAGGTCATGCTTGGTCTGCTGGTAGTATGTCTCAGACTTGCCTGTAGGAGTACAAAGGCGCAGAGGCAGACGCTGACCGTTGCCATAATATCAGCCTTTGTCGCTTTTTAAGTTATTGCCCATGTTCTTGACATTGTGCTTAGCCTGTGTATTGTAGTGGTGAAGTTGTATTCTACCACTCTCGAGTTCTAGTTCTTCTACAGTAGAGCCTTGGCGACTATTGACCTTCCCAAAGATGATGGGTTTATCACCCCTCCTTCTTGCCTAAATTATGAAGTAAGAATATTGGCATGGACGAATTCGATCTACTGCGAGAGTCGTAGTTATCGGTGTATGCAGTTGCAAACCTAGACCGTATTCTAAGGAATACACATCGTTCCAATGTACAATAATGGAGTAACTCAAAGATAGCACTTTACTGATAAAGTATGGTATCTTTTCTTGTGGAATTATATTATCATATAAAGTGCATCGCTGTGGACCGTAAGGTACTCTCCCAGCTCCTCTCCTTCGATGTCCGCCACCATCGACGGAGGTGACCTTAGAGCTTTCCGACGTAGTTTGACTAACAGAGGCTCAAGGTTTCTCATTGCTATAGGATCTTTCCTTAGAGATCGTCCCTGCCTGCGGATCTTGACCACCAAGGGTTCAGGGGCATTCCTGTGAAGCTTGATCACGAGGGGCGCAAGCGCGTGAGCGGGGCATCCTTTGAGACAGACCCTTAGGGGATTATTTCGAGCTGTATCAACTTCTGCCTCATCGTAGGCATCATCACCTCCCTCATCTTGGTGGATTTTCTTGTACAAGATTGAGTCAAAGTAGTATGCTTCGACGCCCTTGAAAGGATTCATATTGACGAACTCTGTCTTGACGATGTTGTTATTGTCCACATACTTCAGACATTGGTGAAGAGTTGATGGTACGATCATATATTCATGTATCCATGGACGCCCAAGCAGGACATTGTAGGACACATCTACGTCGATGACATAGCAGGTCACATCTGCTCGAAGATCACCTATCTGACACTTTTGGCGAATCTTTCCCAGAGGATAGTTTCTTCCGGCATTAAAGTCGTTGATGGTTGTGTTGGTTTCTGGCAACTAATGCATCGAGATTCCCAAGCTCTTAAGTAGACTCCGTGGGATAATGCTGAAAGATGACCCCAGGTCGATGAGCATCCGGTCCACCATAATGGCCCCGATATACCTTGTATAGTACAGGGGGCTATCGTTCCTGTTATTCTTCAACAACATATCCTATTATGAGAATCTGATATTAGGTAACATCTCCATCACACTGTTGAAGTAGGGACATGCAGCTAGATTCTCGGCTGGTGGCTTGACTTGAGCCAAGTAGGAGTCAGCGTTGTGCAATGCCTCACTCAAAGCATCACGGGTCTCTTTGGAGAGACGGAGGAGCTCAAAGAGTGACAACTTTGATAGAGTATTGGAAAGTAGCGCTAATATATCAAAGGGCTTTTTCATCCCCTGAGTTGTGTCCTTCGCAGGAGTTTGACAAAGTGAATCTCCTTCTGCTTTTATTTATCTGTTGCAGGAGGCTGGATGGAACTGGATCAAATGCTACTGGAATTATGGGTACAGTGGTTGGAGGCCCACCATCCTCGAGAATCGTATTATAGTCCCGCTGTAGGTTTAACATGACCTAGTTATTCTTGCCAAGGCTTCCTCTATCGAGGGGGAGACCATGTGACAGGACTTGGGCTTATTTTCTTTAGACTTGGCTGTCCAAGGCGCTGCTTGTTGCGTCAAGTCTTAGACGAGGTCGGGGTAAACCCACATGATTTTGCCTCGTATTGTAGTGAGAGGTACTAGTCCAGTTGCTTGGTTGTGAGCTGGAGGGAGGTTGACAATCTCTATCGTTGCCCTCGGAATGGGGACAACACCGTCTTGGGTTTCCATTGCCGAAAAGTTACCAAATTGAAGGGACACCATATTTAAAGATACTGTTTTGTCTTCAAAGTCTAAGGTAAGGACTTTAGAGTCGATCAGCCACTGGATTTGCCTTTTCACCTTTTCAACACATTGAAATCTCGTGTTGGATGGTGAACATTGTTAGGGTTATATACTAAAAGCATCACTTTGTATTAACTATATTTCTTTATTTTTAAATAAGAATCATATGGGAAAATGTTTGCATGTTAGATTTGTTATAATATTAATGCATGTGTATGATATTCTATATTGTAGATAATATGGTGTGTGTAGTGTCACACAGAAGATCATATTATCAGTTCCCTATGGAATATATAAATAGTTCACAACCTAGATGGATTTGGACAAACCATTGGAAATGTTGTGGTATAATCTGGTATTAGTCTATCTTGACTATAGGTTTACACTAGTACACTTTGTGTGTATTAAACAGGACCACTTGAGGTTGTTCTCTTTGTACTGACTACATAAGAGAACAAACACCTCTATTTTTATGGATGCTTATGCTCTTAATTTGAATATAATAATAGACATGTATATGTAGTGTGTATTACTTTGACTCATAAAAGAGTGAGATTCATTATGGGTCAATAACCTCTATGAATTGGTAAAGACATTGTGTGTATGATGAACTATTGATTATAAAAGAAATCCATGTCCTGATACATCGGGTTGATGATGTCCCCTTAAGGAACTCATAAGGATTGTCATATAAACCCTACAGGTGGATTATATCCGACATAACAAATAAAGTTGAGTGGTACTACTTAAAGATAAAAGATGTCGTTCAATATAATTGTCAGTAACTTAATTTGATCGACGAACAATCGATATATTAACATGGGAAGACAAACACGTATGTAATAAAAAGGAGCCCATAATCCTAATTTGGGATTAGGATGGTAGTGCAACAATAGCTCTTTAGTGGACCAAGCTATTGTTAACGAGCCAGGGTTATGTGTTCAGGATGAACTGGGATACCCAAATCCGTTAGGAGACCTAACCCTAATTTATCCTCATGGTCCTTGTTGTAGCATATATATATATATATATATATATATATATATATATATATATATATATATATATATATATATATATATATATACTCTAGCCATCATGATAATAAAAAAAAACAGCTTTCTCTAAATTCGTTTTTCACGTAAGGAGAGAAAGAAGGTCGGCCAAGGAGAAAAAAATATTGGAAGATCGTCGTCCACACGACGTCCAATCCGAGGATGGAATACATGCTGAAGATCTTGGGGTCGCTAACTAATCAAGGTTGCTAAAACCTTCATCTTCTTCTCGTTACTTCACGTATAATTTGTGAACCCTAGTTTCTGTATTTAAAGGGTTAGATCACGTATTAAACTTATTAATATTCTATCGATTGATATGCACACCAATCTACGATCATGGGGATCCTCAGTTCCATCAAACATTGGTAGAGGCAGTACTTGGGGTTATCTACCTTAACCGCCTCATCAGGGCGTTTGATGTCAGGTATCTAAAGTTTGTCGTCCTTCATTAGTACTTTAAAATTTTCGACGATATCGCCGTCATTGAAGGAGTAGGACTCATTTAGCTTGGACGCTTCTATTGGCTTCTGAGTAGATGAGGGTGGGCCTTTAGACACGTTGATAGTTAGGGCGTGCTTGCCTTTACTGTCTTGGTCGTTGTTATTATTGAGGGGCCACTCTCCTTTATCATCGATATTGGGGACGTAGAGCCCCAACAGGCGGGCGTCCTTCGCACTTTTCTCTTCGACTTCAACGCTAATGATGAATTTCGTCCAATCTTTGAACTAATTGGGTCATGTCCAAAAGTCTCACTTTCGGATGCAGGTTCTTTTAACAAGTGTCCGTCAAGATGGTTTTAGGAGTGTCAAGTGGTAGTCTCAACGCTGCCTGTCGAAAGCATTCTATGTAGTCACGTGAAGACTCTCGATCCCCTTGAGCGATGTCTATTGGGGAGAACATAGTCATATCCATTCATCCCTCATAGAACCGGGAGATAAAAATGAGTTATAGGTGTTCGAACGACGAGATACAATTATCTGGGAGGCTACAGAATCACTTATAAGCGACTCTAGACAGTGCTCCAATGAACAAGTTGGTAAGCATTGTGGCCTCCCACAGTAAATGTTCCATTGTAGAATGGAAGTAGTTCATGTACTGGCGGGGCGATATTTTCCTTTGAACGGGAACAGAGACAGTGGTTTATACTTGGGAGGGTATACCATATTGTTCCACTCAAGAGGGTAGGGTTGTTGCATCCTGAGCTTCTGAAGCGCGTCTCAGTTATCTCTGGCATCGATACGGGCACGCAAATCCGTTAGAGTCTCCTGAATATCATCTGATAGTGGAGGAACGGATAATCGAGGCATTGTCTGGCTTCCTGCAATATGAGGAGCATGATCGGGCATATTGGACACCTCACTGGTTCTTGGGTCCTGGCTTGTTTGTCCCAGAGTCTGTGGTTGAGATGGGACCAGATTTGCCTTAAGGTTCAATACCGTTTGAGTTAGAGGCTGCATTGAGGTGCTCAGGGTCTACATCATGACTTCGAGTACCTCAAGGCATTGTTGATCACTGGATCCTGTATCGTGATCATCCCGACCATGTATACAGGCATTACGTGGGGAGAGATGGACGGGACTATGGATGCCTCACTTTTTGCCTCTGATGTCTGAGTGTCACTGTCCTCAGGGAAGGTAAGCATTGTTGCATCACTTTTAGAATCTGGAGGGTTGCTACCCCCAGCCCCGATTGCAGCATCATTCTAGTGGGTATGGCTACCCCAGGTAGGTTGTCGTTCGTTCCTTGAGATCCATTATCCACCTGGAATGATGGATTGGTGTGGACCACCGGAGTATTGCTACCTCCAGTTTTTGTTTTTGAGTGATTACCCTAGAACACCCCTTCGGTGGGTACTGATAGCTTAGTGCCCTTCTATCGATTCCTCGATCAACTAGCCGAGACCAGCGGTTTGGACGAGTTCTTCTTCATGATTTTCTTCATAGAAGGAGACCTCCATGTTGAGCAATACGGGGCAAAAGGTAGCTCCTCCTCCTCATCGAGGCACTATCAGACTGATGTAGTTGATTGAATTTGCTGGAAGACCGATTGTCTAACTGGCAGAGCTGCTTCTTTGGCACAACAACAGTTGATAACGATGTTGGAACACGTATGTCCAGGAGAGGACACATCATGTGCAGCAGTCGCTTATCTCGTCTTGCGCTTGTGACTAATCACGTAGTGCAGGTCAGAAGAGGGAAGACTCACTTTTATACCCATTTCATGCGCACGGCCAAACCTTGCCCACGAGTGTGAAAGTAAATTATTTTCTCCCTAGCCCAGTTTTTCTATAGAAACTGCACCTGGATCGTTTGTGGAAGACTTACTATGAGATAGACCTACTTTATGCGCTCGGCCAAGCTGGGCGCATGGGTCTGTCATCACAATGTTTGCTCTCCGACTTGGTTCTTGCGCATCTACTGCACCCAAGTGCTTTCGGGAAGACTTTGAGGTTTGGCCCACTTTTTTTGCATAAGTGTGTGGACCAGCCTTGTATAATTTTCTATCAGAAGCACGTGTGACAACCAATATCGTATGCTTTTGGTGGACTGCTTGCACAACCCCTTAAGCGCGCATGGCTCGAGCTGCTTTGGTCTTCTTTGAACTAGTGCTCACTGCTTCTTTGAACTAGTGCTCACTGGTGCATAGTAAGAGAATCCATGTTTCTCCCATTTTTACTCAACTGGTCATAGGGTGGGTGCCATGGGAGACCATTTGAAAGACAGAGTCTCTCGTTCGTACTTTGTCGCATGCAGAAGACTTCATGTGTCTGCAGTTTGATGCGGTGCATCTTTGCTTCTCCGCATCCTGCTGTAGGCGCATCTTTTGAGATTCAGCACTGTTCTACTCAAGAGTAGCCGTGGAGAAGGAGATAGGATCCTCATGTGTATCCTCAGCAGCGGAGGTTGGCATTACTTCATAGACTTTGGCCGCAGCACAACGGCCTTGGCGACCCAAGTCTTGCGAGTCTTGTGAGGTCTTGTGGGCCTCAATGCGGGATATGGCATGTCCAACATTTCTTCAAACGCCTGTTGGTCAAAGCGGACAACCAATATTTTTTGGGTTGAACCCAGCTTGGTCAAGTCGGACTGCGTTACTAACTTTTCGTCGGAGGAAAAGTTCATCCCCAGCAGAGTCGTCATTCTTGTTGACATCCCAAAACGAATACTTGAAAAGTTGTGCAAACTTTTCTATTGATTTGAATACAACAAAAGATGTACAAAGAACACTAGCACCGAGGGATCTGAATACAAGATTTAGAGATCTGGAAAAGTTTGACGATGGATACCGAGGGGTGTTTTGTATACTGTTGGATCATATCTAATAGTCCAGATTTGTTGCGGGATTGAGGGGATTAGATATAGGTATTTCCTAACCCTAATACAATTGCATGCAAGTAGATGCTTACAACTTTTAGAGAGGGAGAAAGAGATTGACGACTACATTGGAGGAAAGACGGTGTCAGATAATTTTTCTCGTCGTCTTTGTTCTTCAGAAGTCTGTAATCGATTTCTGTGTCCAAGTAGTTTTGGTGATCCATTTTGGATCGTTGAGAAGCTTGTAGAAGTTGTAATACTCTAATTCATAGTGGAGGCTTTTCAGGGTTGTACTCCGATCGTCCTGTAGTTTTTTTCGTTAGGATTTTTCACGTAAATATCGATATGTCTACGTTTTTTGGCGCTTTTGTGATATTGGCGATTTTGTTTTTGCATTTTTTTTTGGTTCTCTCACAGCTTCTTGGTCTGGGGGAGCAGTTTTCACTTTTCGTTCGCAACATATTGTTCATGTAATCTTTTTGATATACGATTTCCATTGTAACCCGAGTATGATCAATTCTAGATATCAATATATAAAAGCTAAGGTTCCTCATGTACAAGGTTTATTCGTGTGTGTGTGTGTCTATATATATATATATATATATATATATATATATGGAATAGGTGAATTATAGTTGTCCAACTTATGCATGAGACTTTATTACAATTCTCTCACAAATTCTCGACGTCCTCAACGTCAAAACTTTATTTGGTGCCCATTTCGACGTCCTCAACGTCCTTCTTAACATTTATCTCGGTAGCATCCCTTCCTGTCCTCCACGTCCTGGTAAGCGTGATCATCATCACAGCCCTGACAGAATCACTACAACAGTGGTAACGATCTAGCATATCTACGAGCATGACGACCCACCGACTCCCTACAGAAACCCATATAGGCTTATTTTCGGAATTCCTCGTAAGTTATGCTTCCTCTTAGGATCGAACTCATCCGGCTTGGGGACTTATGCCTCTACCTCCTTACCACTTGAGCTAGGACACACATACTTATACTTCAAAAGGTAAAAATACTGATAAATTTGGGTACATTTATTGTTACTCTCTATTTTCGATATACATATTTTTTTTGTATTATTCATGTATTGTATTGTTCCAATATCATGTATCAATACGATATCTTGCACGTACTGCTCGTGCCCATATCCCTTTATTAGTGATGGTATCACAAACGACCCAAACTTTTTAGTTATATATTGAATTCGAATACAAGTATTTTGGATATTTTCTATGTTATTTGTTGTGTGTGTGTGGGGAGGGGGGTGTGTGTGGATCCATTTGATCATCTTCCTTATCTAATTATCTAAAACTAGTGGATGAAGAAAAAGATAGGTCATTGCCTGTGTGTTTTTTTCTGATTGAGTTTCTATAAACCCTTAAATGATAGAGATAAACACACAAAAAGGTAATAATGAATCATCCCAATCAATCATGTCTGATTTAAATCAAACCAACAAAATCAAACCTAAGCAAAAAATCTGACTGAACATGGACTCAGGTTCGTACTCGAGATGTCACTGTTTTGATCTGACAAATGTCCACAATATAGCATACTAGTGAAGCACAAGTAGGCATAAACACAGTATAAAATTTTGACTAGTAAAAGCATGCATGGATAGAGCATCCAGATTGATATTAAATAAATGCACAAGAAATGCATGAGTTTAATACATTATTCTCAAGCTGTCAATAAATCTAATTTCATTATGCTTGCATAATACAAATGAATGCTTTCCAAAGATGAACCAGATATTCTTCACTACACCATCAGATAATGCCTTCAGACTGTTGCAGAGAGAGCATACTAGTGTATGCTTCTTTTCGGCCTTGTTCTTCCTACCAACTGTGTTTTTCTTCTCCACAACTACCTGGAAAATAAAAACAGTTACGAAACTTATTTTAGGACTCTAGAGTATGCTATTTTAATTTTAATGATAATTTTGACCATTAAAATTAATGTTATTATAAAAATTAACACTAAAATTAAAGTTAATATAAATATTAATATTAACATTAAAGTAAATTGGGTAATTAATTTTCTGGATTAAAATTTGTCATATAAGCTGACATGTTAAATAATGTTATTTAGCACGTCAGAGATGATTTGGAGGTACAAATAGCAGGGCAAAATTATTCACGAAAACAGAGAAAGATTTGGTAGGAAGAGGGGCTTGCCTAAATGATGTTACTTCTTTGTGCTTGGAGACCAGCCTTGCGGTGTCTCGCCACCAGCTTATCTCGGTCTCTTTCTCTTGGAGCCTTCTCTCTGCGCATTCCAGTTCAGACTCTAGCTCTGCTATCCTCTCTCGCTGCCTTGATTCGAGAAGCTCATGTAATCTCCTCTCCAGCTCACGTGGACAGACCCCATTGGTCTCCCGGCTGGCCTGGTCTTGCTTTGGCTCGTCGCTGACTTCCTCAAAATCTGGGCTGAAGCTTTCAGACTGATTGGTGTTGTCGCTGTCCAACTGTTAATTTTTGGAGTAGGAAATGTCAAATATAAATCAGTTTCTAGGTCGAATGGAGCATCTCATGATAATGTAAAAGTGAGAAAAACATGATGAGTAGATGGCCGTAAAAAAGATTTGTTACTAACTTGAACATAGTAAGGTTCTAAAAACCAAATCAAAATGTGAATTGAACTAGCACACATGAATTTACATATATAATTGTTCTGATATATACAATGATGTTTAAAAGGAAAAGTACCTCTTTTCTATGCTGGGGTGGATCCACTGATGAGTCCTCTATGTCCATTTTTATTTGCAGTCGTTTCAGTTCAACTTCAAGTTCATCTTCTAGTTGATTTATTTTTAGACCCCTCTTTCTCTCTAATTTCTTATGGCACTTGTTCTGCCTTTCAGATTCCTTTCCAACTTGTCCTCCTAGCAAATGGTAAGATACATCATTGTTTCGTAAGGACTTGGTATTTACTGAGCTTTCTTCTACCCAGCAATTTGATGAGGAAAAGGCAGTTTCATTCTTTGTTTCCGGAAAGCTCGATGTGCCATTTTTCATCTTCATTTCACCTTTGATGTCTGCAAGAAGAATTTCCATTCGGCTTTGTAGCTCTATCATCTTATTAAATTCAGTTGCAGTCTTTACAAAGAACAAGACCAAACCTACCCCAATTACTGGGCTCAATGGTACTGTATCAGGCTCTCTTCCTGCAGATATCAACTTCTCAGAATGATAATACAGTAATTTAAAGAGAACAAAATGAAGTTACAATTAATGATGAACAGTCAGTAATTATTCCATTGGAAGCTAGTATGACCCTAAATATGGATGAATTTAATTCACTATGATTTTATTGAAGTTTCTAATTATTTACAAATATTATATAGATTAAAGCCATCAAGAGTGGTCCAGTGATTGGGTCTGATGAGGGTGGTTGTGGAGGTCCTGAATTATCTAATTCTTTGTATCAAATCAATCATTAATGCTCAATAGAGGAACAATATAACTCTTTTCTAGTTTTCACGTCTCCTTTCACAGGAACTTTATTGAGGCAATGTTATTAGGTCACATATTGGACATTTAGTCATTAGTCTTCAGGATATACTTGAACTCTAGGAGTGACGAACTTCTTGTTGATAATTCGCCGTGCGTCTCCATGGACAATTATCTACACCCAATTACTTCCCTTTTGTGCGACCCCATTATTAGAGTATCAGAGACATCGAGCAATCTCAAAGTGTCCTGCAGGGCCGGCCCTGGTCCAGCCTCGACGACCGTCCAGAGCCCACGGACCAGAAGGAATCAAAAAATCAGTTTAAACATAAATATATATAATCTTGTATCTAAAATAAAACTAGTATCTACCATGGTCTTTCTTCACACAAAACAATTATGGCCAAGCGGTTATTATGTTAGACTTGCAAGTAGAGGTTTTTAGTTCGTTTCTTACTGGCAACATTTTGTTTAATTTACTTTTTTAATTTTATTATATGAGAGTTCCATTTTGAAAGTTCAATCTCGGATCCCATGAACTCAGGCCTGCCCTGGTGTCCTGTTGCGCGCCTATTATTAATCTCAATTAAGTCAAAAAAGATCAGTTATACAACTGAGATTTAGAGCCCCATCGGCATGATGTGCAGCAAATGTTGGGATTTCCTTAGCTGAGGTGGTTTACTAGTAAGCACCTGCAGTATAAATATATACATGTAGTATAAAGAATCACAAGACAGAAACAAAGATTTCCATATGAATGCAGAAGAAACACTTGACCTGGAGAGACCAAGGCCTTGTTTACAGTACTCTCCCCGGCTTCTTCCTCCGAAGTACCAACGGGCTCCAACACCTGCAGCTCCCTTTCTATTTCGTATTGCTTTCCCTTCTTCTCCTCATTCTTCTTCATACAGTGTCTAGGGAACCTCACGAGGCTCCGAAGTAGAGCCCGAGGAGTGCTCGAAGAAGAAGCCACGGCGGAGGAAGGCGGTACTTTCATTGCCACCTCCTTGCTCTTTCTCCTACTTCGGTTTCCCTCCATCTCCTCTCCTTTTGAATTCCCTCACTTGCTCCAGTATATATATATATATATATATATATATGTATATATATATATATATATATATACACTTGGGCGAGTTTAAGTTGTAGTAAGTAATTTTGAGATATAATTTACAAACACATGAAAAATACTAGAGAAAAAAGAAAAAATTTGAACCGGTAGCCACCAACGTGGGCTCTCCCGAGTAATGAGGTCAAAGGATTCACAAGCTAGGCGTGAGGCATTAAAGGATGGCATTCAGTGAGAAGAATTATATAAGAAATTTCTTCCTGTTCATTAATGCCCGCCAATAATTTGAATCCTTCTTGAGACGTGGTCCTCATCCCTATAATGGATATTCATGAAGTGAAGTTGGAATAGTAGGATATATAATAGTGCACATTTGAATTCAAAATAATAATAATAATGATAATAATATAATTCAAGACTGTAATTATAATGCATAGTAAAGTCCGTTACTTCATCGTCATTGTGAAATATATCCATCACCGGTCACCACAGAAATAAACGAGATTTGCGACAAACATATAATTACTTTGTGTTGTTGGCTGTTTGTGTATATGTGTTCACATACATGTGAGCAAAAGTTTAATTTCCACCTTTGCTTTAGTTCCACATCGGTTGGACCACTCCACCTTTATATTTATATAATAATTCTTACTCTTTGCTTCTTTGTGATCTTGTGTGGGGAGCTCTTGAAGAAAAAAACTGTAAGGATCGAAACAGATCAAATAATATTTAGAGGAAAGAAAAAAAATATTTATTGAGCTATTTTGTTATGAGCTCAAATGTCTTTATATATAGGCCAGCCAACTACAACCATTCCCTTATAATAAGCAGATTATTTCTCCTAAAGAAAGAAAAAATGAACGGATGACTTATTCTAAATTTTAGTTTAAATTCTAACAGCCTCCCTTAAACTCAAATTTATCAAAATAACTCATGCCCATCATCTTCTTTAGTCTGTAAAATGCTTCAGCTTTCAAAAGCTTTGTGAGGATATCCGTAACTTGATCTTCAGACTTGCAAAACTCCAGCTCGATCTCCTTGTCTTCAACAAGCTCCCGAATGTAGTGATAGTTAATGTCGATGTGCTTGCTTCTACCATGAAACACTGGATTCTTTGCTAATGCAATTGCTGACTTATTATCACAGTAGATTTTTGTAGGAGATTCTTGCTTCTGGTTCAACTCTTCAAGTAACCGCCACAACCAAACAGCTTGGCATGCACTAGAGGCTGCTGCCATATATTCCGCTTCCACAGTTGATAATGCCACAACTTGCTGCTTCTTTGATGACCAAGAGAATACCCCTGAACCCCTGTGAAATACGTAATTTAAAGTGCTTTTCCTTTCCTCCATATCACCTGCCCAATCACTATCTGTATATCCAACAAGATCACAATTGTCAGCAGATGAATAAAGAATACCATGGCTTTTAGTACCTTTGATGTATTTTAAAATCCTTCTTGCAGCTTGCAAATGGCTTTAGCTTGGTGTCTCCATAAATCTACTAATGAGTCCGACTCCATAAACAATATCAGGTCTTGTGGAGGTCAAATAACGTAGACAACCAATCAAACTTCGATAGTAAGTAGAATTAACAAACTCACCATTCCCAATCTTATCCAAAAATAACCTTGCTTCAACTGAAGTCTTGATTGGATTGCAAGATGCCATCTTGAAATGCTTCAAAATGTCAGCTGCATATTTCTTCTGTGAGATGAATATCCCTTCATCTTTCTGCATAACCTCAATTCCAAGGAAATAAGACATAAAACCCATATCAGTCAGCCTTTCTGAATTTATCAAACATACTTGGGTTATTTCCTGTGAAGATCAAATCATCGACATATAGGCAGACAATAAGCATATATCCATGTGAGTTAGATTTGTGTCACGACCCGCACCCGGAATTTGGGCATGAGCCGTGGGTACGTCCAGCCTACGCTGCAGCATCGGCGGTAGAACGCTGTCTAGGTCTCAAACATAACACATCCTGTCAATAGTCTCAACTCCATAAGGAGGACAATGATCATATGAATCCACCGTTTTATAAATATACTCAATCACAAGGCTATATAAAGTAATTGGCACGATGAGAAATAAGGAAAGAGTTCTATCAAAACCAACACCAATATAAATACATCATAGGTCCTGAGTCTGGATGTCCTCAAAAGTCAAATAATAATAATACAACTCAATCTCAGTCTAGTACAATAATACATGAAATAGAATAGTCTAAGTGCATGTAGGTAGGATCTCCTCTAGGATGGGTAACTCCTCTGGAATTTCTGGTATGAAATCTCCCTCTGGTCCCGGGCCGTAGTGGGTGGGGCAAAAATCCTCCAAGTCCTCTGAAAATGTTATCCAGTCAGGATTGGAGCGAAGCACAAACACTAAACAGCAGTTTTATTTATGTTGAAAAAAACTATAAAACAGTGTAAGGAAATACAAGATGATATAAATACTGAAAAATGTAGAGTACTGGAGAATATGAAATGAGCAAGGAAATATCTAGCAATGAGCAAATAAATATGTGAATGCTAGAACAAGTGAATCTGAAATAAAGAATAACATCTAGCTAAGTGTTTGAAATATCAGTTTATTATGTGATCGGCTTGGGACTAGATCAGGCTGGTTACATATGATTAGCTATGATTCTTGTAGGTCAGGCTAACCATCTGGTTAGCTATGATGCATGTAATGGTCAGCCTAATCATATATAACAGCTATGAAGCATGTAAATGGTCAGGCCACACCCGATGTGAGATGTGGGGTGAGCTATGATGCATGTAGAGTTTGGGTATGATCACATAATCTACTAATGTTTTTCCATCCCCAGCTAGCACGATGGATTCCAATCACGACTCCTCATGACAGGTATCTAGGGTGGTAACCCGTGTATCCACAGTGTCAGAATCAAGTATAGTTATACAACTAGAATTATAGAAGTAATCAACAAAAGCAAAAACTGTCAGAGAATGTACTCGCCTGTGGTCCCGGGGAAAATGCGAGGGTCGATGTCCAAGATGAAATCACAATGACCTAAATAAATGAAATTAAGTGTTGATTGGTGGTGTGGAATGATAATTGCCATTAACTAGGTTGAAATGAGGGTGTTAGGCCATTTCTAGGTCTATACTAGGTTTACCCATGGTTAACTAGATCATTACCTCACTTTACTAAGTTGTCTAGATCATTCTAAGTATACTAGTTGGTATTAGTGAATACTGGCTAATACTAGTTAGTACTCAAGTGTATAACTTATCCTAGTGTACTAACTTACCTTGGCTTGAGACTAGAGATACTTGGCTAAGTACAACACTGCTACAAGGATACACTCTAGAACTAATACACAGGATTCAACTCTGCACATACACACACAGTTCTCTAACACACTGATACACAGTCCTATACACAGATACACAGGTTCACTCACACACAAGAATTCACTGTGCTACACTCACTGCACACAGGTTCTCACTACACAGTTCACTCCCACTTCTCAGATACTGATACACACAGATACTGGTTTCTAGGATACACACACACACATGTATTCACTGATACACTCATTGGTTGCATACACATAGGTACTCACTCACTGATACATAAGTTGCACACACCCTCAGCTCACACTCACTCAGACACTGGTATATACAGACACTGAAAAACTCTCAAGCACACACAGACAATCACTGCCACACACCCAGCATTCTAACACAGGTACATACACACAGATACACGGGCATGTTACTGATACACAGTTATACACTCTGAGACACTGACACAGGTTGACACTGATACACAGCTCTAACACACACCCAAAACTCACCGGTTCACACATTACTCACAGACACATATAGGTATACTCACACAGTCATTAATACACTGACACGAGTAGATACACATAGCTAAAACCTATATGCACAAATACAAAAATACCCGACTGCACAAACACACAGGTATTACACATAACTCGGGCTCACTGATACATTAATTCTCCAGTTCACAAAATCCCTGATGCCAAAACTCAAGAGAAACCCAACAACCCTATGAATACCTTAACTCACCACTGGCACTGAATATATAACCCTAACTCACTGCCAATGCCCGACTGTGCATGCAGAATACTCCATCGTATCTGATACAATAAGACACTGCTACACCCAAACACAGAACACAAACCAATGCATCACAACCTACCTATATACACATACACACTATTTTTCCCAAACTCGAATGTGCACAATGAAACCCCACTGTACTCGCCACAGTTCTAAACCCGACTGCATAGTGAAAGAAAACCCCCAAATCCTGGTTCCACATCGAGAACTTCAAAAATACCCAAATCAAACCTAAATCGATATCTAGACTACACGTAGGAGAGGTAATCGTGCCTACACGAAATCCCTAGGATTAGGGTTCCTGGAAATTTGGGGAAAAACAAACGTAGGTCACCAAAACCCTAATTTCTCCTAGGTCCTCATGTAGAACCCTAAAAATCGAAATCTATACAGTATGGGGGGTTCCTAATGGCCAACTACAACAGAAAAACAGAATTGAATAGGTAAAAAATCGGATTCTCACCAATTGGGAGATGTTTTCCCAATGGAGGTTCTCTTTCTCCAAGTCTTCTTGGTCCAAGCTCCTTGCTTCCCTTTTGATGGAGGAGGAAAGTGAAATCCTAGGGCTTGATTCTGAAATTTGTGGGGTGAGGGAATGGTTTTCCAAATGGAGGCTAGGTTTAGGTTTTCTTCATGAAGGAATGGGTTGACGGAGGCTCCTCTTCAATATATAGGCTAGGGTTAGGGTTTCAAATGTAAGGGTTTAGCTAATCCTCCATGTTAAGTCATGAAGAAATTAATTAACTAGGGTTTAGTCATCTCTAGGGTTTCAAATCTAAACTATCATAAAAAATTAGGGTTTCACCAAAAACCTAGAATGCCAACTAGGGTTTGATCACTAGGGTTGAATCTATTGGAATTTAGGGTTTAACCTAAACCTAAAACTCATCATATTAAATATTTACATAATTTAAATTAAACAGGAAAAATTACACTAATGCCCAAATCTGGAAATGTGGTAGTGACAATTTGATATACAATGTATGTTCGTAGGGACACTTAAGAAAACCATTTTCTTGGAAATATGAGTCGATGCGTGTGTACCACGCCCTTGGTGCTTGTTTTAAGCCATACAAGGCTTTTTTTAACTTGAGAACCTTGTCTTCGTGTCCTTCAGTGACATATCTTGTAGGTTGTTCAACATAGACTTCTTCTTCGAGAAAGCCATTCAAGAATGCAGACTTAACATCCATCTGATGTATCTTCCATTTATTTTTTGTAGCTAAAGCAATCACCATACGAATGGTATCAAGTCTAGCAACGAGTGCAAAAACTTCATAATAATCAATACCTGGCTTTTGCGTGTAGCCTTTCATGACTAGCCTAGCCTTCAAACGGTCCACCTGACCATCTGGCTTGTATGTTGTTTTGAACACCCATTTGACTCCGATCGATTTTTTTCCTTCAGGAAGAGAAGTTAGCTCCCAAGTATCATTCTTCTCTATCGACCGAATTTCTTCATCCATAGCTTGAAGCCATCCTTCATCTTTTGCTGCTTCTTCAAAGGTGAGAGGATCACAATCCACAAACAGTGCAAAATTTATAATTTCTTCATCAGAAACATGATTATCATCTGTTACAACATAATCCTGTAGCTGTGCTGGCATAACACGATTATGATTCGAGGTACGAGTCCGTTCAACATGAACCGGAGAAGGAACAGGCGATGTTGTTGTGCTATGAATCTGTGGTGCTATTTCAATAACATGAACTGGTTGTAATTCCTCTATATGTATTCCCACCTATTTCTTCTCTTCAGTAGTCCACTGCCAAGATGCGTCTTCGTTGAACTCTAGATCCCTGCTCACGACCACTAAACTTATTTTTGGATTAAACAGTTTATATCCCTTAGTTTTATCACTGTAACCAATAAAAATGCATTTCTCACCTTTATTATCAAATTTTCTCCTTTTCTCTTTTGGTACATGGGCATATACGACACACCCAAATACTCGAAGGCTCTCTACATTTGGTTTATAACCACTCCAAGCTTCCTTAGGTGTCATATTTTGTACACTTTTTGTAGGATACTTGTTCAAAAGATAAACAGAACATGCAACAGCTTCCGTCCAAAAATCTTTAAGTAAATTCTTACCTTTCAACATGCTTCGATCCATTTCAACAATGTTCCTATTCACTACTAGAAAAAGCGGGATTAGTGACATTTTTAGCGACCTCAAAGGACATGTCGCTAATAAAATATAAATTAGCGACTCCATATAAAAATGTCGCTAAATAGCGACATTTAGCGACGTTTAGCGACTTTTATTAAGATTTTAAAAGATTAGTCGCTATAAGTTCAATTAAGATCGCTAAACGTCGCTAATATGTCTGATTTAGCGACGTTTAGTGACGTATTTAGCGACATTTATATTAAAAATATTTAGCAACGTGTTTAGCGACGTTTATGACGTCGCTAAAATTTATTTTAGCGACATTTTTATTTGACGTCGCTAAACGTTGCTAAAATTTGGTTAATTAGGGCTCAGTTTTGTTTTCCCCCATTTGTCGAATTTTTCAAAATATTTGAAAAACTTTCGATTTTCCCCACCCCCCTCTCCGGCGACCGACGTCTCCACAGCGGCTACTCCGGCATCCCCCTCCTCCTCCTCCTCGAGCTCTAGGTAAACCCTAACTCTCTCTCTCTCTCTCTCTCTCTCTCTCTCTCTCTCTCTCTCTCTCTCTCACAGGACACACATGTGACACTGACATAACACACACACTTGACAGATACTGACATAGACACGACACATACACACACACGTGACACCAACCCTAACCCAAAACTGACACGACCTGGGATCAGGACCTAGGGTTAAGGTTAGGGTTAGGTTTTTTGACTTGGGGTTAGGGTTAGGGTTAGGGTTAGGGTTTTTGATCATGATTGATTTCTATACGTCTATCTTATTCAAGACTACCTTAATCCTAGAATACACTGTCTACTGCTCTACTCTGCTCTGCCTAAATACATATAGTTTCTGCTTACATGTAATTAATTATTGATGTTCACTAAGTTTACATTGTGTATACTGCACACAATAACTCTACACTGACATAGTTCACTGGACACACACATCAATGATACACTGATCACTTATGACACACACACACAGAATGACACTAATATCAACACACCATAAACTGTATATTTATTTGACATTTGATTCTTGTTTCAACTTTTAGCCTTATAAAGTAAATATGCATCTCTATTCTCAGTGTCATATATGTGATTTGAAGTTATTTGCCTTATCAGGTTAATTGGACAATTAGCATAAACTACTTGGAAGCTGTAAGCGCTACTCACATGGGTAGTCACTTTTTTGAAGTTATTTGCATAGTTTCATAGTTGTACTATGTTCACTAATTGATGTGATTCGCATGTTTGCCTAATATTAATCATTTCTACATATAATTATTTGTATATTTCATTGCTTTTAAATACTACTGTTGTCACTTCCATATTTTTTCTTCTAAAGATGGAAGTATGTTTTTGTATGTAGTAACATAGTATTAGAACCAATAAGGGGGCGGTTTAGTAGTAACACTAGTAAGGGAAGGAAGTAGTAGGTATTGGTTCGATCGTTAGTGTGAGCAATAATTAAACGGAGGACGGGGTCTTGGTTTTCCTAGCTTAGGATGGGGATGGCCATTAAGTATTGGTGCTAGTAGTGGCCTAGGACAGGAAAAATCAGGGGTCAAATGACCTTATCTATAAATAAAATATAGAATCAGATTTAAAATATGACCATCTGGAATGACAAAGCGGACAAGGGTTTGGATAATACTTTGCTACTGTAGTCCAGTGGATATATTCACTCTGAGGAAGGAAAGCAGAAACTTGAATCATATCTTATATATATCTCGAGAGCTGAGTTTCCAATCTTTTGTTTCAGATTTAAGTTAAATTTAGTCTGCTATCTTTGAATTCATTGCTTTGTGAACGATCGAGTAGGCTCCAATGATCTAGCATGCTGCACAGGATCTAACATGCAGTTGTCCTATAAAATATTGTACCTATACTGGTGCACACACAATCTATATATTGTCCCAGTGTCACTGTTACACCACAGTGCTAATGCACACCCACACTAGGAAAACTTTGCTTCTTCTGGATTTGAGAATGCTACAATGGAGTTCCATAGGAAAACTTTGAAGCCTACTTACCACATCCTTCTTGACAGTGATGCACAATTATAATCATATATATCCTACTTTGCTTCTTCTATGTGACTTCAAATATAGATTACCTAGCCAACTAATTGTTAGCTTCTTCTTTAGAGAATCATACTGTATGTAATAATTTATATAATACATACTATCATTTTTGCATAACTATCTAGAAATGGATATGAATTACTATCTATGTCATCGTTCGTGGATATACAACCGTCATCCTAATGACATGTGCAGTGTATGGGATGAATTTATTGAGGGTGTATAGCAGTTCCTGCAGTTCGCCAAGGCATTCCCTCAGTACATGGACGGTACCAAAATTAAGTGTCCGTGTGTGAGATGTCGCAATAGAAAATATCATCCAGAAGTGAAAGTCACATATTATTTGTACTCGAAGGGCTTCACGCTGAATTACTATCAGTGGACCGTGCACGGAGAACTTGTGTCTCTAGCATCAGAGTCGGAGCCTTATGTGGAGCCGTATATGGATGTCCATGACCACGATGCTTACGACGATGAGTGTGTGAACATGGTTTATGATACGGCGGGGCCTAGTTTCAATTTGGACAATTATGATGCGGCGGGACCTAGTTTTAATCCGGATAATTATGATGCAGCTGAGGAGGCACCGAATACTGATGCTGCAAAGTTTATGGAGTTGCTGGAGAATGCAAGGACTCCACTATATCCTGGTTGTGAGAATCATTCACCGTTGGAGGTGGTTATAAGATTATTGAGCATCAAGTCTGATTTTAATATGTCGCAAGAATGCTATAATCGACTGATTAATTTGATTATAGAGATCTTGTCCGAGGGTGCAAAGTTGCCTAAAGACTTCTATCGATCTAAGAGGATGGTGAGATCGCTCTGGATAGGATATGACAAAATCGATGCATGTCGCAATGGGTTCATGTTGTACTATAAAGACGACAAGGATGAAGATGCGTGCAGATTCTGTGGTGCTGATCGCTACAAGGCCACTGTTAGAGAAAAGTCTGTCGGTGCAAGGAAGCCTACCGATTCGATGCACTACTTGCCTTTGACGCCGTGGTTGCAGCGATTGTTTATGGTTAAGGAGACTGCAAAAAATATGAGTTGGCACAGGCAAAAATAGATCAAAGGAGTATTGGATCATCCATCCGATGGAGAAGCATGAAAGTACTTTGATCGAGAGTATCCAGATTTTGCTTCGGATCCGTGTAATGTTAGATTGGGGCTCTCCTCTGATAGTTTTACCCCATTCGGACTTTTGGGCTCCCAGTATTCGTATTGGCCTGTGATTGTCACTCCATACAATCTACCACCTTGGATGTGCATGAAGACTCCGTATATGTTCCTAACCGTTATTATCCCGGGTTCGAACAATCCGAAGAGGAACATTGATGTGTATTTACAGCCTTTGATAGATGAGTTGAATCAGCTGTGGAAAGTAGGTGCCAACACGTACAATGTTTCTTGAAAGCAGAATTTTCAGATGAGGGCAGCACTTATATGGACCATCAATGACTTTTTGGCCTATAAAATATTATCGGGATGGAGTACTGTCATGCCCCAGTCCCAAAATACGTAGGACTAGGAATACGGAACACGCCCAGTCGTATATATATGAACTCCAATATATGAAAATCATATACACATGTACGCTGTATATGAATATGCAATCCATCAGTGGTAATATATATACTATCTTAACAAGTCACACAGAATCTATTTTTCATCCACAGCACAAATAACCAGTAAAACTAAAAGCTGAATAATAAATGGATATCCAAAATGAGTATCAAGTCTAGTAATCGGGTGGAAACAAATTCACTGCAAAGCGACTATACTGAAATAAAAAAATATCTAAACAGCGTCAAAAAAGCACAGATACTCTGAGGGTAAGATCTTCTCAGTCGGGTACGTAGAGTCAGGTCCAGGTCTATACTCCTGTGGGTACTCCTGCTCGTCCATATCTGGAAATGAACCAGTTCCTCAGAGGGACGTAACTAGATACATATAAATATGCCAATAAAGTACTGAAATAAAACATCCACTAGGTCTCCTAACCGTCTAAGTGTATGCAATTTGAGAACAACTTTTTATTGAGTGGGCTATCTGGCCAAATAAAAGGATTGGCATAATTCTTTCGGAGAACCAGGGGCCTAAAAGCATATCGTCTTTTTGAATGGCAGAGGCCGCCAGTAAATATATAGGATCATCATCACCCGTTTCTCCGGTGGAGAGTCCGGGCCTACAGGAAAAAATACATAGGAGCCCAAACGCTTTTACTTATTGTTCTCCCCACCCCATGCTCTAAGCATGCTATATCCATGATACAATAAAACCCTCTAAATAACTGTCAGGTCTACTAGCATACAAAGTGTCTATCAGCAGTCATCCCTAACGCACGGCTCTTACGTACAGGCAGCCAACCCAATACGTAGTTCGGGACTTATATGAGACTCATAACTCGTGTAAAAATTTGTGTCATGGCCAATGAATCCAAATAATGCTCCACAATACTGGGGTGCTCTCATAAACAAGGTCCAATACAAATATATAAATAAAATAGAATCATGCATCATTTGTAATATAAATAATTGTACTGTGGCAAGGTATACTTGCTGAGCAAAGTTTCGTATAGTACAGGTGTCCATAATAGTGTTAAGTTGAAGAAGTGAGGTTTAGGGTTTGGAGTGTATTGCATGGATATATATAGAAAATAAGAGGCGGTGGAGAAACTTAGTGTTTAAAAAAACTAAAACTACTGCCAATGCTGTTTCTTTCTTTCATTGGTTTTGGTTTCGGCTGGGGGTGTTTAGTAATATTAGTGTTAAGAAGCGGTGGAACGAGAAGCTTACACGTGTGGAAAAGCAAGGCAAAGCAAAATTGGGTTTTGCTTCTGCTGTTGATATTTCCTTTTCCTATTGGGTTGGTTTGGGTTTTACGCATGGTGAAAGGATGAGTTTACACAGGGGTGGTTTTGCTACTACTGTTGATGCGGTTTATGCGCGGAGGAGTATACGCGGGGCGATGAGCTGTTGCTGCTGTTATTTCTTTACGCGGGGTGGCTAAATGGTTTTACGCTAGGTGATTAACGGGTTGCGGGTTTGAGTCTGATAGAAAATTCTATTTCTATTCTTTTCTTATTAATAAAAATCTATATATATATATATACTATTTATACATATAAAATTCTACAAAAATGTATTGGTGTATACGGTTAAACTAGCAACTGTCCAAAGGGTCTCCTACATGGAATAAATTAGGAAAAAATTTATAATTGCTCCATAAAACTCCTAGATGCATAAACACCTAAAATAAAATATAATTCCTCTATTTAGCTCATAATTACCATTAAATAATTAACAATACAATTTTCAAAATTAGGGGTTTTATATTCTACCCAACTTATAAAAAATTTGTCCTCGAAATTAAAACTAAGCCATGGTAGAAAGTCAAGAATGGTATAGATATAAATATTAACAAAGTAAATTTATACCTTGGTCTGTGAATAGGTTCAGAAAATATTTGTGCATGTCATCCTTGCGCTCCCAAGTAGATTCTTCTAGCGAGCCATGCTTCCATGCCACACGGACCAAGGAAATAGACTGGTTTCTCAATACTTTCTCTCTATGATCAAGGATTCCTACGGGTTGCTCTTGGTATGATAAGCTCGGCCTAATGGTGATCTCCGAATGGTCAAGAACATGACTTATGTCTACCACATATCGCCTGAGCTGTGATACATGGAATACATCATATACTCCCTCAAGTGAAGGTAGTAGCGCAAGTCGATATGCTACTTCTCCCACT
Organism: Iris macrosiphon; assembly: GCA_036927795.1. NCBI lineage: Eukaryota > Viridiplantae > Streptophyta > Magnoliopsida > Asparagales > Iridaceae > Iris > Iris macrosiphon. The sequence goes on along the minus strand of JAYESA010000004.1, from coordinate 59,403,026 downwards.
TTTTCTAGCACGTCAAATGGTCCAATATATCTTGGACTCAACTTGCCGTGCCCTCCGAATCGGATGGTGCTTCTGATAGGTGATATCTTTAAGAAGACATGATCTTCCTCCTTAAACTCCAAGGGACGACGATGAAGGTCTTCCCATTATTTATGTCTGTCTTGTGCTGCTCGCAAGTGTCCTTGTATCTTCTTAACTGTCTCAACGGTGTTGACCACTAACTCTGGTCCCAGAATCTGACGTTCTTCCATAGCACTCCAACATACAGGATAACTACACTTTCTTTCATACAATGCTTCAAACGGAGCCATCTGGATACTCGCCTGATAGTTATTGTTGTAAGAAAATTCTACCAGATATAGGTGGTCCTCCCATGATCCTCTAAAGTCCAGCATACAAGCCCTCAACATATCCTCTAATGTTTGAATAGTACGTTCTGACTGCCCATCTGTTTGTGGGTGATAAGATATACTAAATTTCAGACGAGTTCTAAGGCTTTCTTGCATGCTCCTCCAAAAATGTGATGTAAAGCGTGAATCTCTGTCTGATATAATGTTGACTGGTACGCCTTGCAATCTCATGATTTGTTTCATATATAAGTCAGCCAAAGCTTCTATAGATTGGCCAACTCTAAAAGGTAAGAAATGTGCTGACTTGGTGAGTCGGTCCACTATTACCCATACTGCATCTGTACCACTTGGACTCTTGGAAAAACCCGTGACAAAATTCATAGTAATGTGTTCCCGCTTCCACTCTAGAATCGGAAGTGGTTGCAATAACCCTGCTATTCTCTGGTGCTCCACCTTTACTTGCTGACATATTAAACATTTAGCTACAAAGCGAGCTATCTCTCTTTTCATTCTATGCCACCAAAAGTGCTGTCGTAAATCACGATACATCTTGGTGCCTCCAGGATGAACATAATATATCAAACTATGAGCTTCTGTCATCAGTTCTTGTCGAATTTCTTTATTGGGAACATATAGACGATTACCACATCGTAATGTCCCATCATCATGAATGCGCAGTCCTATCTGCTCTCCGGCCTCTGTCCTTTTCTTTAATCTTCTGAATTTGGCGTCGGTCGGTAATGCTGCCTTGATTCTTTCTACTAGTGATGATTGTACTTTTAAGTTGGCTAGTGTCCCGTCTACTCCGGAAAATATTACTTCAACGCCAAGACTTTGCAAGACTTTTAATAATTCTTTCTGTGTTGTCAAGAAATAAGCTGTTGGTTTCTGGCTTAATGTGTCTGCTACAACGTTAGCCTTGTCTGGGTGATAATGTAGCTCTATCTTAAAATCTTTTATCAACTCGAGCCATCGACGTTGTCTCATATTTAACTCCTTTTGCGTGAAGACATACTTGAGACTTTTATGGTATGTATATATATCCACTCGTTCCACATATAAGTAATGTCTCCATAACTTCAGAGCAAATACAACTGTTGTAAGTTCCAAGTCATTAGTTGGATAATTCTTCTCATGTACTCGTAATTGCCTAGATGCATATGCAATCACCTTGCCATGCTGCATTAATACGCATCCCAAGCCTTTTTCTGATATGTCACTGTAGATCATATAACCTCCGGATCCTGATGGAATAGTTAGCACTGGTGCTGAAGTCAGTCGTTTCTTCAATTTCTCAAAAGCGTCTTGACACTCGTTGGTCCATATGAACTCCTGATCCTTGCAAGTCAACCGAGTCATAGGTGTTGCTATTCTTAAGAAATTCTTCACGAACCGTCGATAATATCCTGCAAGTCCAAGGAAACTTCTTACCTTTGCTGCTGATTTGGGAACAGGTCATGTCTCAACTGCTGAGATCTTTTCTGGATCAACAAAAATATCTCAACTGCTGAGATCTTTTCTGGATCAACAGAAATACCATCTCCGGTAACGACATACCCAAGAAATAAAACTCTGTCCAAGAAGAACTCATATTTACTGAGCTTTGCATATAACTGCTCTCTCCTCAAGGTCTCTAGAATAATTCGTAAGTGCTTCTCGTGCTCCTCGTAGTCTTTTGAATAGACAAGTATATCATCTATGAAGACGACCATCCAAATACTGATGGAAGACTCAATTCATTAAGTTTATAAAGATAGCTGGAGCATTGGTCAATCCAAATGGCATGACCAGAAACTCGTAGTGCCCATATCTTGTTCGGAATACGGTCTTCAGGTTGTCCTCCTTCCGTACCTTCACCTGGTGATATCCTGATCTCAAATCTATCTTTGAGAATACCTTGGCTCCACTAAGTTGATCAAATAGGTCATCAATGCGTGGTAGTGGATATTTATTCTTCACTGTCACTGCATTCAAGGCTCTATAGTCAATGTACATACGCACTGACCCATCCTTCTTGGGTACAAACAATATTGGGGCTCCCCAGGGTGATGCACTTGGTCGGATGAAACCTTTATCTTCTAGTTCTTTCAACTATGTCCTTAGTTCATCCATCTCCTTCTTTGCCAGCCTATAAACATGTGATGCTATGGGTGCTGCTTCCGGTGTCAATTCAATTGAGAATTCTACGTCTCTATCTGGGGGTAGTTCGGGTAATTCTTCTGGAAAGACGTTTGGGAATTCTGAAATAATAGGATAATAGACAACATCGTCCATCGCGAGCTGCATACCATCAAGGATTTCTGTAGATCCTCGTGCAAACTCCAGTTCAGGATGACCTGGTACTTTAAAAAGAATTCTTCCTCCAAAGTAATCGAAGAAAGCGTGGTACTTGCTTAGCCAGTCAATTCCAAGCACAATATCAAAAGTAGGCATAGGAAGGACTAAGAGTCGGGCATTCATTTCTCTGCCACGTATTACTATAGGACACGATTGTGTTTGTGGTAAACAAAAGAAAATATGGAAATGAGGTTTTATACGAAAACCTGCCCTTCTTCGGTGTTTACAATCAAGATTGTACAATTTAATCCTATACGAGGATGTCGAGTACAATTTATTTAATCAGGGTAAATATTGCTATAGGAGTCTGATCTGCAGTCGATCACTTTGTCCCTTGGACCACACGATGATGAAGAAGTGTCGTAGAAGACAGTAAGCAGCTTCGAAGGTTGCTAAAGAGAGTGGATGCCCGATGCTAAAGTCGTCGATCACTTCTCTTTGCCTGAGCTCTGGATTCTTCTCTCTCTCGATAATTTCTCTCCCAATTTCTCCTTTTTTTTGTTGACCTTTACCTCTGTCAATAGAGGTCTCTATTTATGGAGTTTTAGTGACTATGACCACTCAGTCGGTATAGAAATCGAGTAGTGGAAAGTACAGCACCCTTTTACACGACGGTTATAATAACCATTGCCTGTGTATAGATGACCTTTTGAATGAGCGTGTGGCACGTGTCCAACTAAGGGATAACGCGTATAACTGCTGTGAAGATCACGGCGTAGAAGCCACGTTGGTAGTTATCCTTTATGTAGAAGAGGTTGGCGTAGAAGCCAATAACTATCACCATGGCGTAGAAGCCAAGTAGGCGTAGAAGCCGAGTGGACGTAGAAGCCGAGTGGGCGTAGAATCCGAAATGATGTGGATGTTTTAGCCGGAGTTACAGCTTTTGGAGATATAATCAAATCTCTTGCATTAAATGTAGAGATCTGCCCCCATCCTGCGCATTAAATGCAGAGGCGTGTCTTGAAGATTTGCCATCATTTTGTGCATTAAATGCAGATACGCGCTTTAAATCTTGTACGAAGAGTAACTGCTGACGTGGCAGTCTATTTGTCTTCTGTGGAGCGTAAGAAGCTCACGTCTTCCTGTGTAAAACTGGGCAGCGTATCCTCTTGTATGCGTAAAAGCAGTTTACGCAAAGGGGATGTCACTAAACGACGGTTCGGTGACATTTAATCAAATCTCCTGCATTAAATGCAGAGATCCGCCATTATCCTGCGCATTAAATGCAGAGGCATGTTTTAAAGGTCTGCCACCCATCTGTGCATTAAATGCAGAGACGTGCCTCGAGAACCTGTCACCGCTCTGCGCATTAAATACAGAGATGTGCCTCGAGCCCTATACGAAGAGCAGCTTTTGATGTGGCAGGCTGTTTGTCTTCTGTGGAGCATAAATAGCTCATATCTGCCTGTGTAAAACTAGGCAGCGTATTCCTTTGTATGCGTAAAAGCGGTTTACGTCAAGAAAATGGCAGTAAATGACAGCCTGGGTTGCAGTGTCGCGCCATCATTATAGCCGTCGCCTGGGTAGTCGTGCAGTACTCTTTGTCAGGAGTCCAGACATCAGGTTCATTGCATGATCTGACATGTTCATTTCGAAGAATACGAAGCATTCCTCGTACACTTCAATGCTGCATTGAAAGCGGATGAGTTTTACGCCATAAAGGCGATGTAGCACCCTTTTTACGCTGAAGCAGCCTGGACATACTGCATTACGCGGATGGTCCTTGAGCTTATACTTTACACTGTTGTTTGTGGTATTAAACGAAAGAACAAAATATATATGATACGAGGTTTGCACGAAACCCGCTTTCTTTGGTTTACAAACAAACTTATACAATTTGATCCTATACGAGGATGTAGGAGTACAATTTATTTAATCTGGGTAGATGATTGCTATAGGTGTCTAATCTGTAGTCGATCACTTTAGCCCTTGGACTATACGATAGTGAAGAAGTGCCGTGGAAGACGGAAAGCAGCTTCATAGGTGGCGAAAGAGGATGGATGCACGATGCCAATGTCGTCGATCGCTACTCTTTGCCTGAGCTCTGGATGCTTCTCTCTCTCTCTCTCAAAGACTCTTGGATCTCTCCTCAATCTGTAATATTTTGACCCGTGGTTCGATCTTCTTTCAAAGTTTCGACCTTGTTCGATTTTTAAAGTCTCGACCTATTCCTCTGTTGATAGAGGTCTCTATTTATAGAGTTTTGGTGACAGTGACCACTCAATTGGTATAGAAACCGAGTAGTGGAAAGTACAACACCCTTTTACACAACGGTTAAAATAACCAAAGCCTGCGTATAGATGACCTTTTGAATGAGCGTGTAACGCGGGTCCAACTAAGGGACAAAACGCGTATAATCGCTACGAAGATCACGGCATAGAAGCCACGTAGGTAGGTATCCCTCGTGTAGAAGAGGTTGGCATAGAAGCCAATGTCTGTCACCATGGCGTAGAAGCCAAGTAGGCATAGAAGTCGAGTAGGCGTAGAAGCCTGATGGCATAGAAGCCGAATAAGCACAGAAGGCCAAATGAGTATAGAAGCCGAACGAGCATAGAAGCTGACGAGGCGTAGAAGCTGAGCGGGCACAGAAGCTGAATGGGCATAGAAGCCGCTGCGTAACGTGCCAGAGTGGTCGTAGAGGCCGAGCAGTCACAAAAGCTGAATGGGCGTAGAAGCCGAGGTGATGTGGACGTCTTTAGCCAAAATCATGGCCCTTGGAGATATAATCAAATCTCTCGCATTAAATGCCGAGATCCGCCATCATCATTAATTGCAGAGACGTGTTCTGAAGGCCTGCCACCGTTCTGAGCATTAGGTGCAGAGGCATGCCTCGAGCCCTGTTCAAATAGCAGCTTTTGACGTGGCAGTCTGTTTGTCTTCCGCAGAGCGTAAACAGTTCACGTCTGCCTGTATAAAACAAGGCAGCGTATTCCCTTGTATGCGTAAAAGCAGTCTCTGCTGAGGGGATGACAGTAAACGACGGTTCGGTGATATTTAATCAAATCCTCTGCATTAAATGCAGAGATCCGCCATCATACTATGGGGCGCGTCCCGAGTGGTCTGCCATCTTTTCAGCCGTCGTCTGGGTAGCCGTGCAGCACTTTTTGTCAGGAGTCAGATGTCAGGTTCACTGCATTACTTGACAGGTTCATTTCGGGAAAGACGAAGCGTTCCTCGTATGCTTTAACGCTGCTATGAAAGCGGATAAGTTTTACGCCATGGAGGCGATGAAGCACCCCGTCTACGCTGAAGCGGCCTGGACATATTGCATTTACACGGATGGTCCCATCATATTTTATGCCGTGCTCAGCGAAAAAGCTCTGTTTCACTCTTGATGGCCTTGAGGTCCCCTGCTTACGCTGCCCTGCATCACTATGTTGCGTAGAGCTATCCAGCGTATTTTTCATGCTTCTACAAGACCCCCTTCAAAGCTTTCAAATTTTTTCGAAATTTGGTACGCTTTGAATGAAGCATGAACCGCTCCTCGTAACTCGAAACGTTTCTGAATGGAGCATTAAAACGGTCGATGCTGACTTTATGGCGGATTTATTGGGGACCGGTGTGACCTCTCTCGCCTATAAAAGACCGAGGAGTTTAACCTGTTCTTCCCGCATTCCTTTCGCCATATAAGGATGATCGTCGGAGTCCATCGGGTCGATCTGAGGAAGAAAAAGACCATGTTCTTCCAGCATGTAAGGAGCCAAAAAAGACGGCATCTTCGAGCAAGTCTCATCTGCAACGATGGATCATGGAAGGATATCATAGCCTCCCTTGCTCGGGATAATCAGCAACTTTGTATGGTGGTTCTTTGGGAGAGAAAGAATTATTTTCCACCATGGCGCTTGCAAATGGCGCCTTCTCCCGTTACCTCTGGGGGTGAGAGCAGCAACTAGCTCCGTCCCGGCTCGAGCGACGTTGGTCTGTAGGAAAGCAGATTTACCCTGCTTTCCTTCTGTTGGAGGATGGGTCTATGCCCATTTTGTATCCTTCCGCCACTGATCATTTTCTTGGAAGAAGAGGAAGACCTTCACCAATGTGAGAACCTGTCAGAACAGCTTCTCGGTGCGATCTTCAGATGATGATGAGGAAGCCCTTTGTAGATGGGGTTTCCCTCAGATGTAATCATGAAAATGAAGAAAAACCCTTGTAGATTAGATTTCTCTCATATGTAATCATGACTTTAATCTTTTAATAAAATCATCTTGCTTCTTTATATGATCATCTTGCCATACTTTGCTGTGAAGTCTGAATGTGTGCAGCTTCGACACGTCTGATTCTTTGCGCCGACTCTGTTTAGAAAGAGTGCTAGGTCCTGTCCTATCTTTTACGCATAACTAGAGATGCGTAGAAAGCCGTTCTAGCATTCGAGTTTTTGAACCGTCCTGCTATTTTTTAGGAGTGAGGAACCGCGTAGAATTCTGAACTGCTGCTTCTGATGAACAAAATTTCTTTGTTCAGATATCATCTTCAAGAATGATTTCTCAAAAATACCTTGGAACAGGATCGAGAAATGGCTGTCAAACTGAGTTGCCATCTTGATAGATGAAATATTCAGACTGGAGTCTGGATGAACTTTGAATCAACCCACGAAGAAGAGTAGTTTTTCAATGTTGAACTCTGTATGCTTCGGGTACTTGAAATATCTTGAGGTCAAGAATGAGTATCCTCTGTGTGAACTCTTTGCAATTGACCGCTTTTGAGGACCGTTCAGATGTACGCATGATCTGGCCGGCGTATCCTTCAGATGTGCGGAAAGTCGTGGAGCGGGAAATCATTAGTCTGCAGCTTCTGAGCATAAACTAAACACCATCGAGCGTGAAATCATAGACTTGTAGTTCCTGAGCGTGAAGTCGTAGGTTTGTAGCCTCTCGAGCATAAAAGCTACTGAGCACAAAGGTATCTGGGCGTAAAACCCGACTTGTAGCCGTCAAACGTAAAGCTATAGATTCGTAGCTGTCGAGCGTAGAAAGCTCCTTAGCGTAGAACTGTAGATTTGTAGCTTCTGAAAAGAAAAAATTTTCGAGCGTGAAGTCGTGGATCTGTTGCTTCTGAGCGTAAACTAAGCGCCACCGAGCGTGAGATCGTCGATTTGTTATCTGCTGGCATGAAGTCATAGGATTGTGGCCTCTCGAGCATAAAAGCTACCGAGCACAAAGGCATCTGGGCGTAAAACCATAGACTTATAGCTTGCGAGCGTGAAACCGTAGATCTGTTGCTGTCGAGCGTAGAAAGCTCCTTAGCGTAAGAACTGCTGACCTGCTTTGCGCAAAAAACTTTTTGAATTCGCTGACTGTTTGTCTTCTCTGAATAATAGGCTGACGTAGGACCCAATCATAACCGAATATTTAATTAGGAGATTTGGTTCGGGGTCCGAGGAGTCCATCCGAACTCTATATATATCCCAAGTTTTCTGAGAGAAAAACTTTTTATCCGCCTTCTGCGAAAGAAAGCCTCCGACTGTTCGAGCTCTTCTCCGAGTTTTCTCTGAGTCTTCAAAGTTTCCTAGTAATGGCCTCTAAGCAATCCTCCTCCTCTAAGGGAAAGAAGATTGATTCTTCTTCTCGTTCTTCTGCCCAAGAAGGAGTGCCTCCGGTTGGACAGGGCGAACCCCATTCTGAGTCGAGCATCCCGCCGACAAGCAGTGCACCCGGGCTGATAGGTAGAGCTTTTTGGGATGAATGAGAACGACTGAAAAATCCTTCGCACAAGTTAAACGTGGCCGCGCTAGGTCATCTTCTGTGCTGATAGCCTCTTTGAGGAAGATGATGCACGGAGACGTTTTATCTTTTACGACCATATTTCTAATGTGTTAGTGTAAAAACTCCAGATTTTCGCAGTTGAGCGTAAAAGCTTTGACTTCCAAAAACTTGGTGTATATTGTATAATTTTAAACTTTTACGCTTTTGGATGAAAATTCTGGCGTAATAGCTCGAACCTTGGTAGTCTGGCGTAAAGCACAGACAGTATACTGCCCACTTGAATTTTACGCTTCTGGATGACAATTCCGGCGTAAATCATCAAGTTTGTACAGTCTTGGCGTAGAGCTCAGACTGTTACCTCTTGGCATGTGCTGCGATATTTGTAACATCTAGTATAAAACTGACGTGTTTTTCTCGCACCCTTGCAGTTAACTTGGGCGAGTCTCCGCTAGCCGAGGTGATGGGTTCTGCTGCCGGGCTGCTACACTCCAACTATCTGGAGGATCTGTCCCATGTGGTATTTCCTATCTCCGGACCCCAATATTCCAAAGGAAGGGAAATATTAATATCGGCTCAGGGCGAGCGAACGCTGCTGAACATGATTAACGGAGAGCCTTTGACGTATGTAGACGGGAACTAGTATATAAAGCCGGCCTTTCTCTTCGGGGACATGATTGATAAGCAGTCCCAGACGAAGCCAAAGAAAGAGCCATAGGTTTTCCCTACCGGGAAGTTGGTCTTGAGTCTGCCCAAGATGCCGAGAGATTATCCCATCTCGGCATTCTTCCATGCTACACATCCTAGGAAGATGTCGTGGACGCTTAAAGGATCTGGCCTATTTGTCAGCCGCCCTTCCGGTCATGTAACGTTGTTAAGGGAATTGTACCCGGGCAGTGTCCCGAGTGAAGACAGCTTGGTGCTCCAGCCGGTGCAATTGCCGACCTTTTGCAATAATTTTATGGGGCGCGGAGGAGTATACCCCAAGGCGAATCCTCGATGCAATGGGTGGATGACCCCAACAAATCTTCGATGGGCTCGCTTCGTTGATTGGGCCCTGGAGCATTTTCGGATCGAGTTGGAGAACATCGGTCTGTTGGCAGCTGTGAGTGCCACCAGCGTTGGGTTACCTCCTAACCCTAACCTGTTTCTGGCACTGATGGAGCGATATATTCCGTTCACCGGGACTTTCGCCACCCCGCTGGGGGAGTTGGGATTGGCCCTTCATGAGATGGCAGAGATCTCGAGACTGCCGATGGGGGATACTCCGTATGAAGAGTATGTTCCCACGAACCGGGAGTTGGGAGATTCAGACCCTCGGGTAGTGGAAGTGTACCAGGAGCTGATGTGCCACCATCTTGCTTGCACCGCCTTCTATGCTGAGCCTTCAGATTTGGCTCACACCAGTAAATGGACGTCCTACCTCTTTTTTCACCGGGCTAGGGCTGCTCAGCCGGAGAAAGTCTTGGAAGTCAAGGATGAGCTTGTTAATCCTCTGAGCGTGCTGACTGCTCAGGACGTTGACGATCTCCTGGAGGATGCTAGTGCTCCGGATCAGATCCTCGTCGAAGGGATAGGAAGATATCCCGCAGGTACTAAGGCCTACAGCTATTTGAGGCATTGTCGCAGGGCTCTATCCAAGGAAGCTCAACTGGCTGGCTTCCTCTCTATATGGCTGTGCCGACTGGTGGTACCCGGCATCGCATATGTGGATCGTATTCACCGCAATATCTTCTGGCCTGCAGTGCGTCTGGTATTTGGGGCGAGACTGGGCTTGCTCCCTGCCATGGTGTACCGCATACAAGCTGGCCTGAGGGCGATGACTGAGGCGCTGCTCGCTGATGAAGCTCGGCGTAAAAGCTTTCCCCGGGTGGAATTACCATACCTGTATTTGATGGGATGGTTAATTCTCCATAACCCTCGAGTGATGTCTTCCGGTTCTGGCAGTAGCTTGGGGGGAGTTTCTTGCTGAATTACAAGAAATCCTCTTGGAATGTACTCACAGTTTTAGACTGTCGGCGGGTGCTGCATTGTGGTCACAGCTGGAAGCTCCTTTGTAGTGTCCCCTCTGTTCATCACAACCAATCGGGGATTAGGCTTGAGGACTCAGGTAGAGATAAGACCACTCTTTCTCCTGAAGCCTTCAATTGGTTGGTCTGTATTAGACCTTTCCACCTGCTGTACAGAAGTGAAGATCACTTCTTCTTTGAACCCTACCTGCCTAGTCGGTTTGCCAGGCAGTTTGGGTATGATCAGTTGCATGTGGACAACGTCGTCACCAGCTTCAGGTCCAGAGGTGGACTTATCGATGGAGCGAGGAGATGGCGATATTTTATCATGGGCTGCACCGGGACAATTTTTATTGTGCCCTTCGTCACACCCTCCACAGAGCTGCGCATCCTGCATTCGTATGCCCAGTTTTATGTGGCAACGAACACCTCCCATCGCGATTTTGATATGGGTGGAAGTTTTAGGGTGCCCTCTTCCAAACCTGGGGGAAGGGTTGAAGTCCCCTCGATTTCTTCTGACGAGGGTGACGAGTCCGCTACTCCGGATGAGCCTCTCATATCGGTACCGAGGGGTAAAATACCTCCGCCTGCAGGGGCGTTGGTAGTATCCGGGAAACGAAGGGCTCTTGCTCTGAAGGAGGCTTCCCCTCGTAAGAGGACGAAGAGGATGGTTACTCGTCCTCTCCAGATTCCTGGCATTGAGGCTCCTGGACGTGAGCCTGCTTCTCCCTATGTCGGGGATGATTCTTTGATTGGGGGTTCCTCGCCTTTTAGAGAGGAACCTTCTACGGTTTTGGCCGGTGGCGCCGGAGAATCTCAGCTGGAGGCTGCTACCGTGCTACTGCTTCAGGTAGTGGAACGAAGTCACCTTCGAGGCTGGTTATAAGATTCCATATACCTTTGTCCGGATCAGCATTGGGAGAGGCCCCTGCCGTGCCCGTCAGCGCTTCTAACGAGATTCCAGTTGACGAGCCTCAAGTGGATCTTGGTAAAGACCTGGACGAGTATTTGCCAGTGTCAGTTAGCAGGCCCTTATCTCCAGGTATGACAGCTTGCCTAGCATCACTGTCGTCTTTTCGTGCCTCTTCTTTAGGAAAATTAATATCGTGTGGACATTAACTTCCTCTTGTCTTCTTCTCAGGGGACGACCTCTTCGGGGAGGGCAATGTATATGCGCCCTTCGGCTCTGTGTCAGGTCCTGGCGTTGATACGGAGGTGCCTGGTTTTGAAGGGGAAGCATCTTCGGGTGCCGGCTCGCCTGCCGACGAGGCTTCGATACCTCAAGAGGACGACCCTATCGTTGCGACAATGCCTCCTTCGAGTATGCGGGTTGGTGCTTCCTCTTTTGTCGCACCCCCTGTTGAGACGAGGACTGTGGCCACGTCGATTGCGGTTGTCTCTGGAGCGAGGTTCGACAACATTACAGCCACTCGTAGCGTGCATTCGGGCCTAGCTGCGCTGACCGAGCAGTATACCAGTATCTTCTACAACACTTTGACAATGCTGATATCAATGGTATTGGAGAAGAATCTGAATTTTGAGCGTCTGAAGAAGTCCTCTCGGTTTTCGATAGAGGCGATCAGGGACCTTGGCGATACTGGTTTAGCTGACGCCCTGGCGGAGGTAGTTAATGGTTTGGAGCAACCCGTTAACAAATACTCGCAGCTATCCCAAGATAGTGTTGACGATTTGGTCCAGGATGAATACGACTCGCTGACTGCAAGGCTGGGAGAGTTGGAAGCTCTGAGCAGGTCCCTCGAGATGCGGCAGCAGGAGATGAGCGACGAGCACACCCTCTTAGAGTGTGTTGTTCCCCAGTTGGCCAAGAGTAAAGCTGAACATGAGAAAAATGAAGCGAGGGTCTGTAAGTTGGAGGCTGAGCTCGCTTTAGCGAAGGAGTGGTCTCGTACTTCAGCCGCCGGTGTGCATGTGTTACACAGCCAGATGGAAGAAGCTCAACAGAACTTGGCACATGCGAGTGCCATGCACGCCGCTCTTACACATTCTCTGTCTGATTTATCCGGCTTGAATGATGAGGAGACGAGATGGGAGCGAGATCGAGCTGCCATTTTGGACTCCAGGAATGCGAAGATGGCCAGACTGGCACAGCAGATTCGCGATTTGACCGCTCCTCCTTCATGATGTACTTTTGCTTTTGCTTTTTAATGTACTTCCGCTCTTTTTTGGGGAATAATAAAGAGGCTTTTCATCTAACTTTGTGGACCCGTCATTTCGGAATGTAAATGACGGGTTTGGGTGAGAGTAATATCAGAGGTAGTATGGACGTGATAGTCTCTCGGTAAACTTTTTTATTCTTTAGCAGGGCGTATCTATTCAGAGGTCATATGGACATGATAGAATACGGCCCAACTAGTTTCATTTTGGAAGTAGTTTTGTCAGAATAAGATTTTCGCCTTTATTCTACTTGAGCAGAGGAGGTTAAGCATAGTACCTTTTCAAGAATTTGCCATTGATAGGAGCCATTGGTAGGTCTCCATTAGGCTGGCCTAACCTGTAAGCGCCATTTGAGAACGTTGTCTCGATCACGTAGGGGCCTTCCCATTTGGGCTAAAATTTGCCCTTACTCCTGTGAGTGAGAATCATTGGCCTTCTTACAGCTAAGACTAGCTCGCCAATTTTGAACACTCTTTCCTTTACTTTTTGATTAAAAGCTCTGAAAATGCGCGCTTGATAGAATGCGATGCTCTGTTGAGCTTGAAGGCGTTTCTCGTCTAATCTTTCTAGCTCCTGAAGCCTTAAAAGGTCATTCTTTTCCCGGGTTAACTCATTGGCGACTGCTATCCTGAGTGACGGGATTTGAATTTTGATGAAAAGAACTTCTTTATTCCCGTAGACCAATGAGAACGGGGTACAACCTGTCGGTGCTCGGACTGTTGTGCGGTACGCCCAGAGACATTCTTCCAGCTTCTCGTTCCAGTCTCGCTTATTTTAGGAGACAAACTTCTTCAAGATTTTGATAATGGTTTTGTTGAAGGCTTCCGCCAAACCATTAGCAGCTGGATAATACGCCGTAGAGGCAACATTTTGTATCCAATTTTTATCGCAAAATCGATGAAACGCTTGGCTGATGAACTGAGGCCCATTGTCATGGATTATCCTTCGGGGAATCCCAAAGCGATAAATGATGTGATGCTTGATGAAGCTGATCACATTAGATATTTTTACCTCAGCGAGAGGGATCGCCTCTGCCCATTTGGAGAAGTAATCCGTGATGGCCAGTATGAACTGGTGACCTCTGAAAAAAGATGGGTGAATAGGACCAATGATATCCATACCCCATGCTTCGAAAGGCCAGGATGCAACCGTAGGATGTAGATGTTCAGACGGCTGATGTATGAAGTCTGCATGGACCTGACAGGCCCTGCATTGTTTGGCATACTTGATTGCGTCTGCGATCATAGTGGGCCAGTAATAGTTCATTCTCCTGATACGATCCTGTAGCTTAGGACCGGGTTCATGCGCCCCGTATATGCCGTCGTGAGCTTCGCGGATGATCTGTTGTGCTTCGTCATTAGAGAGACATCTCAATAGCAGTCCGTCGTAGGTCCGGCGATATAGGCATTGTGAAGATGCATTGAAGTAGAAGCGTAATGATCGTCTTTTGACGGATGCTACTTCTTTAGGGTCCTCAGGCAAGATTCCGTATGCCACGAAATCTATAAAGGGACTTCTCCAATCTCTCGTAGGAGGATCGGTGTTCACAGCGTAACTGCGTTCGATGTGAGCGTTGTTCTTCACGTAAAATAGATCTCTGTTAAGAAGGATTATCGAATTCTGCCTTCTTATAGGAGTAGCTAAATCTGCAGCTAGACTGGCTAGGGCATCGGCTTCCAGATTCTGAGATCGAGGTACATGCTCTAGGAAGAACCCCTTGAATGTCACGGCTATCTCGACCGTTGCTTGGTGATAGGGGATGAGGTCTGGATTCCGGACTTCATATATTCCTCTGACTTGATTGACGATAAGCAGAGAATCACCAAAAGCTTCCAGAGATTCGACCCCCAGCTCTTTAGCGACTTGGAGCCCGATTAGTAGAGCGTTGTACTCCGCCACATTTGTTGGAACAGGGCTCGTTAAGAGAGTATGCTCGATAGATGACGAGTTTATCGGGAGTAACCAGAACAATTCCTACCCCTGAAACCACGTGTCCCTTGGGACCAGTCCTAGAGGCACCGTCGAAGAACAGTTGCCATGTACTATTTTCCATTGCGGGCATTCCACAGGGGAATTTTTTTGTGGACCTATCATTTGTTGCGCACGAGAGTGCAAATAATGGGTTTGGGGACAAGCCCTGCCAGAGGTAATATGGACATGGCAGTTTTTGTGGACTCAACACCACTGGCGTACTTAGAGTTAAGTACGGGTGCTAAGTTGAGATGACAATCGATATCAGAGGTAATATGAACATGATAATCGATAGCCGAATTTAGGAAGGTTTGTTCAGAGGTAATATGAACATGACAAACTCCCTGGGTTGTGACTCTATTGGGGATAGAGGCATACATCTGCTCAGAGGTAATATGGACATGGCAGTTTTTGTGGACTCAACACCACTGGCGTACTAAGAGTTAAGTATGGGTGCTAAGTTGAGATGACAATCGATATCAGAGGTAATATGGACGTGATAATCGATAGCCGAATTTAGGAAAGTTTGTTCAGAGGTAATATGAACATGACAAACTCCCTGGGTCGTGACTCTATCGGGGATAGAGGCATACATCTGCTCAGAGGTAATATAGACATGGCAGTTTTTGTGGACTCAACACCACTGGCGTACTTAGAGTTAAGTACGGGTGCTAAGTTGAGATGACAATCGATATCAGAGGTAATATGGACGTGATAATCGATAGCCGAATTTAGGAAGGTTTGTTCAGAGGTAATATGAACATGACAAACTCCCTGGGTTGTGACTCTATCAGGGATAGAGGCATACATCTGCTCAGAGGTAATATGGACATGGCAGTTTTTGTGGACTCAACACCACTGGCGTACTTAGAGTTAAGTACGGGTGCTAAGTTGAGATGACAATCGATATCAGAGGTAATATGGACGTGATAATCGATAGCCAAATTTAGGAAGGTTTGTTCAGAGGTAATATGAACATGACAAACTCCCTGGGTTGTGACTCTATCGGGGATAGAGGCATACATCTGCTCAGAGGTAATATGGACATGGCAGTTTTTGTGGACTCAACCCCACTGGCGTACTTAGAGTTAAGTACGGGTGTTAAGTTGAGATGACAATCGATATCAGAGGTAATATGGACGTGATAATCGATTAGCCGAATTTAGGAAGGTTTGTTCAGAGGTAATATGAACATGACAAGCTCCCTGGGTTGTGACTCTATCGGGGATAGAGGCATACATCTGCTCAGAGGTAATATGAACATGGCAGTTTTTGTGGACTCAACACCACTGGCGTACTTAGAGTTAAGTACGGGTGTTAAGTTGAGATGACAATCGATATCAGAGGTAATATGGACATGATAATCGTTGGCCGGACCAGAATGGTTTATTCAGAGGTAATATGAACATGACAAACTTTTTGATCGTGACTCCTTTGGAGATGGAGGTACACGTCTGCTCAGAGGTGATATGGACATGGCAGTTTTTTTATGGACTTAACACTGCTGGCGTACTTATGACTAAGTACGGGTGTTAAGTGTAGATGGCAACCTACATTAGAAGATAGTGGATAGCCGAAAGTTTATTCAGAGGTAATATGAATATGACAAACTTTTTGATCGTGACTCCTTTGGAGATGGAGGTACACGTCTACTCAGAGGTAATATGGACATGGCAGTTTTTGTGGACTCAACACCACTGGCGTACTTATGACTAAGTACGGGCGTTAAGTGTAGATGGCAACCTATATCAGAAGATAGTCGATAGCCAAAAATTGTCTTTACCGCGCGTAGCGGGAGACTGGTTTCTACGCGTAGAGCACAGCGGATACTTCAGGGTTAGCGCTGAGGCTTTGACCAAAGTTTTGTCTGTACCGCGCGGAGCGGGAGACTGGTTTCTACGCGTAGAGCGCAGTGGATACTTCTGGGTTAGCAATGAGGCTTTGCCCGAAGTTTTGTCTGTACCGCGCATAGCGGGAGACTGGTTTCTACGCGTAGAGCGCAGTGGATACTTCTGGGTTAGCACTGAGGCTTTGCCCGAAGTTTTGTCTGTACCGCGCGTAGCGGGAGACTGGTTTCTACGCGTAGAGCGCAGTGGATACTTCTGGGTTAGCGCTGAGGCTTTGCCCGAAGTTTTGTCTGTACCGCGCGTAGCAGGAGACTGAATTTTATGTACAGGGCACGGAGGAAGCAATGCTACAACCTCATTGGTCGGAGAGATCGGAGAGATCGGAGAGTCCACAGGAATGGTAGAGGATGTCTTGGGCATCCAGACCTTGTGCAGCTTCCTGTTATTTTGTACAGAGAGAGAGTGAGAGCTACCCCCCCGTCCGAAGCATGTCTTCGTAGGCAGACTGGTCGAACTGGACGACCAGTGTCTTCTTCACGAATCCCACGGATACCGCATCGTGTTGAGCAATCGCTTCCTTATCAGAAGAGAAAGATTTCCCCAGCAGAGTCATCATTTTGTTTGTGGTATTAAACGAAAGAATAAAATGTATATGATACAAGGTTTGTACGAAACCCGCTTTCTTTGGTTTACAAATAAACTTGTACAATTTGATCCTATACGAGGATGTAGGAGTACAATTTATTTAATCTGGGCAGATGATTGTTATAGGTGTCTGATCTGCAGTCGATTACTTTAGCCCTTGGACTACACGATGGTGAAGAAGTGCCGCGGAAGACGGAAAGTAGCTTCGTAGGTGGCGAAAGAGGATGGATGCACGATGCCAATGTCGTCGATCGCTACTCTTTGCCTGAGCTCTGGATGCTTCTCTCTCTCTCTCAAAAAGACTCTTCGACCTCTCCTCGATCTCCAATGTTTCGACCCGTGGTTCGATCTTCTTTCAAAGTTTCGACCTTGTTCGATTTTTAAAGTCTCGACCTGTTCCTCTGTTGATAGAGGTCTCTATTTATAGAGTTTTGGTGACAGTGACCACTCAATCGGTGTGGAAACCGAGTAGTGGAGTACATCACCCTTTTACACAACGGTTAAAATAACCAAAGCCTGTGTATAGATGACCTTTTGAATGAGCGTGTGACGCGGGTCCAACTAAGGGACAAAACGCGTATAATCGCTACGAAGATCACGGCGTAGAAGCCACGTAGGTAGGTATCCCTCGTGTAGAAGAGGTTGGCGTAGAAGCCAATGTCTGTCACCATGGCGTAGAAGCCAAGTAGGCATAGAAGCCGAGTAGGCGTAGAAGCCTGATGGAATAGAAGCCGAATAAGCACAGAAGGCCGAATGAGCATAGAAGCCGAACGAGCATAGAAGCTGACGAGGCTTTAGAAGTCGAGCGGGCACAGAAGCTGAATGGGCGTAGAAGCCGCTGCGTAACGTGCCAGAGTGGTCGTAGAGGCCGAGCAGTCACAAAAGCTGAATGGGCGTAGAAGCCGAGGTGATGTGGACGTCTTTAGCCGAAATCACGGCTCTTGGAGATATAATCAAATCTCTCGCATTAAATGCCGAGATCCGCCATCATCATTAATTGCAGAGACGTATTCTGAAGGCCTGCCACCGTTCTGAGCATTAGGTGCAGAGGCGTGTCTCGAGCCCTGTTCAAAGAGCAGCTTTTGACGTGGCAGTCTGTTTATCTTCCACGGAGCGTAAACAGTTCATGTCTACCTGTGTAAAATAAGGCAGCGTATCCCCTTGTACGCGTAAAAGCAGTCTCCGCTGAGGGGATGTCAGTAAACGACGGTTCGGTGATATTTAATCAAATCCTCTGCATTAAATGCAGAGATCCGCCATTATACTGTGGGGCGCGCCCCGAGTGGTCTGCCATCTTTCCAGCCGTCGTCTGGGTAGCCGTGCAGCACTTTTTGTCAGGAGTCAGATGTCAGGTTCACTGCGTGACTTGACAGGTTTATTTCAGGGAAGACGAAGCGTTCCTCGTACGCTTTAATGCTGCTATAAAAGCGGATAAGTTTTACGCCATGGAGGTGATGAAGCACCCCGTCTACGCTGAAGCAGCCTGGACATACTGCATTTAAGCGGACGATCCCATCATATTTTACGTCGTGCTCAGCGGAAAAGCTCCGTTGTACTCTTGATGGCCTTGAGGTCCCCTGCTTACGCTGCCCTGCATCACCATGTTGCGTAGAGCTATCCAGCGTATTTTTCATGCTTCTACAGTTGTGCTCAGCGGAAAAGCTCTGTTGCACGTTTGATGGCTCTAAGGTCCTCTGTTTACACTGCCCTGCATCAACATGCTGCGTATAGCTATCCAGCGTATTTTTCATGCTTCTACAACGATCTATAAATTCTACTAACAGGTATAACTCCTCCTCCGGTAAGAATTCTAATACAACTAGGTAAAGGTGTAGAGGTAATATTGTATTTGGCAATAAAACTAGATGATATGAATGAGTGGGTGGCTCCCGTATCAAACAATGTCACAGCAGAAAAAGTAAAAGCAAGAGTGATACCTGCTATGACATCAATCTCCTGATTCATGTCATCCACTTCCATTGCAAAAGCTTATCCGTTCCTCTATGGTTTTCCCTGTCTAGCCCTCGTGAATTGATCTTCTTGTGCACGGAGCGGTGGTCCTCGCTGAAATCCCCCTGCTGCTGGAGGTCGATGTGCTCCTAGTCTCATCATCTGCTGAGCTGGCCTTGGTGCTGGAAGTGCTAGCCTTTGTGCTAGCGGTGGAAGTGTCTGTTGCGTTGGACAGTCTTTCAATACATGCTGTCCAGAACCACATCTCATACATTGTCCCAAACGGACTCGACAGTCCCTTGAGATGTGCCCGCGCCTCCCACAATAATTGTATTGGGGTTTATCTGGGATCTGGTACGGTCCTGCTCTGTGTTGGTGCTGCTGTTGCTGAGCTAAAGGATGTCTGATAGGTCCTCCTTGTTGTGTCCTTGTCGGTCCTGGTTGTGTTCTTAGCTGGCCTACTTTTCCTCGGCTGATAGTTTCTTGCAATCTGGCTTCTGTCAGTAACTTGGCATAAGAGATTCGGGACTGTGAGCTTGTATAATATTGGAGCTCCTGAGTCAGTCCGCGATAAAATCTCTTAGCTTTGGCCAAGTCATCTGGTATCAGGGCAACGCCATATTTACTAAGGCGACTAAACTCGGCATCGTACTCGTCAACTGTTCTGTTCCCCTGCTCCAGGTGGAGAAACTGATCGTATAATGTATCTCTGACGGTATCCGGAAGTGCTTTTTTCAAAGCACTCCAGGAATTGCTCCCATGTCTGGTATGTACCCAGCTGGCGCTCCATGGATTCCCACCAATGATGAGCATTACCATCTAGAAGTGTTCTTACACCTGTCATCCATAGGTCTGCAGGTAACTGGGATGCCTCTAATAACTTTCGAGGGTGGGTGATCCAGTTGGTAGTTTCTTTTGGGCTTTCAATGCCTTTGTACGACCTTGGACCCATCATTACAAAATCTTTTACTGAACCAACTCTAGCTAGAGGTACTGGAGCTAGTGCTTGAGCTGGCACAGTAGTCTTTGCAGCCATTCTTTCAAGTGCTGCTAGAAACTCTTGTCTCTGTGCTGCTGCTTGTTGTCTCTGCTCTACAGCTAGGGTGGCAGCCTGTTGTTGATGTTCCTTCATTATCATCTGGAAGAATTAGAACAGTTGAGCCTGACGATCCTGCGGTGTTGATGAGCTGGGAGGTTCCTATTTGGTGGAACAGGAAAGTCAGATGGAACTGGATTATGAATTTGTCCATCTGGTCCATCTAAATTTGTCTATTTGTCCATCGGTGTGATCTCTTTTGCCTATAAAAAGGCTTAGAAGTTAACATGTTCTTCCCATATTTCTTTTACCACACAGAGATGATGGCCGGAGTTCGTCGGGTCGACTTGAGAAAGAAGGAGACCATGTTCTTCCAACATGTAAGGAGCCAAAAAAGACGGCGTCTTCGAGCAAATGTCCTCTGCAACGATGGATCATGGAAGGATATCATAGCCTCCTTTGCTTGGGATAATCAGCAACTTTGTATGGCGGTTCTTCCGGAGAGAGGAAGGGTCGTATCTGACCACACAGCTTGTAAGCTGTATCTTCTCCTGATACTTGCGGACGAGAGCAGACAAACTAGCTGCCGTCTGAGATTGAGTTGAGTGAAATATCTCAACTCAATCTGTCACGACGTTGGACGCAGGAAAGCAGATTGACCCTGCTTTCCTGTATTGGAGGATGGGTCTAGGCCCATTTTGTATCCTCCCGCCGTTGATCATTTTATGTCAGTCAGTTTGCAGGAACCGACTGACTGCTGGAGAAGATGGATGAAGAATTTTGCCCATGCGAGAACCTGGCAGAACAGATTCTGGGCGAGATCTTCAGACGACGATGAGGAAGTCCTTTGTAGACGGGATTTTTCTCATATGTAATCATGAAAATGAAAAAAAATCCTTGTAGACTGGATTTCTCTCATATGTAATCACGTTTTAATAAAATCGTCTTTCTTCTGTGTATATGATCATCTTGCCATATATTTTTGCTGTGAAGTCTGAATATGTGTAGCTTCGACACGTCTGATACTTTATGCCGACTCTGTTTAGAAAGAGTGCTAGGTCCTGTCCTGTCTTTTACGCATACCTAAGGATGCGCAAAAAGCCGCTTAGCAGTCGAGTGTTTGAACTGTCCTGCTGTTAGGAATGAGGAACCGCGTAGAATTCTGAACTATTACTTCTGATAAACAGAATCCTTGTTCAGACTATCATCTTCAAGAATGGTTTCTCAATATTTCCTTGGAACAGGGCGAGGAATGGCTGTCAAAAACTGAGTTGCCATCTTGAACTGTAGACGAAATATTCAGACTGGATTATGGATGAACTTCGAATCGACCCATGAAGAAGAGTAATTTTCAATGTTAAACTCTGTATGTGTCATGCCCCAGTCCCAAATACGTAGGACTAGGAACACGTAAGCATGCCAGCCGTATGGATATGGTAACTCCAATATATGGAAACCATAACCCATACGTACGCTGTAATATGAATATAAACTCACATGTGGTATAAATAATGTCACAAGTCACAGATATACTAATCTCATCCACGCAACAAGTCATAGAAAAGAAATACTAAACTAGAATAAGGAGTCTGAAATATCTAAAATAATAGTCGGGTGGAGACAAATCCACTACCAAAGACTATATCCAAAACTAAAATAAGAGAGGAGTATAAAATCTCCAATATAAAATAATATGAAGATAGAAGTGTATCAGCTAAAAGAATCCATCGCTAGATAATCAACGATGCTCAGAAGGTAAGACCTCCTAGACAGAAAGGAATACGTCAGGTCTAGGCCCGTACTCCTGCAAATACTCAAGAGCAGATACACCTGGCAGGGGACCAGGTCCTCAGAGGGACGTAACAAGATACACAAAACACATGCCAATTTGAATACAGTAAACATGCATATAATTTGAAAATAAATAAGTACGCTGTACACGACAATCTATATGAATGCAAATGAGGACAACTTTTCGACGTATGGGCAAGGGTAGTCTACTCGATCTAAGCCTCACAACTCATGCACTCGTCCAATAACATCATCAACCGGCATACCTCGGGGGTAGCGACCCTCGGACTCCATCAATCGACATACCTCGGGGGTAGCGACCATCGGACACGACCCACCATAGTGCGTGCTAGTGACTACGGTGTTACCAGAGTGGTTAAAAGCCCATACGCCTAATAATTGTCCTCTATGATACTAAGTGTCAAGTATGTGTCAACATATCTAATATATAGTAATAACTGAAAGGAAAACTACACATGCAAGAACTATACAGAAATAAAATAAATAAACAGAAATATAAATAGCATGCAAAGTACTGTAAATAATTTGGCAAGGTATCTTGCCTGGCAAGAAAGCTGCAAAATGTAGTGTCCCAATGTCAACACCAAGAGTCAGAAGCTACGGCCTCAGAATGAACGTCTCCGGATGCTGAAATAAATATCACCAACGTTCCCAGAATAAGCAAAATAGCTAAAAAACACTTCCCTTTCGTCCAATTTGGACACAGGGGCAAAACGGTAATTTCGGGCAAAAGTGGGGTCCACGTGTGGCCCACTTTGCACCGAAAAGCGTACCGAGGGTAACAGTCTCTAAATGGGACAAACTATAGGTCAAAGAACTCTAGATGTCAATACGAACCCAACGGTATGTCCAAATATGGATTCCGATGGGCCGAACACAATTTTGTCCAAAAAGTCAACTGTGGGGCCCGCCAATTGGCGATTTGGTCAACCATCTCAGAATTGCGTGAAAATTGGGTCACAGGACCAGCGCATTACCACGAGTCCAGTGGCATAAGTTTCGTCGCAATCTGACAAGCGTGCACAAAATACGCGTGAGTTCCACAAAAATTGTGACACGGGGTGTGTCCGCGGATACGGCCTGATTTCGGCACGCACACGCGTCCGAATCAGTCTCCACGAATTTTCACGTGTCCGGTTACGCTGCGTGCACCATTTGGTACACTTGGCACACGGCGGGGCGGTCCCGTTTGGCGGGGCGCGCTCCGTTTTCCAACTTTTGAAAATCTGGAAAAAGTGGGTGCGCGCAGTTTTGTGACGAATATAATTATGTCCACAGTGACTAATAGCATAGGGTTATTTTATAAAAAATAAACTAGGTCAGGTGTTCTACAGGTATCAAAAAGAATCACCGAATTTGGATCTCTGTGGTGGGAGATATGAACTCGGCAATATGGGTGGTCATTCTGGAATTCTGCGATCCCAGAATTGGGTCTGTCCGTCCACTTTGGACGCTGTTTTTCACCTAGGGACACACGTTTTCCGAGGTTGGCTATAAAACGAATATTGGAGAGGGTTAAGGGATGATCATACCTATCAAAACGGAACAGTGTTTGGTTGAGCGAGTCAACGGAAAATCACTCCGAAGCGAAGGTGCTTCGAGTGGGATTCTGCAGGATGCAAGGTCGGCGTCGTCGGGATGGTTGGATGGCTTGGTGGGGCTTCTCTGGCTGCGGTGACGGCTCTAGATGGGAAGAGGAGGTCTGGAGTTTTAGGTTAGAGTTTTTGGGATGAGAAATATATATATATATATATATATATATATATATATATATATATATAAGAAGAAAGAGAGGGTTGGAGCGGGTTTGGTCTCGGCCAACAGGGGTGAAGGGGGCGCTGAAGTGGTTCTTTAGCAAGTTGCTAAGGGACGTAGTGGGGTCTTATTTGGTTAGCAATTTTGCTAGGAATCGGTCACAGCAAGTTAAATTGATAAAGTGGCTGGAGTGGTTTGAGTAGTTGGCATGCTAAGGAATGTATTATAGTAGGAGTATTATTATTATTACTATTATTATTATATCTTATTTAATTCTTTTACTTAATTTTTTTCTTAATCTTTTCTTTTCCTATTAGTATATGCATATATATACATTTGTATATATATATAATATATATACTCATAGAAAATTCTAGATTAGAAAAATGCACACCATTAGGCTAGCAACTGCTTAAGGGGTCTCCTACATGGAATAAATTCTGAAAAATTTCTGATGGTCCCATAAGTCATCTAAGTGCCCGAACACCTAACATAAAAATTATTAAAAATATATTTCTCCTATTTAGACCTAATTACTACAATTTAATTAATAATTAATAAATAAAAGGTATATACGATTTTCTAGGAAGGGGGTTTTACAGTATGCTTTGGGTACTTGGGATATTTTGAGGTCAAGAAAGAGTATCTTTTGTGTGAACTCTTATAATTGACCGTCTTGAGAATCGTTCAGATGTATGCGTACTCTGCCCTGGGTATCTTTTAGATGTGCGAAAAGTCATAGCATAGAATCATAAGTTCGTAGCCTCTCGAGCATAAAAGCTGCTGAGCATGAGAGCATCCGGGAGTAGAACTGTAGATTTGTAGCTTCTGAAAAAGAAATCTTCCGAGCGTGAAGTTATGAATCTGTTGCCTCTGAGCGTAAAAGCCACCGAGCGTAAAATCATATATTTGTAGCTGCTGAGCGTGAAGTCGTAGGTTTGTAGTCTCTCGAGCATAAAAGCTGCTGAGCATGAGAGCATCCGGGCATAAAACCATAGACTTATAGCCTCTGAGCGTAAAACCGTAGATCTGTAGCCGTCGAGCGTAGTGTCACTACCACATCCCGAAAACAGGGGTATTTTCGACTTTTTATAATATTTAATATTATGGTAGTTATAATTAATTAATTGCATGATAGTATGTTAATTTAAATAAATGTGTGATGTGTAATTTAAATATAGTATTATATACAGTGTTCATTTATTTTAAGCTAGTAGACTTGACCTAGAAGCCTAGTAGATGACCACCTGTCTGAATTATAGAATTTTGTATTTAATTATTTTTATCTAGAATTTAATTCTTGGAGTTTGTATTTAATTACCGTATTTTATTTAATATTTTTGCGCATTGTCCTTACTTCAATATTTGGAGCACTACCCTAGCTTTTGCCTCCTAACAAATTTCACCATCTTGCCCTAGACATGCCCGCCTTCCATTCTGCTATTTTTGTAACTCATAATTATGCTCCCTGTGCATTGTTTCTAGCCGTACAAAAATCGTCGCGGACGTTATTTAATAAATTCCTATTTTGTATCGTTGTGCGTTCCAATCAAAATTGGAGGCAATCTTGACCTATTTTTCGTGCGGTCCAAATTAGGGTAATATTCTGTTCTGAGTCTTCTTCATTATTGGTATTGATGACCTGACCTAATTTTGGCCCCATGTACTCCTAATTAATTTTTGAACACAGCTTGCATTTATTTCTAATTAAATTGAGGATACTATTTTAACCAATTTTGAAAATCCTAATTTAATTCCAGTGCCCTGCTTTTTGAGCCCACACCAAACTTACAGCGCCCCCTGACCCTATAAAACACTGGACATCGAATCGCCCGCCAAATTTTCGTCATTTTATGCGCCTGTGCAAATACCCAAATTTAAGGGGTTAATTTGCAAATTTGCATTTTTTGTCATCACCTCATTTGTTTAAAAAACAATGAGGAATCCCTATTAATTTTTAATTAAACCTCACCCTCATCCTCATATGAAGAAACCCCTCTCCTATTCATGTTAAATCTCATCCATCCACTTTGAATGGATGGATCCCAACCCTTCAATCCCCAACACACTCCCCTATAAAGCCATCATATTACCCTCACACAATCCCCAAGACAGGCCCTAATCTCCATGCCTAGAAAACCCACCCTCTCTCTCTTTCCTCCCTCCTTCTCCATGCAAACCCAACCGAGCCTCCTCCATAGTTTTTATTTCTTTTTCTCCTCTTCTTCTTCTCCTTCCTTTCTTCCATATCACTTCACCCTAACCCAACTACTCGGTTTCACCCTCCGGCCGGGCACTGCTGCCACCCCGGCCGAGCAGACAGCACCCCGTGGTCCTCCGGCGGCTGACCGTCCCACCGGCCACGCCGTCGAGCCCGTCTTCCATAGCACCCCGACTTCACTGCTCTTCCCCCACAGTTTCCTCCGCTGCAGCCACGCCGTGCGACCCCACTCCAGCCCGTCCGGCCAGCCGACCACCCCGCGGCTTTCCCGCTCCAGTGCGTCCCGCCGGCGCTGTCGATCCGGCCTCTGCTGCGTGCGTCCCCGCCACTGGACGTGCGACCCCCGCTCCCGTGCGTCCACTCCGGTGGAGCAGCCCCCCCGCTCCGGCCAGGAAGGACAGCCACTCCGGCCTGCTCCACTTGACTCCGGCTGTGCACAGACAGCGCTGCTGCTCCCTCACTCGTTTGTGCAGTACTCCCCGCCGCTCCGCCTGCACACTTCCCCGCCGGCCATCGTCGACCACCTTCCTCTGCTCTTCCCTCCTCCATCTACATCTACCACCATCACCACCTCAAGCCTCCACCACCATCGACCAACTCCGGCCAACCTCTTCTCCGACTACTCCCCCTCATCTCCCTCTCCCCGCTGCTCTCCACCTCTGTGTCACCGTCCGGCCTGTGCATCCGCGGCGTCGTCCGGCCAGGATGACCCCGACTCCCTATTAACTCCGCCTGCTACAGCTACTCCGGCCAAGCCACTGACTGTTGGTTCCTCCAGGCGATATTCTGGAACAGGACCTCGGTATTCACCAGCTAAGGACCAAAGGCGAGTACATTCTCTGATTAGTTTCTAATTTATGATATCTCCTATGTTCTCTGTATCTAGTGTAGATATCCATGCTCTTGACACGTTGGTTACACGGATTGGTATACACGGATCTCGTCATGAGATGTTATTCCTTATTCATGGTGTAGCTTGTACAAGACTTGTTTCCTTGTTATCTTGTGCATGTACAGACACTGATTTCCGAGGAGACTTGCTACCTCCCCAGGGAATCCCGTGCCATAGCGTACCATGATTTGATCTACTATACCAGTCGGGGATGGAGAGTATTTTAGTGTAGATATGTGATCATACCCAACTTTTCATGTATCATAGCTCACCCCACATCTCACGTCGGGTGCGGCCTGACCATCTCCATGCTTCATAGCTGTTACGTGTGATTAGCCTGACCTCTACATGCATCATAGCTAACCAACGGTTAGCCTGACCTTACATGAATCATAGCTAATCACATGTAACCAGCCTGATCAAGTTCCCAAGCCGATCACATGTTAAAGCTAGTACTCATACACTTAGTCATAGGTTCTTGCTCATGGACATATTGTTTCTTCTCCTGCATTTACTTACAGTATTTCCAGTATTTCTTTTATTTCTCGTACCTATACATGCTTCTGGTATATTTCCATCTAGAACTGCTACATAGTTTATATCATTAATATAGAACTGCTATTTAGAGATGTACTTTGCTCCTTCCTGACTGAAAAATATTTTTCCAGACCGTGACCTTAGTAGACTGGTTTCTGACTCACTTGAAGATTGGAAGTTAATGATTGCAGGTATGATTATTTTGTCGTTAGACTTGTCTTGTATTTCTTGCTTGCCTTGATATCTCATCGTGCTTTAGTTTATATGATTGAGTATTTCTAGCATTATTTTATGATATCCACGTCTCCTTATGGAGTTGGGTATTCACGTGAGTTTGATTAGATAGTAACATGACCTAGACAGCGTTCTACCGCCGATGCTGCGGCGTAGGCTGGACGTACCCACGCACTCGTACCCCTAAACCGGGTGCGGGTCGTGACACGTTTTTAGTGGTGGCCCATGCAGGTCAGACTTCGCGAGTTGTGCGATGTCGTAGTAGTGTGGCATCCTTGTTATACTACTGCGTGCCTGCAATCGAATCTAGGACATAGGATACTAGGACGAGAGCGAATACTCAATCACAATTCCTTGAGAAATTCCTGGGATGACCCCTGAGAATCTTGTTAAAATTTTCAATTTAAATCATTCCCTTGTTCCGTCTGTCCTCACTCATTGATATTGAATTTGATTATTGTTGAACAATTATAAAAATTAAAATCTTGTTACCATTGTTGAGTTTGATTCTTGTTGACCAGTTGTTAAATCTAACTCTTGGTGTCGTTGTTGAGTTTGATTTTTATTTTTCATATCGAGATGAAGTTTTACGGGCTAAAATTTACGGTATCATCTGATGACATATGTTGATGAGGACAGTGAGAAAGGTAAAACGTCTACTTTGGTTATGGAACCTAGAGTTTGTCGCAGCCATATTAGCTGTCATGACGAGAACGTAGGAACCTGACTTGGATGTACATACTTTAGTTATAAAATTTAGAATTTCTCGCAGCCATACCGGTTGGCGTGGCGAAGATTCTAGATGACATGATTATAGAGTGGCATACCTTAGTTACGGAACCTATCGTTTATCGCATCTATGCTTACTGGCGTGGCGAGGATTCTGAGTGTCATGATTTCTGATAGACGTGTATAATTATCAGGTTGTATCTTAAATTGGTTCTTAAAGTATCATCTCAAGACTTATCTATTTCTGTTATTCCAGGATTTTGTTCCATCGCTTCTTTTCTTTACTAGTAGTAGAGATACCTTCAGTCCTTGATCCAGTTTCTTTTTGAGCTTATTTTCTTTGAGGATTCCTTGTTAGTATGATAATTAGTGACTTGCAATTTTGGTTGTGTCTTGTATTAGTTTGACTAAGTGTGACTTGTGAGTTTGTAAGTGTTCTTAGTCGAACATGTGAGCAGTAGGCATTAATCTAGAGATACCCATAGCATAGTACCTTGTAGCAATAGTTCTATGATAGGTGCTAT
This sequence comes from Iris macrosiphon, assembly GCA_036927795.1. Taxonomy (NCBI): domain Eukaryota; kingdom Viridiplantae; phylum Streptophyta; class Magnoliopsida; order Asparagales; family Iridaceae; genus Iris; species Iris macrosiphon. Next base: position 59,374,306 of record JAYESA010000004.1, on the reverse strand, counting down.
TATAGTTAATATTGGTACTATAGGTAGAAGAAGGAGTAAGAGTATCAATGATGGTTCCAAGAGTTAGTATCAGAGTCAGCATACCCGTCCTGGATAGTCATGAATTTATGTAATGGGATAATCTATGTAAACAATTAAGTATCAAGGAATTGTGTTAAAGATTAATGAAGCATGATGTTCAATTTGATGATTGATTACTTGGGTGTGTCAAGAGTAAATAAATGTATATGCATAAAGGGTATTAATGAGATGTCATGAGAAGAGAAATATCGGAATTAGTAATAAAAATGGTGAAGCGTATCACGGATTAGTTTAACAGGCTATAAAGGTTAAAAGGAAATACATATACAACAATCGAGATAAGGAACCATACACATACCCATGAGAGTAAAGAAACATGAGTGTTATAGTAGATACATGTAATCATGAGTTATAATGAGCTTGATGAATGATCCATTAATGAAGCTAGTGATATAATACCAAGAGTGCTAATGGTCCTATATCGAGGATTAGTCGAGAACGACGCTCAAAATAGTAAGCACTCTGCGTAATGATAATCGGATAATATACCAGTTGACATAAATTGAAATCATGAAAGAAATTACAGGTGATGGTAACTTTGATCATTGGAGATAATGGTGCAAGTGATTCAGGCAGTACAATTTTAGTACACAGTTATAGACACTAGATGCATTGAGTGCACCTTGAGTATCAGAGACCGTGAGCACTGATATGTACATTTGTGGATTTATAAATAAAAGTGGAAATAAGATTTTATTTTAGGAATAATTGAGGAGTTGAGATTATGTCATTAAATTTTTTGGATTTCAAATATGAATTCAATAAACATGGTCAAGGCTACAAAGATTTTAGAAGTGATTAAAATTTTCATTTCGATGTTGAGTATTTGACTATTGAGGAAATATATGCATTTTATTTAAGGTTATTCGAGAAGTTAAACCTTGACGATTATTTTGAAGATTAATTTTATGGTAGATGAGAGATATGAATATTAATATATGAGTAGATGATATACATGTGTAAGGATCTGATGACTTGAGCATGATTGAGGTAGCACCGCAGGCTGACTTGGGTGTCCATCTAGAGTTGTATTAGAAAGGGTTTAGCACTTAGTATGGTGTGTTACACTTGGTGTGCACTTGAGTGATAAGAACAAATAGTATGGATAATTGTAGTAGGGACGAGAACTAGCAGTGGTATATTAAAGTAGAACAGGGAGTGTGGTACTAAAGGGGTAGAGGAATCAAACTTGGATGCATTATTGAACCATGGTTATATTAGAGAATCTTGGTATTAGATTTAAGTATTAATAAGCAGGTGTATGCAATGAGGATGTAATCATGGATGTCATGTGGACTAATGATTAGTTGATATGGATATCAGTGTACAGGAATAGGAGTTAGTTAGTAAATATGCCAGGGTTAAGAGTATGTTAGAGATAAGGGATACTGCAAGTAATATGTTAACAGGTTCTTCTTTTTTCTTCCTAATGTTCCCGTCTCTTGATTGATTGATTTTACTAGTGTTGTAGTTCGTATTCATTATTTTCTTGTTAGGAGATAGTTAGTAGTACACCCTGACAGAGACTGCAATACCATGACAAAAGACACTATGACCGCACATATCCCCTTAGGTTGCATGTTGTATGATTGTAGGAAGATTCTTCCTAGACCATGATTATTGGGGGTTTGACCTTGACGAAGATTCATGAAGGAGTTATGACTTGAAAAGAGAGACAAGATGATTAAAATTCGAGGATAAACATTGATTTAAATAGAGGGTTAAGAATTTAACATGGCAGAATTTATGATTTATTAATTCCAGAAAAATTATGACATGCTTAAATTGGTTAGTAAATTTGGAAATTTGGGAGATTTATCAATATATTTATTAAATTGCAAGTTATGAATTTTAGAATTTTATATTTGGATGTTGCATTTGGAGAATCCTTAAGTATCGTATTGTTGAGTATTTTGAGGAAGAGGAAATCGAGAAATAAAATTATTGATGGACTAAATGTTTGAATTTAAACTTTTGGACGAGATTTCATTTTATATACGAGCATTGATAAAAATCAAATTTGAGGAGTGGATATTAAATTCCGAGTAATTGAATTATTAACTAAAAACTTTCAAGTAAAAATTTTAAAAAATGGACTTTGATTTTATTTCGAGGATTTTTTTCGGAATGCAATAATTTCAGAAATTTTTGAAAATTGTGAAAAGACATTATGGATTATTACCTGATTTCGTGGTGGAAGAATTTAAAATTTGAGGAAAATAATAATGAGTATGATTAAACGCTACTTTGAGGATTTTGAATTTCGAGGACGAAATTCTTTTAAGGAGGGTAGACTTGTCACTACCACATCCCGAAAACAGGGGTATTTTCGACATTTTATAATATTTAATATTATGGTAGTTACAATTAATTAATTGCATGATAGTATATTAATTTAAATAAATGTGTGATGTGTAATTTAAATATAGTATTATATACAGTGTTCATTTATTTTAAGCTAGTAGACTTGACCTAGAAGCCTAGTAGATGACCACCTGTCTGAATTATAGAATTTTTTATTTAATTATTTTTATCTAGAATTTAATTCTTGGAGTTTGTATTTAATTACCGTATTTTATTTAATATTTTTGCGCATTGTCCTTGCTTCAATATTTGGAGCACTACCCTAGCTTTTGCCTCCCAACAAATTTCACCATCTTGCCCTAGACATGCCCGCCTTCCATTCTGCTATTTTTGCAACTCATAATTATGCTCCCTGTGCATTGTTTCTAGCCGCACAAAAATCATCGCGGACGTTATTTAATAAATTCCTATTTTGTATCGTTGTGCGTTCCAATCAAAATTGGAGGCAATCTTGACCTATTTTTCATGCGGCCCAAATTAGGGTAATATTCTGTTCTGAGTCTTCTTCATTATTGGTATTGATGACCTAACCTGATTTTGGCCCCATGTACTCCTAATTAATTTTTGAACACAGCTTGCATTTATTTCTAATTAAATTGAGGATACTATTTTAACCAATTTTGAAAATCCCAATTTAATTCCAGTGCCCTGCTTTTTGAGCCCACATCAAACTTACAGCGCCCCCTGACCCTACAAAACACTGGACACCGAATCGCCCGCCAAATTTTCGCCATTTCATGCGCCTGTGCAAATACCCAAATTTAAGGGGTTAATTTGTAAATTTGCATTTTTTGTCATCACCTCATTTGTTTAAAAAACAATGAGGAATCCCTATTAATTTTTAATTAAACCTCACCCTCATCCTCACATGAAGAAACCCCTCTCCTATTCATGTTAAATCTCATCCATCCACTTTGAATGGATGGATCCCAACCCTTCAATCCCCAACACACTCCCCTATAAAGCCATCATATCACCCTCACACAATCCCCAAGACAGGCCCTAATCTCCATGCCTAGAAAACCCACCCTCTCTCTTTTTCCTCCCTCCTTCTCCATGCAAACCCAACCGAGCCTCCTCCATAGTTTTTATTTCTTTTTCTCCTCTTCTTCTTCTCCTTCCTTTCTTCCACATTACTTCACCCCAACCCAACTACTCAGTTTCACCCTCCGGCCGGGCACTGCTGCCACCCCGGCCGAGCAGACAGCACCCCGCGGTCCTCCGGCGGCTGACCGTCCCAACGGCCACGCCGTCGAGCCCGTCTTCCATAGCACCCCGACTTCACTGCTCTTCCCCCACAGTTCCCTCCGCTGCAGCCACGTCGTGCGACCCCACTCCAGCCCGTCCGGCCAGCCGACCACCCTGCAGCTTTTTCGCTCCAGTGCGTCCCGACGGCGCTGTCAATCCGGCCTCTGCTGCGTGCGTCCCCGCCACTGGACGTGCGACCCCCGCTCCCGTGCGTCCACTCCGGTGGAGCAGCCCCCCCGCTCCGGCCAGGAAGGACAGCCACTCCGGCCTGCTCCACTTGACTCCGGCTGTGCACAGACAGTGCTGCTGCTCCCTCACTCGTTTGTGCAGTACTCCCCGCCGCTCCGCCTGCACACTTCCCCGCCGGCCATCGTCGACCACCTTCCTCTGCTCTTCCCTCCTCCATCTACATCTACTACCATCACCACCTCAAGCCTCCACCACCATCGACCAACTCCGGCCAACCTCTTCTCCGACTACTCCCCCTCATCTCCCTCTCCCCGCTGCTCTCCACCTCTGTGTCACCCTCCGGCCTGTGCATCCGCGGCATCGTCCGGCCAGGATGACCCCGACTCCCCATTAACTCTGCCTGCTACAGCTACTCCGGCCAAGCCACTGACTGTTGGTTCCTCCAGGCGATATTCTGGAACAGGACCTCGGTATTCACCAGCTAAGGACCAAAGGCGAGTACATTCTCTGATTAGTTTATAATTTATGATATCTCCTATGTTCACTGTATCTAGTGTAGATATTCATGCTCTTGACACGTTGGTTACACGAATTGGTATACACGGATCTCGTCATGAGATGTTATTCCTTATTCATGGTGTAGCTTGTACAAGACTTGTTTCCTTGTTATCTTGTGCATGTACAGACACTGATTTTCGGGGAGACTTGCTACCTCCCCAGGGAATCCCGTGCCATAGCGTACCATGATTTGATCTACTATACCAGTCGGGGGTGGGAAGTATTTTAGTGTAGATATATGATCATACCCAACTTTTCATGTATCATAGCTCACCCCACATCTCACGTCGGGTGCGGCCTGACCATCTCCATGCTTCATAGCTGTTATGTGTGATTAGCCTGACCTCTACATGCATCATAGCTAACCAACGGTTAGCCTGACCTTACATGAATCATAGCTAATCACATGTAACCAGCCTGATCAAGTTCCCAAGCCGATCACATGTTAAAGCTAGTACTCATACACTTAGTCATAGGTTCTTGCTCATGGACATATTGTTTCTTCTCCTGCATTTACTTACAGTATTTCCAGTATTTCTTTTATTTCTCGTACCTATACATGCTTCTGGTATATTTCCATCTAGAACTGCTACATAGTTTATATCATTAATATAGAACTGCTATTTAGAGATGTACTTTGCTCCTTCCTGACTGGAAAATATTTTTCCAGACCGTGACCTTAGTAGACTGGTTTCTGACTCACTTGAAGATTGGAAGTTAATGATTGCAGGTATGATTATTTTGTCGTTAGACTTGTCTTGTATTTCTTGCTTGCCTTGATATCTCATCGTGCTTTAGTTTATGTGATTGAGTATTTCTAGCATTATTTTATGATATCCACGTCTCCTTATGGAGTTGGGTATTCACGTGAGTTTGATTAGATAGTAACATGACCTAGACAGCGTTCTACCGCCGATGCTGTGGCGTAGGCTGGACGTACCCACGCACTCGTACCCCTAAACCGGGTGCGGGTCGTGACATGTAGAAAGCTCCTTAGCGTAAAAAAAACCACGAATCTGCTTTGCACAAAAACTTTTCGAATTCGCTGACTGTCCGCCTTCTCTGAGTAATAGGCTGACGTAGTACCCAATCATAACCGAATATTAATTATGAGATTTGGTTCAGGATTCGAGGAGTCCATCCGAACTCTATATATACCCCAAGTTTCTGAGAGAAAAAAACTTTTCATCCGTTTTCTGCGAAAGAAAGCCTTTGACTGTTCGAGTTCTTCTTCGTTTCTTCTCCGAGTCTTCAAAGTTTCCAGTAATGGCCTCGAAACAAATCTCCTCCTCTAAGGGAAAGAAGGTTGATTCTTCTTCTCGCTCTGTTGCTCAAGCGAGAGCGTCTTCGGTCGTGCAAGGCGAGCTTCATTCTGAGCGAAGTGTCCCGCCGACGAGCAGTGCACCCGGCCTTAAAGGTAGAGCTTTTGGGACGAAAAAGAACGACTGAAAATCCTTCGCACACGTTGTACGTGAACGCGCTAGGTCATCTTCTGTGCTGATAGCCTCTTTGAGGAAGATGATGCATAGAGACGTTTCATCTTTTACGCCCACATTTGTAATGTGTCAGCGCAAAAACTCTATATTTTCGCAGTCTGGCGTAAAAGCTTTGGCTGTCGAAAGTTGGCGTATACTATATAATTTGAGTGTTACGCAGGGATGGAAATTCTGGCGTAATAACTCAAATTTTGGCAGTATGGCGTAAAACACAGACTCTCGAAAAATTTGCGTATACTGCCAGTCTTGAATTTTATGCCTCGGAATGGGATCCCAGTGTAAAAGCTCAGTCTTGGCATAAAGCACAGACTGTTGATTTTTGGCATATGCTGCAAGATCTGTAATGTCTGATGTGTTTTTTTTGCACTCTTGCAGTTAACTTGCATGCGTCTCCGTTGGCCGATGTGATGGGTTCTGCCGTCGGGATGCTGCACTCGAACTATCTGGAGGATCTGTCGCACGTAATATTTCCTATCTCCGGGCCCCAGTATCCTGAAGGAAGAAAAATTTTGATATCGGCTCAGGGCGAGCGAACGCTGCTGAACATGATCAACGGAGAGCCCCTGACGTACATAGACGGGGACCAATACATAAAGTCGGCTTTCCTTTTCGGGGACATGATTGACAAGCAGTCCCAGACGAAGCCCAAGAAAGAGATCTAGGTTTTTCCTGCCGGGAGCTTGGTTTTGTATCTGCCCAAGATGCTGAGAGACTATCCCATCTCGACATTCTTCCATGCTACACATCCCAGGAGGATGTCGTGGACGCTGACTCCCGATCTTCACGGCAGGCCGGGGAAGATATTTTATCTGAAAGGAGCTGACCTGGGGTCGTTTGTCAGCCGCCCTTCCGGCTCTGTAACGACGTTCAGGGGACTGTACCCGGGCAGTGTCCCGAGTGAAGACAGTTTAGTGATCCAGCCGGTCCAATTATCGACTTTCTGTAATAATTTTATGGGGCACGGGGGAGTATACCCTAAGGTGAATCCTCGAACAAGTGGGTGGATCACCCCTACAAATCTTCGATGGGCACGCTTAGCTGAATGGGCCCTGAAGCATTTTTAGATCGAGCTGGAGGGCATTGGTCTGTATGCAGCTGTGAGTGCCCACCAGTGTTGGGTTACCTCTCAACCCCAACCTGTTTCTGACACTGATGGAGCGATATATCTCGCTCATCGGGACTTTCGCCACTCCACTGGGAGAGTTGGGATTGGCCCTCCACGAGATGGCAGAGATCTCGAGACTGCTGATGGGGGATACTCCATAGGAAGAGTATGTTCCCATAAACTGGGAGTTGGAGGATTCAGACCCTCGGGTAGTAGAAGTGTACCAGGATCTGATGTGCCACTACCTCGCTTGTATCGCTTTTTATGGTGAGCCCTCAGATTTGGCTCACATCAATAAATAGACGTCCTACCTCTTCTTTCATCGGTCCAAGACTGCTAAGCCGGAGAAGGTATTGGAAGGCAAGGATCAGCCTTTGAATTCTCTGAGCGTGCTTAATGCTCAGGTAGTCGACGATCTCATAGAAGACGCTGGGGCTCCGGACTGGATCCTTGACGAAGGGATAGGAAAGTATCCTGTAGGCACTAAGGCCTATAGTTATTTGAGGCGCTGTCGCAGGCCTCTGTCCAGGGAAGCTTAACTGGATGGCTTCCTTTCCATATGGCTACGCCGACTGGTGGTACCCGGCATCGCATCTGCGGACCGCATTCACCACAATACCCTATGGCCTGCAGTGCGTCTAGTGTTCGGGACAACACTGGGCTTGCTTTCTGTCACGGTGTGCCGCATACAAGATGGCCTGAGGGCCATGACTGACGGGCTGCTTGCCGATAAAACTCGGCTTAATAGCTTTCCCAGGGTAGAATTACCATATCTGTATTTGATGGGATGGTTAATTCTTCATAACCCCAGGGTTATGTCTCCCGACTCTGGCAGTAGGTCGGGGGCTAGTTTCTTGTTGAACTATAAGAATTCCTCCTGGAACGTGACCACAGTTATAGACTGTTGGCGGGTGCTGAATTTTAGTCACAATTGGAAGCTCTTTTGTACTGTCCCCCCTGTACATCTCAATCAACAGGGGATCAGACTTCAGGACATAGGCGACGGGAAGACCGTTCTTTCTCCTGAGTCTTTTAATTGGTTGGTCTATATTAGACCTTCCCATCTACTATACAGAAGTGAAGACCATTGCTTCTTCGAGCCCTACTTGTCTAGTCGGTTTGCCAGGCAATTCGGGTACGACCAGTTGCACGTGGGCAATGCTGTCACCAGCTTCAGGTCCAGGGGTGGACTCATTGATGGAGCCAGAGGATGGCGATATTTCATTATGGGTTGCACTTAGGCAACTTTTACCGTGCCCGTCATTTTACTCTCCACGGAGCTGCGCATTCTCCATTCGTATGCCCAGTTCTACGTGGCAACCAACACCTTCCATCGTGATTTTGATATGCATGTAAGTTTTAGGATGCCCTCTTCCAAGCCTGGAGGAAGAGTCGAAGTCCCCTCGGTTTCTTCTGACGAGGGTGAGAAATCCGTCAATCCAGATGAGCCTCTGTTGGCGGTATCGAGGGGTGAAGTACCTCCGCCCGCAGGGCCTCTGGAAATCTATGGGAAGCGAAGGGCTCCTGCTCCGAAGGAGACTTCCCCTCGCAAGAGGAAGAAGAAGACGGTTACTCGTCCTCTCTGGATTCCTGGTATTGAGGCTCCTAGAAGTGAGCCTGCATCTCCCCATGTTGGGGATGATTCTTTGATTGGAGGTTCCTCGCCTTTTAGAGAGGGACCCTCTAATATTCCGGCCGGTGGTGCCAGAGAATTCCTGTTGGAGGCTGCTGTCGCTGCTACCGCTTCAGGTAGTGGAACGAGATCGCCTTCGGGGCCGAGTCGAATGAGGATATCTTTATCCGGATCAGCATCGGGAGAGACCCCTGCCGTGTCTGTTGGTGCACCCAGCGAGATTCTACCTGGTGAACCTCAAGTGGATCTCGGCGAAGATTCGGAAGAGTACCTGCCGATGTCTGTTAGCGCACCCCCTTCTCCAGGTATGACAGCTTGCCTAGCATCACTAAGAAATGATTTAGCTGTACTGGCCGCAGACGCGACATATACACCATTGGCCATGGGTAAATGCCGTCTTTTATGCCTCTTCTTTAGGAAAATTAACATTATGTTGATATTAACTTCCTTTTGTCTTCTTTTCAGGGGAAGACATCTTCGGGGAGGGCAGTATAGATGCGCCCTTTGGCTCTGTGTTAGGTCCTGGCGGCGACACGGAGGTGCCTGACTTTGAAGAGGAGACACTTTCGGGTACCGGCTCGCCTGTCGAAGAGATTCCGATATCTCAAGAGGAGGACGAGCATGTTATTACGACAATGCCTCATTTGAGTACGCCGGTCACTTCGTCCGGTGTTGGCGCTTCTTCTTTTGTCGCACCACCTGTTGAGGCGACGGCCATGGCAACATCGTCTGCGGTTGTTCTTGGAGGAGGACTCGCCAATATCGCGGCCACTCCCAGCGTCCATTCGGATCTAGCTGCGCTGACCGAGCAGTATACTAGTATCTTCTATACCACCTTGAAAATGTTAATATCAATGGTGTTGAGGAAGAATTTGAGCTTTGCGTCGCTGAGGAGGTCCTCCCGGTCCGCGATAGTGCTGATCTGAGAATTCAACGACACTGGGGTAGCTGACACACTGGAGGAGATAGTTAATGGTTTGGAGCAACCCATTAAAGAATACTTGCAGCTAGCTCGAGGCAGCATTGACGGTCTCATTCAAGCTAGGTACGACTCCCTGACTGCGCAGCTTGCTGAACAGATGGAGTCTCTGAATAAGTCCATCAAGGTTCAGCAGCAGGAGATGGATCGTGAGCGTGTCCAATTAGAGTATGTCGTCCCTGAGTTGACCCGGTGCGAAGTCGAATATGAGGAAGTGGCAGCGAAGGCCCGCATATTGAAGGATGAGCTCGTTCGAGTAGAGGAGAAGGCTCTCTCTTTGTCGGCAGCCTGAGATGTGCTGAAGGAGCGACGTGCGACTGTTCAGCAGAATCTGACGCATGTGGGTGCTTTCCACTCAGGTTTTGTGCGGGCTAGGTCTGAACTAGCTGCTTTAAACAACAATGTGGCAAGGTTGGAACAGGCTCGCGCCGACGTCTTGAACTCCCGGGATGAGAGAATGGTTGCTCTGGCGCAGCAGATTCGTGATCTAACCGCTTCCCCTAAATGATGTACTTTTTTGCTTTTCAATGTACTTTCGCTCTTTTTTGGGAATAATAAAGAGGCTTTCACCTGACTTTGTGGACCCATCATTTTGGAATATAAATGACAGGTTTGGGTGAAAGTAATATCAGAGGTAATATGGACGTGATATACTCTCGGTAAGTTTTAGCAGGATATATCTATTCAGAGGTTATATGGACATGATAGAATATGCTTTTAGCTAAAATGTGTACACAAAACACTATCAGAGGTAGTATGGACGTGATAGGTCTTGAAGTTCCAAATTAGTTAAACATATCTATTCAGAGGTATTATGAACATAATAGAATACGATCCAACTAGTTTCATTTTGGAAGTAGTTTTGTCAGAATAAGGTCTTCACCGTACTCCATTTGAGCAAAGGAGGTTAAGCATAGTACCTTTTCAGGAATTTGCCGTTGATAGGAGCCATTAACAGGTCTCCATTAGGCTTGGCTAACCTGTAAGCGCTGTTTGAGAACGTCGTCTCGATCAAAAAAGGGCCTTCCCATTTTGGCTGGAATTTGCCCTTACTCCTGTGAGTAAGAATCATCGGCCTTCTTACGGCTAAAACTAGCTCGCCGACTTTGAACACTCTTTCCTTTACTTTTTGATTAAAAGCTCTGGAAATGCGTGCTTGGTAGAACGCGATGCGGTATTGAGCTTGGAGGCGTTTCTCGTTTAATCCTTCTAGCTCTTGAAGCCTTAACAGGTCATTCTTTTCTTGAGTCAACTCATTAGCCACGGATATCCTGAGTGATGGAATTTGGATCTCGATGGGGAGAACTGCTTCGCTCCCGTAAACTAATGAGAATAGGGTGCAACCTGTCGGTGCTCGTACCGTTGTGTGGTATGCCCAGAGACATTCTCCCAGCTTCTCATTCCAATCCCTCTTGTTCGAAGAGACGAACTTTTTCAAGAGCTTGATAATGGTTTTGTTGAAAGCTTTCGCCAAACCATTAGCAACAGGATTATATGCCGTAGAGGCCATATTTTGTATTCGATTTTTATCGCAAAATCGATGAAACGCTTGGCTGATGAACTGAGGCCCATTGTCGTGAATTATCCTCCGGGGTATCCCGAAGCGATACATGACGTGATGCTTGATGAAGCTGATCACATTAGATACCTTCACCTTAGCAAGTGGGATCGCCTCTGCCCATTTGGAGAAGTAATCCGTGATGGCCAGTATGAACCGGTGACCTCTGGAAGAAGACGGGTGAATAGGACCAATGATATCCATACCCCATGCTTCGAAAGGCCAGGATGCAATCGTAGGACGTAGATGTTCAAGAGATTGATGGATAAAGTCTGTATGGACCTGACAGGCTTTGCACTGTCTTGCATACTTTATTGCATCTGTGATCATAGTAGGCCAGTAATAGCCCATTCTCCTGATGCGATCTTGTAGCTTAGGACCGGGTTGATGCGCTCCGCATACGCCGTCGTGAGCTTCACGGATAATCCGCTGTACTTCATCACCAGAGAGACATCGTAATAATTGTCCATCATAAGACTGGCGATATAGACATTGTGACGATGCGTCAAAATAAAAGCGCAATAATCGTCTTTTGACGGATACTGCTTCTTTAGGGTCCTCCGGCAAGATTCCGTATGCCACGAAATCTATAAAGGGACTTCTCCAGTCTCTCCTGGGAGGATCTGTATTCACAGCGTAGCTGCGTTCTATGTGAAAGTTGTTTTTCACACACAATAAATCTCTGTTAAGAAGGATCACCGAATTCTGCCTTCTTATAGGGCTGCCTTCTTATAGGGGTAGCTAAATCTGCAGCTAGACTGGCAAGGGCATTAGCTTCCAGATTCTGAGATCGAGGCACATGTTCCAGGAAGAATCCTTCGAATGTTATGGCTATCTCGACCGTTGCTCGATGATAGGGGATGAGGTCTGGATTCTGAACTTCATATATTCCTCTGACTTGATTGACGATCAGCAGAGAATCACCGAAAGCTTCCAAAGATTCGACGCCCAATTCTTTAGCGACTTGGAGCCCGATTAGTAGAGTGTTATACTCTGCCACATTGTTAGAACAGGGCTCGCTAAGAGAATATGCTCGGTAGATGACGAGCTTATCGGGAGTAACCAGGACAATCCTACTCCCGAAATCATATTTCCCCTGGGACTAGTCCTGGAGGCACCATCGAAGAACAGTTGCCATGCATCACTTTCCATTGCGGAATTATATTCTGCAACTTCGTCGGGAATGTCCTCGTACAGTTTGGAGGCCTCCGGGATCGGATGAGCAGCTAGGAAGTCAGCTAACGCTTGGCCTTTGACGGACTTCTGAGGGACGTACACCATGTCATACGGTGTTAATAACATCGCCCAAGTCGCGAGTCGGGAATTAAGAACACTTGGCTTGTTTATCAGTACCCGAAGAAGATTGATCCTGGAGATGATGTGAATGGTTTGGCCTGTGACATAGTGCCACATTTTCTGGATAGCGAACATCAGATCCAAGTATTCTTTCTCCACTGGGTTGTACCGGTGTTCGGCTCCGACCATCATCCTGCTGAGGTAGTAGATAGCTTGTTCATGGCCCATATCATTCTTTTGTGCGAGAAGAGCTCCCAGAGAATGATCCATCGCTCGAACATTCAGCACGAATGGTCTTCCTATGACTGGAGGCACCAGAACTGGCGGACTAGTGAGGTAGCGTTTGATATCACCGAACGCTTGTTGACAGGCTTTGTCCCATATGAAGGATACACCTTTCTTCATGAGACGAGAAAAGTGCTGACATCTCCTAGAGAGGTTGGATATGAATCTTCGGATATAAGCCAGACGACCTTGAAATCCCCTGAGTTCTCTCAGATTACGGGGCGGTCGCATTTCTAAGATGGCCTTGACTTTATCAGGGTCTACTTGAATGCCTTTGGCGGTAATGACAAATCCCAAAAATTTGCCACTAGATACCCCCAGAAAGGACTTTGTAGGATTCATTTTGAGTTGATGTTGGCACATCAATTCAAATACTATCTTCAAGTCTTAGATGTGATTATCCTTGAGGCAGCTTTTGACAGCTATATCGTCCACGTAACACTCTACTGTCTTGCATAAATGCTCATAGAATATGTTACTCATAGCCCGTTGGTACGTAGCCCCGGCATTTTTCAATCCGAAGGGCATGACCGTATAGCAATATACCCCCAATGGTGTCCGGAAGGCAGTATGCTTCTTGTCCTCAGGATGCATCTTGATTTGGTTGTATCCTGAAAATCCGTCCATGAAAGACATACGTTCGAAACCGCATGTATTGTCAATCATGACGTCTTGAGCACGACCTTCCTCTAGGTATGTGTGAAGCCATATTCACAGATGCATGTGTGGGCTCTTCTTCCTGGAAAGACGGAGAGTAGCTCAACCGGTCGAAAATCGATCATTTTGCTTCAGAACAGCAATAATTAATCACAATCATATGACTATTACAATAGTGCTCGCTAGGAGGCGTAATAGACATGCTGAAAGATCCCCTCTCCTTGCATTTCTGGATCAGATACCTGTGCAGTTCAGGAGGAGTTACAGAAGAAGAAGATGATGGCTTGTTTCTTCTGTTCATATCAGTGGGCATGCGGATATTGGAAACCATAGTTTTCCCTGTGCCACCTATATACAACAGGTTGGCCATCTGGGTAGCGTATAATCCTCGAGGAGGGTGTCTTTTCGCAAATTGAGCCTTCTTTATGCTGAGGGGCTTCTCCTGGCATAATTTGGAGCTCTGCTCTGGTTGGCGTAAAGCTGAGGATGTCCTCAGTCGGTCGTCAACCTCTCGCATAATCCGGAGGGCGGGCAGATTGTTCCCTTGCTGGTGTAAAGGCCGAGAAGTTGAGTAGTCCGCCGCTTGCTTTCCCTTGCGTAGATTGCAGGGGTCATCTGCTTTTCCGCGGAAGGCAGATGCATCTTTACGCGCAGAGCGCATTTGGAACTTTTGATTTGGTGCTAAGGCATTGTCAAAAAATTTGTCTGTTCCGCCAGGGACGGGAGACTGGTTTCTACGCGCAGAGCGCGGTGTAGGCTTCTGGACTAGCGTTGAGGCATTGTCCGAAGTTTCGTCTGTTCCGCCAGGGACAAAAGACTAAATTTTACGCGCAGAGCGCAGAGTATACTTTTGGATTAGCACTAAGGCATTGCCAGAAGTTTTGTCTGCCCTGTCAGAGACAGGCGACTGAATTTTACGTGCAAGGCGAGGAGGGAGCAATGCTACAACCTCGTTGGTCGGAGAGATCGAAGAGATCGAAGAGTCGACAGGAATGGTAGAGGATGTCTTGGGCATCCAGACCTTATGCAGCTTCCTGTTGTCTTGGACAGAGAGAGAGTGAGAGCTACCCCCTGTTCGAAGCATGTCTTCGTAGGCAGACTGGTCGAACTGGACGACCAGTGTCTTCTTCACGGATCACACGGATACCGCATCGTGTTGAGCAATTGCTTCCTCGTCAGAAGAGAAAGATGTCCCTAGCAGAGTCGCCATCTTGTGTTTGATGATAAACGAAAGAAAATATGAAAATGAGGTTTTGTACGAAAACCCGCCCTTCTTCGGTGTTTACAAACAAGATTGTACAATTTAATCCTATACGAGGATGTCGAGTACAATTTATTTAATCTGGGTAAATATTGCTATAGGAGTCTGATCTGCAGTCGATCACTTTGTCCCTTGGACCACACGATGATGAAAAAGTACCGTAGAAGATAGTAAGCAGCTTCGAAGGTTGCTAAAGAGAGTGGATGCCCGATGCCAAAGTCATTGATCACTTATCTTTGCCTGAGCTCTGGATTCTTATCTCTCTCGATCGTTTTCTCTCCCAATTTCTTCTTTTTTTGTTGACCTTTACCTCTGTCAATAGAGGTCTCTATTTATAGAGTTTTAGTGACAGTGACCACTCAGTCGGTGTAGAAACCGAGTAGTGGAAAGTACAGCACCCTTTTACACGATGGTTACAATAACCATTGCCTGCGTATAGATAACCTCTTGAATGAGCGTGTGACGCATGTCCAACTAAGGGACAACGCGTATAACTGCTGCGAAGATCACGGCGTAGAAGCCACGTAGGTAGTTATCCTTTCTGTAGAAGAGGTTGGCATAGAAGCCAATAACTGTCACCATGACGTAGAAGCCAAGTAGGCATAGAAGTCGAGTAGGCATAGAAGCCGAGTAGGAGTAGAAGCCGAGTGGGCGTAGAAGCCGAGTGGGTGTAGAAGCCGAGATGATGTGAACGTTTTAGCCAGAATTACAGCTTTTGGAGATATAATCAAATCTCTTGCATTAAATGCAGAGATCTGCCCCCATCCTGCGCATTAAATGCAGAGGCGTGTCTTGAAGATTTGCCATCATTCTGCACATTAAATACAGATACGTGCCTCGAATCCTGTACGAAGAGTAACTGCTGACATGGTAGTCTGTTTGTCTTCTGCGGAGCGTAAGAAACTCACGTCTGCTTGTGTAAAACTGGGCAGCGTATCCCCTTATATGCGTAAAAGCAGTTTACGCAAAGGGGATGTCACTAAACGACGGTTCGGTAACATTTAATCAAATTTCCTGCATTAAATGCAGAGATCTGCCATTATCCTGCGCATTAAATGCAGAGGCGTGTTTTGAAGGTCTGCCACCCTTCTGCGCATTAAATACAGAGACGTGCCTCGGGCATCTATCAGTATTCTGCGCATTAAATACAGAGACGTGCCTCGAGAACCTGTCACCCCTCTGCATATTATATGCAGAGATGTGCCTCGAGCCCTGTACGAAGAGCAGCTTTTGATATGGCAGGCTGTTTGTCTTCTGTGGAGCGTAAACAGCTTACATCTGCCTGTGTAAAAATAGGCAGCATATTTCTTTGTATGCGTAAAAATGGTTTACGCCAAGGAAATTGCAGTAAATGACAGCCTGGGTTGCAGTGCCACGCCATCATTATAGCCGTCGCCTGGGTAGTCGTGCAGTACTCTTTGTCAGGAGTCCAGACGTCAGATTTATTGCATGATCTGACAGGTTTATTTCAAAGAATACGAAGCGTTTCTCGTACACTTCAATGCTGCATTGAAAGCGGATGAGTTTTACGCCAAAAAGGCGATGTAGCACCCTTTTTACGCTGAAGCAGCCTGGACATACTGTATTACGTGGATGGTCCTTGAGCTTATACTTTATGCTGTGCTCAGCAGAAAAGCTCTGTTGCATGTTTGATGGCTCTGAGGTCCTCTGTTTACGCTGCCCTGCATCAACATGCTGCGTATAGCTATCCAGCATATTTTTCATGCTTCTACAACAATCTACAAATTCTACTAAAATGTACAACTCCTCCTCCGATAAGAATTCTAATACAACTAGGTAAAGGTGTAGAGGTAATATTATATTTGGCAATAAAACTAGATGATATGAATGAGTGGGTGGCTCCCGTATCAAACAATGTCACAGCAGGAAAAGTAAAAGCAAGAGTGATACCTGCTATGACATCAATCTCCTGATTCATGTCATCCACTTCCATTGCAAAAGCTTATCTGTTCCTCTATGGTTGTCCTTGTCTAGCCCTCGTGAATTGATCTTCTTGTGCAGGGAGCGGTGGTCCTCGCTGAAATCCCCCTGCTGCTGGAGGTCGATGTGCCCCTGGTCTCATCATCTGCTGAGTTGGCCTTGGTGCTGGAAGTGCTAGCCTTTGTGCTGGCGGTGGAAGTATCTATTACGTTGGACAGTCTTTCAATACATGTTGTCCGGAACCATATCTCATACATTATCCCAAATGGACTCGACAGTCCTTTGAGATGTGCCCGCGCCTCCCACAATAATTGCATTGGGGTTTATCTGGGATCTGGTACGGTCCTGCTCTGTGTTGGTGCTGCTGTTGCTGAGCTAAAGGACGTCTGATAGGTCCTCCTTGTTGTGTCCTTGTCGGTCCTGGTTGTGTCCTTAGCTGGCCGACTTTTCCTCGGCTGATAGTTTCTTGCAATCTGGCTTCTGTCAGTAACTTGGCATAAGAGATTCGGGACTGTGAGCTTGCATAATATTGGAGCTCCTGAGTCAGTCCGCGATAAAATCTCTTAGCTTTGTCCAAGTCATCTGGTATCAGGGCAGCGCCATATTTACTAAGGTGACTAAACTCGATATCGTACTCGTCAACTGTTCTGTTCCCCTGCTCCAGGTGGAGAAACTGATCGTATAATGTATCTCTGACGGTGTCCGAGAAGTACTTCCTTTCAAAGCACTCCAGGAATTGCTCCCATGTCCTGGCGCTCCATGGATTCCCACCAGTGATGAGCATTACCATCTAGAACTGTTCTTACACCTGTCATCCATAGGTCTGCAGGTAACTGGGATGCCTCTAATAACTTTCGAGGGTGGGTGATCCAGTTGGTAGTTTCTTTTGGGCTTTCAATGCCTTTGTACGACCTTGGACCCACCAGTACAAAGTCTTTTACTAAACCAACTCTAGCTCAAGGTACTGGAGCTAGTGCTTGAGCTGGCATAGTAGTCTTTGCAGCCATTCTTTCAAGTGCTGCTAGAAACTCTTATCTCTGTGCTGCTGCTTGCTGTCTCTGCTCTGCAGCTAGGGTGGCAGCCTGTTGTTGATGTTCCTTCATTATTATCTAGAAGAATTAGAACAGTTGAGCTTGACCATCCTGCGGTGTTGATGAGCTGGGAGGTTCCTATTTGGTGGAACAGGAAAGTCAGATGGAACTGGATTATGAATTTGTCCATCTGGTCCTAAGAGTCTAGGATTCATTGA
Organism: Iris macrosiphon; assembly: GCA_036927795.1. Classification (NCBI taxonomy): domain Eukaryota; kingdom Viridiplantae; phylum Streptophyta; class Magnoliopsida; order Asparagales; family Iridaceae; genus Iris; species Iris macrosiphon. The sequence continues at coordinate 59,356,406 of JAYESA010000004.1, read as the reverse complement.
GGTCCCTCCTTGAGTCTGACCATTGACTCCAGGAGTTATGTCACCATCGGTGACAGTACATTCCTTATGTATATCCATCTCTCTGCAGGTGATGTACACAACGTTTAAAAGAAGAACAGGAATCAAACAGAGATGTAAAATTTGTCAACGTAGAACATGGTTTCAGAAATATCCGCGTAAAGCAGAGAAGCATATGATAAGGTTGTAGAGTTGTCTGCGTAAACATAGATTCAAGAAGTTAGTGTAAAATAGAGCTTCAAAACTATCTGGAAAAAAGTCTGCGTAAAAGTTTCTGTGCGTAAAGTCTGCGCGTAAAAGATCGACTGCGAAAAAGATATGTTGCGTAAAATCTGCCTTTAAAGTCTTGCTATACTTTCTGTGTAAAGTTTGCGCAAAAGTTCTGTGTGTAAAATCTGATGCATAACTCTGCGCATAAAATCTAACATACGTGGCAGCATAAAGTTGTTCGATGAACTTTTTGTATTATCCTCGGACGAATTTGTCAGTCAAATCAGTGATCCTGACATCTAACAAAAGTACTACACGATGATCGAGAGGACGGCTGTGATGATAATTTTGCATAGAGAGCCAGGTTGTCATTTAGTGATATATTTAATACAAGTCATTTTTACGCTTCCAATGAGGAAGAAAAGTTGGGGCTTCTGTATACGCTATCTACAGGAATGAGTTTTTACGCTCAATGATGAGACAAAATCAGACGCTATGTCAAAAGCTATTTTTGTACAGGACTCGAGGCATATTTCTACGTTTAATGCAAAAGATTTGGTCCTAACTGGTTATGACTGGGAAACTAAGGTCGTGACAAATACGCTCACATCCTATCCTTATATTTTACGCCTAATCAGGTTATTCTATGCTTGTTATCTATTATTCAGGAATCATCAGTTGTACGCTGGGGTAGTTACCTATGTGACTTGTATAACATGTTATACGCAGATTAGGAAGACTAAAGGAATGTGGGTAGCAGTTGTTTATAACTATAATTTAGGCATATTGCAACGTAAATAGGTAATTCTCCTGCAGCGTAAGTAGGTAATCATAGCTTGGATTTTTACGCCAGTAAGACAGTTATTTGGCGCTCTACGCAAACAAGGGTAGAGAGTTTTTTGCGTAAACTTTAATATAGGGATGGTTGGAAGGAAGAATAAGTTTTAATCAAGTGTGGATGAGATCCTTATACTCTATTCTTATACGCAGGCTTGTTTGGTACAATTACGTAACCAAGATAATATATTCTGGACCTGCATGGGCCACCACCAAAAACATGTCATGCCCCAGTCCCAAAATATGTAGGACTAGGAATATGGAACATGCCCAGCCGTATGTATACGAACTCCAATATATGGAAATCATATACACACGTACGTTGTATATGAATATGCAATCCATCAGTGGTAATATATATAATGTCTTAACAAGTCACACAGAATCTATGTCTCATCCACAGCACAAATAACCAGTAAAACTAAAAGCTGAATAATAACTGGATATCCAAAATGAGTATCAAGTCTGGTAGTCGGGTGAAAACAAATCCACTGCAAAGCGACTATACTGAAATGACAAAATATCTAAACAGTGTCAAAAAAATCACAAATACTCTGAGAGTAAGATCTCCTCAGTCGGATACGTAGAGTCAGGTCTAGGTCCATACTCCTGTGGGTACTCCTGCTTGTCCATATCTAGAAAGGAACCAGGTCCTCAGAGGGATGTAACAAGATATATATAAACATGCCAATAAAGTACTGAAATAAAATATTCACTGGGTCGCCTAACCGTCTAAGTGTATATAATTTGAGAACAACTTTCTATTGAGTGGGCTATCTGGCCAAATAATGGGATTGGCATGATTCTCTCGGAGAATCAGGGGCCTAAAAGTATGTCGTCTTTTTGAACGGCAGAGGCCGCCAGTAAATATATAGGGTCATCATCACCCGTTTCTCCGGGGAAGAATCCGGGCGTACAGGAAAAAGTGCATAGGAGCCCAAACACTTTTACTTATTGTTCTCCCCACCCCATGCTCTAAGCATGCCATATCTATGACACGATAAAACCTCTAAATAACTGCCAGATCTACTAGCATACAAAGTTTCTAACAGCAGTCATCACTAACGCACGACTCTTACGTACAAGCGGCCAACCTAATACATAGTCCGGGACTTATATGAGACTCACGACTCGTGTAAAAATTTGTGTTATGACCAATGAATCCAAATAATGCTCCACAATACTGGGGTGGTCTCATAAACAAGGTCCAGTGCAAATATATAAATAAACCAGAATCATGCATCATTTGGAATGTAAATAATATTACTATGGCAAGGTATACTTGCCGAGCAAAGTTTCGTATAGTGCCGGTGTCCATAATAGTGTTAAGTTGAAGGAGTGAGGTTTAGGGTTTGGGGTGTATTGTATGGATATATATAGAAAATAAGAGGCGGTGGGGAAACTTAGTATTCAAGAAAACTAAAACTAATGTAGCTGTTGTTTCTTTCTTTTCATTGGTTTTGGTTTCAGCTCGGGGTGTTTAGTAATATTAGTGTTAAGGAGTGGTGGAACGAGAAGCTTACACGTGTGGAAAAGTAAGGCAAAGCAAAATTGGGTTTTGCTTCTGCTGCTGATATTTCCTTTTCCTATTGGGTTGGTTTGGGTTTTACACGTGGTAAAAGGATAAGTTTACGCTGGGGTGGTTTTGCTACTACTGCTTATGCGGTTTACGCTCGGAGGAGTATACGCGGGGCGATGAGCTGCTGCTGCTGTTATTTCTTTATGCGGGGTGGCTAAATGGTTTTATGTAGGGTGATTAACGGGTTTCGAGTTTGAGTCTGATAGGAAATTCTATTTTCTATTCTTTTCTTATTAATAAAAATCTATATATATATACTATTTATACATAGAAAATTCTACAAAAATGTATTGGTGTATACGATTAAACTAGCAACTGTCCAAAGGGTCTCCTATATGGAATAAATTAGAAAAGAAATTATAATGGCTCCATAAAACTCCTAGATGCATAAACACCTAAAATAAAATATAATTCCTCTATTTAGCTCATAATTACCATTAAATAATTAATAATATGATTTTCAAAATTAGGAGTTTTACAAGTACCCATGGTCGTCTCTCATGTCCGTATTGCATTGATCGTACTAAGGCTTTCTGTTTGAAACACGGAGGCAAATCGTGCTTCTTCGATTGTCATCGATAATTTCTGCCGAAGGATCATCCGTACCGGAGGAACATGAATGCTTTTGGTGAGAGAGTTATGGAGAAGGCTAATCCACCCCAAGGTGGCCCAGATACACGATATGGGAAGAGGTAAAAGATTTACCAAGTGCTATCGAAGAGCCTGCTAAGGGGTACAAGTGTGACAAATTTGGTTGCACCCATAACTGGACGAAGAAGAGTATATTCTGGGATCTACCATATTGGAGCACCAATCTGATCAGACATAATATTGATGTCATGCATATCGGGAAGAATGTGTTTGATAACGTAATTAATACTGTAATGGAGGTAAAAGGGAAGACGAAAGATAATCTGAAGGCCAGGTTGGACTTAGATGAAATATGTAGACGTCCTGCATTGCATTTGATAGAGGAGGGGAATGAGTAGTTAAAGCAACCTAAGTCAGTTTTCTCACTGGAGAAAGAGGATAAATGGAGACTTTGTAGGTGGATTCAAGGTCTAAAGTTTCCAGACGGCTATGTGTCGAACTTGAGAAGATGCGTCGACCTCAAGGAGAACAAACTGACAGGTATGAAGAGCCATGATTGTCACGTATTCATGGAGAGATTAATTCCAATTACATTTCGGGAATTCTTACCCAGGTCATTTGGGATCCATTGACAGAGCTCAGTATATTCTTCAGAGAACTTTGTTGTACTAAGTTGCTCGTCGATCGTCTAGAAAAGCAAGAGAAGGACATTGCGGTAACACTATGTAAGCTCGAGAAGGTGTTTCATCCGGGATTCTTCGACTCTATAGAGCATTTGCCAATTTATCTTTCCTATGAGGCACGTGTTGGTGGTCCTGTCGGCTATCGGTGGATGTACCCCTTCGAGCGGCATCTGAATCACCTAAAGAGAAAGGTGAAAAACAAGGCACGGGTTGAGGGCTCTATTTGTGAAGCTTATGTTCTCAAGGAGATTACAAACTTTTGCTTGACGTATTTCAAGCCGCATGTTGCTACTAATAGAACGAAAGCTCCGAGAAATGATAATGGATATCAGGAATCTAATGATGCAATACTCAAAGTATTCAATGCGTGCGAAAAGCCTTCAGAAGAAATGAAGAAGAGATATTTGAATGACTGCGAGCTAAGGGCTGCTCAGTTGTATATATTACTCAATTGCGACAAGGATGAAGTGGAGAAGCTAGAGGGGTAAGTAATTAATAAGTCCACGTTTATATTATCTCAATGTAATAGTATAAGCTACTATTATGCTACTAATCAGTAGTTGCTTCATTATTTTTTAGCACATATAATGATGAGTTGAGGTCGGTTAGATCCTACATAACAGACGAAGAAGTAGAACAAGAAATGAGATGCCACTTTCCTTCTTGGTTGAGCGCATATGTAATATGCTTGATAATTACTTTTTAATTATGCACTTGCAAAATAAATAACTTACTATCGCTACTTTGGTATTTAGGTTGATCATCTAATAACACCCGAGATTGAATCTATTAGAACTCTAGCCAAGGGACCAATTACTGACATTAAAATATGGCCAAGTTTCTGTGTGAATGGGTTCAGGTTCAAGTCAACAAATGCTCCTATCAGAGATAGCTTTCTGGATCTTGATTCCACGAAAAACAGTTATTTGTGTATCAAATCTTTGAACTACAAAGACGTCGATCCAGGCAATGATTTCTTTGGCATCTTACGAGAGATTATGGAGTTGATATATAATTATGGCACAGAACCTGCTAATTTCGTGCTATTCAAGTATGAATGGTTCGATCCGATTCAAGATCAAGGTTAGAAAATTGATAAGCATGGCCTTGTGGATATAAACTACAAGCGTAGATATCAAGGCTATGAACCATTTATCCTATCAAGTCAGGTTCAGCTCATGTACTTCATAACTTATCCTAGACGGAGGACAGCGAGGTCAGATTGGTGGGCACTATGCAAGACTAAAGCTAGAAATATCTTTGACATTGACAAAATAGCTTATCAGGAGGACGATCTACCTCTTGTAACAAATATTGTAGATGTGGACTCAACGAAAGTTACTCATTATACGAGTAATAATGTAGGAGATATAGAATTATCCGAAGAGGAAGACGAAGACGAAGTAGATGAAAGTGAAGACGAGAAGGAGGAAGAAGAAGAGGAGGGCGAGGAAGGCGAACAAGATAAATTTTCTGAAGATGATTGAAAATAAAATATTTTGCCTGTAGAATGTAACTATATTTTGACTGTAGAATGTACTATTTTAACGACTATATGTATTATATTTTGACTGTAGAATGATGTGAGATAATCAAATAAATTATTTTCTTCTTTGGCAAATTTTACATTTTGACTATAGAATGTACTATATATTTATGTTTTTATATATTCATCATATGTTGTTATCATGTATGACAGAACGATGCGGAGGATTCGGCAAGTCCCGAGGTAGACAGAGTGCACCTTCGGTACTGTCTACTATTGGTTTTGGATCGTCGTCGTCAAGTGCTCTAGTATATCAATCACTCACATCTCCGACTGTTGGGACGAGTAGTTCCAGGCATGATAGTACTTCCTCGTCCAGCGTTCCTCCTGCTGACGGAACCATGGAGACAGATGAGCATGTCGAGGAGGTCATGCCCACGTTGTCCCAGCATCAGCAAGATCCTCTATGTGCACCTCTGGAGGAGACGAGGACAGAGATTTGGGCCGACGGTACAGAGTAAGTCAATTAGATGGTTTAGCATCATATATATCGTGTATTTCTTTATTAATCATATATTGACTTTTTTGATAAAAATAATTATCTCCGTATAGATATCGTCCATCGTCGATTCAGAGACGCCTGGGCCTATTTCTGAGGAACAACTACGGTGGCCCTTGGGTCAACTACTCTGAAGCTCCAGAGGAGAGGAAGGCATTCTGGTTTGCACACTTTCAGGTAAAAGTATATTAAATAAATCCTCTAATTTATGCATATTATATAACTTATCCGTGATGCTCACTTACAAATTATTTATTGTAGCAAACGTATTTTTATCCTCCGTACCGGGCCGAGTTGATCGAGCGGCTATTTTCTACCATTGCCGCCAAGCTTATCCGAGATGCTCTAGATGACCAGAAGGCTTATAATCGTGCTAGAAAACTGATCCAAGGTTGAATCATGCCTGAGCAGTGGACTGCGATGATGGCTAGATTCGACGATCCGAGCTACAAGGAAAGGTCTGAGAAGGCCAAGGCGGCTAGACGGAATGCTGCCAAGTGGTGTGGTGGCTCAATTTCGATGATGGAACATTTTTGTCGTTTGGTATATTTTTTATTTAAGATATATTATTTTAATGTAAGTACGATAAAATGGTAGTAGAAAAAATATTTAAGTTTAGTGCTAAATAATATATTTTTAACAGGTACAGAGGGGTGAGGATGCAAACATGGTGACCGTCTTCTTGGCCACCCATCGCAAGGACAAAAATCTTATTGATGAGAGGGTCTCGTAGACCTGTGTAAGTATTACTTTACTTTGTGTTAATTTTAATATAACTTAGGCAATTATCGAGTTTTTAAACCTTTCTAGGCCGAGTATCTTAGGCTGCATGAGCGGGCGACTGCTAGTGCACCTACAGCTGGAGAGGCTGGTACTTTCTCGTGGCCCGCTCCAGCTCCGTCGGCGGATGACCTATGGTTGACTGCAGCTAGTGGTCTCCAGAGGGGTACGTACTACGGTATGGGATCCTATGGCGCCCTGGTTGCGACACAGTCATCTAGGGCCTCCCTGACAACTACGCATTCCACACAGCCCTCGCAATCGTCGGCCAGAGTCCAGGAGGCCATTGACCGTCAGATTGCGTCTCTCCGTAATGAGTTGCTGCGAAGGATGGAGGAGCATCCCCAGTCCAAGCCGCCACAGGACGATCCGACGCTCATCGCACGATTCGATATGCTCGACGCAGCATCACGGAGCTCCGAGATTTGACAAATAATCTTAGAGCCTCGACAGACCGCAACATCACGGAGCTGCAGGCATCACAACTATCCATAGGCGAGAGGCTGATGATGATGCATGATTCAATGGTTCATAGCAGTACGAGGCTGTTATCTACCATGGATTCTTACAACCAGCGACTCACAGACTTGGAGCAGATACGGCCTCCTGGTGCGCCTACATCGATACAGACTCCACTGACGTCACTGCCTTCTCCATTGACATCGGTATCGATTTTACGGGAGCAGTATGAGCTGTTCTTATCCTTCATGCGTGCCGGTGATCATCCTCCTGCAGATCCGCAGTAGTATAGTTGCTGGATATTTATATTATTTGTATTATTTAGGATGAGATTGTATGGATATATATTTATTGTATTCTTTACGATAATATTTGCTGGATGCTTTCTTTTTTTCAAATTTTATTATATTATTCATATTAAATATGTTATTTTACCGGTGTTGAGTGTTTAACCCAAGGGGGTTGGCAAACCAAGAAATTCAACGGAGGGTTGCTCCGGGTCTATTTGTACAGATTGTGGTTTAATAAACTGCAGGAATAATAGTTTAGAAATAAATCAGTATTCATTTTTTTATTTTTTATGTAGAATTAGCGACGTTTTTAGCGACATTTATCAACGTTTAGCGACGTCGCTAAATACGTCGCTAATTAGCGACGTTAATACACGTCACTAATGACGTCGCTAAATATGTCGCTAAAAATGTCGATGTACGTCGCAAATTGCTGACATGGCAGTACTGCCAAGTCATTAAAGACGTTACTGTAACGTCGCTATATAAGTCGCTAATTAGCGATGTTTAGCGACGTTTGTTTACGTCGCTAATTAGTGACGTTGCGTCGCTAAACGTCGCTAATTTAGCGACACATTTACGTCACTAAAAAATGTTGGTATAGCGACGTTTAGCGATATTTTTTCTTTCAGGGACGTGCTGAGTTCCGAATTTTGTAAAACGTCACTAAAAGTGATTAGCGAAATTTTTTTGTCATTTAGCGACGTTTTTTGACGTCGCTAATTTAACTTTTTCTGGTAGTGATTCTTTCTTTTAGAAACTCCATTCTATTGAGGCGAATAGCTAGCTGTAACTTGGTATTTAATTCCATTTTCTTTGCAAAAATTAACAAAGAATTAGAGGTATATTCTCCGCCTCTATTCGTTCTTAGTGTCTTTAAAGAACAACCACTTTATTTTTCAACATAAACTCTGAACCCTTTAAACACTTCAAAAGCTTCAGATTTTTGCTTTAGAAAATAAATCCAAGTTTTTCTACTATAATCATCTATGAAAGTAATAAAATACCTATTACCTCCATATGATACAGCCTCCATTGGCCCGTATATATCCGAGTGTACAAGATCCAACTTATTTGTAGCCCTTTGTGACTTTCCAACTGGAAAAGAATTCCTGTGTTACTTTCCAAGAATACAACATTCACATAGTTGATTAGAATGCCAGTAACCATATTCTTCTGAGACAACAATTTTAATCCATTGAAGTTAAGATGACCAAACCGAAAATGCCATAACCAATTTTTGTCTAGAACCATCGCATTAAAAGAATTAACTTATTCAGTTTTCAATGACAGCGAAAACATGCAATTTTTTGTCATCTTTACTATAGCAACTAGCTCGTTTTGCCGATTCTCAATTGTGCACACCCCATTATCAATGATGATTTTATGTCCCTTTTCCGAAAGCTGACCCATACTCAATAAATTCTAATATAAACTAGGAACATAATAGACATCAGATATATAATCTTGAGAACCATTTTTCAAACGTATGAGAATTTTACCTTTTTCCATAATTGAAACTTTGGATTTGTTTCCAAAGTTTACTTCCATACGTTCAGATTCATCTAAGTGGGAGAATAGCTCCTTCTTTCCACACATGTGATTACTGCACCCAGTATCTAAATACCATTTGTTGATATGATCTTCTTCACTGGCATTGTAGGCTAACAACAGAGTTTTCTTCTCTTCCAAATTGTCAGTAGCATAGTTAACATGATAAGTTTTGTTTCTATAAAACTTAGTTCTACACTCTGATTTGTAATGACCGAATTTCTTATAACGAAAGCACTGTACTGTAGATTTGCCATACCTTTTTCCTTCAGTAGCTCGCTGCTTAGAGTTTCGATCCTTTGTTGAGGCATGGCTATATCGGCCAATCATTTTTTCACTCTTTCCTTGACTTGAACCTTCTTCAATGTTGGAACCACTTTTGTTGTTCATCATTACCTTAGTTTGGAAGCACTCAATGGCATGTTCTAAACTGGATGCAGCCTTTTGGTTCATCCTATGTTCATGAGAGCTCAAATAACCCATCAGCCCTTCAACTGACAATTGTAGAAGCATGAAAAATACGCCGGATGACTATACGCGGCATATTGGTGCAGAGCAGCGTAAGCAGAAGCCTTCAGAGCCATCAAGCGTGCAACATAGCTCTTTCCGCTAAAACATAGCATGAAATACGAAAGCTCAAAGGACCATCCGTGTAAGGCAGCACGTCCAAGCCGCTTTAGCGTAAACAGGGTCGCCATCGCCTCCAGGGCGTAAAACTCATCCTCTTTCAGACGCAGCATCGAGGTGTATAAGAGATACTTCGTATTCTCCGAAGTGAACCTGTCAGACCCTGCAATGAAGATCCTGCAATGAACCTGACGTCTGGACTTCTGACAAAGGGATATGGCTCGACTACCCAAACGACGACTATAATGATGGCACAGCACTGCGACCCAGGCTGTCAAATACCGCCATCCCCTTTGCGTAAACTGCTTTTACAAGCACGAAGGGATACGCTGCCTTGTTTTACACAGACAGACACGAGCTGTTTACGTTCTGCAGTAGATAAACCGCCTGCCACATCAAAAGCTGTACTCCATACGGGGTCGAGGCACGTCTCTACGTCTAATGCACAGAGCGGTGACAGTTTCTCAAGGCACGTCTCTGCGACTAATGCGCAGAAGGGGTTGCAGACCTTCAAAGACACGCCTCCACATTTAATGCACAAGATGGTGGCAAATCTCAGCATTTAATGCAAGAGATTTGATTATATCTTCAAAAGCCATAATTTCGACTAAGACGTCCCCATCAGCACTCTGACACGGTACGCAGCGACTTCTACGCCCATCCAGCTCCTACGCCTGCTCGGCCTCTACGCCTACTCGGCTTCTACGCCCATTCGGCTCTAACGCCCATTTGGCTTCTACGTCTGCTCGGCCTCTGTGACCACTCGGCTTCCACGCCTGCTCGGCCTCTATGACCACTCGGCTTCTACGCCTGTTCGACTTCTACGCCTATTCAGCTTCTATGCTGGTTTGATAACCATTTGGCTTCTATGCCATGGTGACAGACATTTGGCTTCTATGCCAACCTCTTCTACACAATAGATACCTACCTACGTGGCTTCTACGCCGTGATCTTCGTAGCGATTATACGCGTTTTGTCCCTTAGTTGGACCTGCGTCACACGCTCATTCAAAGGATCATCTATACGCAGGCATTGGTTACTTTAACCGTTGTGTAAAAGGGTGCTGTATTTTCCATTCCTCGGTTTCTACACCGACGGAGTGGTCACTGTCACTAAAACTCTATAAATAGAGACCTCTATCAATGAGGAACAAGGTCGACAAATTGGAGGGTCAAAGAAGTTAGGTCTGAAAACTGATCAAGAGATCCAGTACCAGATCCAACGATCGAGAGAGAGAGAGAGAGAGAGAACCCGGAGCTCAGGCAGAGAGTAGGGATCGACGACTTTGGCATCGTGCATCCACCCTCTTTTGTAACCTTCGAAGCTACTTCCTGTCTTCTACGGCACTTCTTCAACATCGTGTGGTCCAAGGGCTAAAGTGATCGACTGCAGATCAGACACCTATAGCAATATTTACCCAGATTAAATAAATTGTACTCCCATATCCTCGTATAGGATCAAATTGTAAACCAAAGAAGGCGGGTTTCGTATAAACCCCATCCTGAATACATTTTCCATTCTTTCGTTTAATACCACAAACAAGATGGTGACTCTGCTGGGGACATCTTTCTCTTCTGATGAGGAAGCAATTGCTCAACACGATGCGGTATCTATAGGAACCGTGAAGAAGACACTGGTCGTCCAATTCGACCAGTCTGCCTACGAAGACATGCTTCGAACCGGGGGTAGCTCTCACCCTCTCTCCGTCCAAGACAACAGGAAGCTGCGCAAGGTCTGGATGCCCAAGACATCCTCTACCATTCCTGTGGACTCTCCGATCTCTCCGACCTCTCCGACCAATGAGGTGGTAGCATTGCTCCCTCCGTGCCCTGCACATAAAATTCAGTCTCCCGCTATGCGCGGTACAGACGAAACTTCGGGCAAAGCCTCAGCGCTGACCCAGAAGTATCCACTGTGCTCTACGCGTAGGAACCAGTCTCCCGCTACGCGATGTACAGACGAAACTTCGAGCAAAGCCTCAGCGCTAACCCAGAAGTATCCACTGCGCTATACGCGTAGAATGTCACGACCCGCACCCGGGGTAAGGGTACTAGTCGGAAACAACGCCCAGCCTACGCCGTAGAATCGGCGGTAGAACGCTGTCTAGAAAGTCTATCTAATATAATGAACCACCAAAAGATAGTGTACTCAATCACAGAACTAAGATAGAATGAACACGGATCAGATAAGAATAGAATAGTCATCAACTCATGAGTTTAAAATAATACATCAATGAGTCTGAAGAGTAACAAAAATAAGCTGGAGACAAATCCAGTACAGAAGAATACTATCATACTACAAGCTACACTCCAGGGTCAACTGTCTCAGTTGGGATAAGTCCCTCTTGAGCTAGGGTCTCCGAATCTAAATCCACAACATCCTGGGGTCCATAATAGGTAGGGTACTCCTCAGTGTCATCTGAAAAAATATATCCAGTCAGAAAAGGAGCAGAGTACATCTCTAACAGCAGTTCTAATCCATGATAAAAACTATGTAACAGTAAATAGCTGTGGATAAACAAGATGCACAAAATAGATACAAGAGATATATAGACAATAAGAAAATACTGGAAAGAAATACAATAATGAATAATATGCCAATGAAACAATAATACTAATGACTAAGTGTGTGAGTACTAGCTTAACATGTGATCGGCTTGGGCAAGATACAATGCGGCCTGGCTAATCATACGTGCGGTGCATGATCAACACTATTCGCTTACCAATACTTTATTCAATAGGGATTTGATCACATATCTATACTAATACTCCCCACCCCCAACTGGTATAATAGATCCAACCACGGTATGCTATGGCACTAGATTCCCCAAGAAGATAGCTAGTCTCCCCGAGAATCGGTGTCTGTACATGTACAAGATAACCAATAAAACAATACTTGCACCATATACACCATATACCAAGGAATAACATCTCATGACGAGATCCGGATATACCAATCCGTGTAACCATAGTATCGAGAGAAACATGTAAATCTACGCTAGATACAACGAACATAGAGGATATCATAAATGAGAAACTATCAGAGAATGTACTCGCTTGAAATCCAAAGAACAGTCTCACAGATGTCTGACTCGGTGCCTCGAAGACCTAGATATGGAATACCACATTAAAACAAGGTCCCGGAAAGAGAACAAGTCAAACTAGTCAACTCCTAGGTCAATAAATCAATTCTAAGTCAAAAGTCAACTATGGTCAACTCTAAAGTCAAACATGGTCAAACCAAGGTCAACCTCACAAAACCTCTATATAAAATAATATAAAAATAAAATACAATAATTTAGGAAATCAAAATTAGATCCCAAAAGATACCCACACAAGAATACTAATAATACAAATAATGCACACTCTAAATAATGTATATACAAACCAAAATAGAATAATATATTATTATTAGTATTATACCTCACAAAAATACCTATATATATACAATATATAAATCAAAATGCATATACATATATATAAACAATTTAATAACTATATACTTATATATACATACATATAAACTTACAAAATTAAAATATTAATAATTACTAAACACAATGCACATATTAATGTACATATTTTACATGGCTAGAAGCACACATAAAAATACATTCATTAATATACAAATAATTATATAATAATTATAAATAATATAATTACACATTTAAACACATAAATATATTTTACAAACCTTTATGTATAAAATATTTTATTAACATAAGTACATATATAATTGCATGCAAGAAAGCTACATACATATATTTATACATCATATTAAAATACATAAAAATATAGATTTATGCTACAATATCATAATAAATACACTAAAATAAATATATAATATCTATATATATTTACTAATTATAAATGAAGAATTTAAAGCATAAATAGTTAGATCTACACATAAACACACCAAATTGGAAAGTTTCACACCGTATCCCACTAGATCTAGGATACGCATGTGACACGAGTCCAACACACAACCAATTGCACCCCGAAGGACACAAATAAGTCACAAATAATATTTATGAATAAATCAAAGTGTCAAAAGTAGATCTATGTGTCCGTGTCAAAATACGACATGTTCAAAGCCCCGTGTCGGAGGGAAAACCCCCAAAATGACACGTATCACCAAATAGTTGGGATACGAACCACATGTACCAAATTATGGACACGACACTAGCCCCAAACACAAAAACACATGCCCAATTGATCTATAGGATCAATTGACACACACAACAAAATATAAATTCGGAATTCCAACAAAATTGACACAAAAAGCACCATAACTTTCTCCATGGGTCTCCTATGAACACAAAACAAAGTCCTATGGGTAGTACATACATATAGGTTGATTTTACATGATTAAATCTCATATTTAGAAGCTATTTAAATGGGAAAATCTAAATTATACCTATTGGGAGATAGATTCCCAATAAAATCTCCAATTGAGAAGAACTTGCTTCCAAATTGTAGATCCTTGCTCCTCTTTGTAGATTCTTGCTTCCTTCTTCTAGATCCTTGCTTCCTCCTTCTCTAATGGTGAATTGGGAAGAATTTGGAATGAATTTGGTAGGGAATTGGAATGGGAATGGAGGGAATTTGGGAGTGGAGAATTCTAGATCTAGATTTGGAATGAGAATGAGAGGAGAGAGAAATTTCTCCCTCTTTTAATAGGCCGGCCTTGCCCCTCTCCCAAGCAATTATAAAATGTCCAATATACCCCTTGGGGCCTCTCATGAAGAAATAATTAAGGAAGGAAGCTTCTAGTCTAATCACTTAATTAATTTAATCCATCTCCTTAACTATGGGCTTTCTAAATGGGCCAAATCTAACTATTTAATTCAGGTTGGTCCATGGGTCCAAACTACACTAGTTGGGTCCACTAAAATAAGTTCAAAATAATTAAATAACATCCAACAACAATTAAATAATACAACAAAAATTATTTACCATGCACAATATTTATTTAAATAGGAAATTACTAAAATACCCTTTTTCCTAAAATGTGGTAGTGACAAGTCTACCCTCCTTAAAATAATTTCGTCCTCGAAATTCAAAGACGAAAACTACCCCCAGAAAAACACAGAACAGAACTAAAGAATCATAACTAACTAATGAACAGAACATAACAATGAACAGAACATAACTAGAAATAACATACCTCAAGGTACAAACAAATATGGATAACGCTCTCGCATGTCATCCTCTCTCTCCCAGGTAGACTCCCCCGGAGAGTGATGCCTCCATGCGATGCGCACCAAAGGAATAATCTGGTTCCTCAGCACCTTCTCTCTCCGATCCAGAATCTCAACTGGCTGCTCTGGATAGCTAAGAGTAGGGCCCACCTCTATCTCTGAGTGATCCAATACATGACTAGGATCTGCCACGTATCGTCTCAACTGCGACACATGAAACACGTTGTGCACTCCCTCCAGTGCAGGTGGCAAGTCTAGTCTATAAGCAACTGTACCGACCCTCTCTAGAATAGTGAAAGGTCCGATGAATCGCGGACTAAGCTTTCCGCCTCCACCGAAGCGAATCGTGCCTCGTGTCGGAGAAATCCTCAGAAACACCAAACCATCCACCTAGAACAAAATACCATCTTAAGAACTTAATCTATAACAAACAAGAACAAGCACAAACAAAATCTAAACTATACCTCAAACTCCAAAGGTCTCCGATGGCTATCGGCCCAATGCCGCTGTCTGTCCTGCGCCACTCGAAGTCTGTTTCTGATCAAATGAACCTTCTCTGCTGCATCTACAACTATCTCTGGCCCAAGCAAAATTCTCTCTCCAACATCGTCCCAAGACAAAGGAGTACGACACCTCCGACCATATAGAGCTTCAAAAGGTGATATCTCTATACTGGCCTGGTAACTGTTGTTGTAAGCAAACTCTACCAAATGGAGATGGTCCTCCCAAGAACCCCCGAAATCTAGTACACAAGTGCGCAAAATATCCTCGAGAGTCTGGATAGTCCTCTCTGACTGCCCATCTGTCTGGGGATGATATGCAGTACTGAACTTGAGCTGAGTGCCCAAACTCTCCTACAAACTCCTTCAGAAATGAGAAGTGAAATGACTATCTCGATCTGAGACTATGCTGACGGGAACTCCGTGTATCCTAACGATCTGCCTCACATACATCTCTACCAGCTTCTCCGTAGACAAACCCACTTTGAAAGGCAAAAAGTGGGCCGACTTGGTCAATCTATCAACAATGACCCAAATCGCGTCTTTCCCTCCTGGAGATCGTGGAAGTCCAGACACAAAATCCATAGTAATGTGTTCCCACTTCCACTCTGGAATGGGTAATGGCTGAAGTAACCCTCCTGGCCTCTGCCTCTCGGCTTTCACCTGCTGGCACACTAAGCATCTGGATACAAACTGTGCCACTTTCCTCTTCATGCCATACCACCACACACTCTCTCGCATATCCCGATACATCTTGTTAACACCTGGATGTATGGAATACTGAGAGGGATGCGCTTCCTGCAATACCTCCTCGTGCAACTCCCCACTAGGCACACACAATCTAACTCCATGCCTCAAGGATCCATCCTCTGCAATAGTGAAATCATCCTCCAATCCTGCTCTCATCTGAGCTCTGATACTCCTCAAAGATACATCATCATACTGTGCTGTCTTGATCCTGTCCATCAAATCTGAGTGTATCTGCAATCCCCATATCTGCATAGCACACCCAGGAACAATCACCTCAATGCCCAAGCTTTCCAAGTCCTCCAACAGATATCGATCCTGCGTCAAGAACATAGCTACCGGATACCTACTCAAAGCATCGGCAACTACATTGGCTTTCCCAGGATGATATTGCAAAGAGATATCAAAATCCTTCATCAATTCCAACCACCGACGCTGCCTCATGTTCAACTCATTCTGCGTGAAAACGTACTTCAAGCTTTTGTGGTCTGTGAAGATCTCCACACGCTCTCCGTACAAATAATATTTCCACAACTTCAGGGCGAATATGACAGCTGCCAACTCCAAATCATGGGTAGGATAGTTCTTTTCATGAGGACGCAATTGCCTGGATGCATAGGCAATCACTTTCCCATGCTGCTGAAGAACACAACCTAAACCCTTCCCCGATGCATCACTATAAATAGTGAAACCTCCGGACCCTGATGGCAACGTCAAAATAGGAGCAGACGTCAACCTCTTCTTCAACTCCTCAAAAGCAACCTGACAATCCTCCGTCCAAACAAACTCCACATCCTTCCTTGTGAGTCTGGTCATCGGCTCGACAATCCTCGAAAAATCTTGCACAAACTTCCTGTAATAGCCTGCCAATCCCAAGAAACTCCTGATCTCTGCTACTGAACTCGGAGTCTTCCAAGATTCCACTGCTGAAATCTTTTTCGGATCCACTAAAATACCATCACCAGTCACAACATGCCCCAAGAATTCTACTTTGTCCAAGAAAAACTCACATTTGGACAACTTCCCATACAGCTTCTCCTTCCTCAGCACATCCAACACAATCCTCAAATGCTCCTCATGCTCCTCCGGTGTCCTCGAGTATATGAGTATGTCGTCGATGAACACCACCACAAACTTGTCAAGGTACTGATGGAACACCTTGTTCATCAAGTTCATAAATACCGCCGGTACATTAGTCAAACCAAACGGCATCACCATAAACTCGAACTGACCATACCGAGTTCTAAAAGCAGTCTTCGGTATGTCCTCCGGCTTCACCTTCACTTGATGGTAGCCTGATCTCAAATCTATCTTAGAAAACACCTTCGCACCACTCAACTGATCAAACAGATCATCAATCCGTGGCAAAGGATACTTATTCTTGATAGTGAGATTATTCAAAGCCCTGTAATCAATGCACATGCGCACCGATCCATCCTTCTTCAGTACAAACAATACCGGGGCTCCCCATGGTGAAGAACTCGATCTGATAAACCCCTTATCCTGCAATTCGTCCACCTGCTTCTTCAACTCGACCAGCTCGCTGTTGTTTACTCTATAGACATGTTACAAAATTGGTTCTGCACCTGGCACCAAGTCTATAGAAAATTTCAACACCTCGATCTGGTGGCAATCCTGGCAATTCCTCAGGAAATACATCCAAGAATTCTACTATCAACGGATGTGGCAACTCCTTGTCTTCTACCATAGCTCCACAAATAATGCCTTCTCCCTGCTCCACAGCTCCTCTAGTAAACTCGAACTCTGGCTCTCCTGGCGGACCAAACAAAACTCTACCTCCTCTACAGTCTATGCTAGCACGGTGCCTACTCAACCAATCCATCCCAAGTACAATGTTATAGCTTGGAAGTGGCATTATAAGTAGACACGCACTCAACTCCTGGCCTCCCAGAGTAACTCTCCGATCCTTGCAAATATCATTAACCAGGATAATGCCTCCCCCGGTCATGATCTTGCAAGTCCTAAGCAAAGACTCAGCTACCAAACCATGCTTCAGAGCAAAAGAAACAGATACAAAACTATGGGAAGCACCACTATCAAACAAAGCTAAAGCTGGAATGGAATCAAGAAGAATAGAATCAATATGGAATAAGATGTAAGACATCAAGGAAAGGACAAGTTAAGAGATCAAGTATCAATATCAAAGGAGAATAGTTAAATCAAAAGAATTTTCCTATATGTGATTGAGTATCTCAGCCTATATCTTATATCCTATTGCAGGCTCGCAGTAGTACAACTAAGTTGTCGCACTACCACGACATCACATACTTGTAAAGCTAGACCTGCATGGGCTACCACCAAAAACGTGTCACGACCCACACCCGGGGTAAGGGTACTAGTCGGAAACAACGCCCAGCCTACGCCGCAGAATCGGCGGTAGAACGCTGTCTAGAAAGTCTATCTAATATAATGAACCACCAAAAGATAGTGTACTCAATCACAGAACTAAGATAGAATGAACACGGATCAGATAAGAATAGAATAGTCATCAACTCATGAGTTTAAAATAATACATCAATGAGTCTGAAGAGTAACAAAAATAAGCTGGAGACAAATCCAGTACAAAAGAATACTATCATACTACAAGCTACACTCCAGGGTCAACTGTCTCAGTTGGGATAAGTCCCTCTTGAGCCAGGGTCTCCGAATCTAAACCCACAACATCCTGGGGTCCATAATAGGTAGGGTACTCCTCAGTGTCATCTGGAAAAATATATCCAGTCAGGAAAGGAGCAGAGTACATCTCTAACAGCAGTTCTAATCCATGATAAAAACTATGTAACAGTAAATAGCTGTGGATAAACAAGATGCACAAAATAGATACAAGAGATATATAGACAATAAGGAAATACTGGAAAGAAATACAATAATGAACAATATGCCAATGAAACAATAATACTAATGACTAAGTGTGTGAGTACTAGCTTAACATGTGATCGGCTTGGGCAAGATACAATGCGGCCTGGCTAATCATACGTGCGATGCATGATCAACACTATTTGCTTACCAATACTTTATTCAATAGAGATTTGATCACATATCTATACTAATACTTCCCACCCCCAACTGGTATAATAGATCCAACCACGGTATGCTATGGCACTAGATTCCCCAAGAAGATAGCTAGTCTCCCCGAGAATCGGTGTCTGTACATGTACAAGATAACCAATAAAATAATACTTGCACCATATACCAAGGAATAACATCTCATGACGAGATCCGAATATACCAATCCGTGTAACCATAGTGTCGAGAGAAACATGTAAATCTACGCTAGATACAACGAACATAGAGGATATCATAAATGAGAAACTATCAGAGAATGTACTCGCCTGAAATCCAAAGAACAGTCTCACAGATGTCTGACTCGGTGCCTCGAAGACCTAGATATGGAATACCACATTAAAACAAGGTCCCGGAAAGAGAACAAGTCAAACTAGTCAACTCCTAGGTCAATAAATCAATTCTAAGTCAAAAGTCAACTATGGTCAACTCTAAAGTCAAACATGGTCAAACCAAGGTCAACCTCACAAAACCTCTATATAAAATAATATAAAAATAAAATACAATAATTTAGGAAATCAAAATTAGATCCCAAAAGATACCCACACAAGAATACTAATAATACAAATAATGCACACTCTAAATAATGTATATACAAACCAAAATAGAATAATATATTATTATTAGTATTATACCTCACAAAAACACCTATATATATATACAATATATAAACCAAAATGCATATATATATATATATATATAAACAATTTAATAACTATATACTTATATATACATACATATAAACTTACAAAATTAAAATATTAATAATTACTAAACACAATGCACATATTAATGTACATATTTTACATGGCTAGAAGCACACATAAAAATACATTCATTAATATACAAATAATTATATAATAATTATAAATAATATAATTACACATTTAAACACATAAATATATTTTACAAATCTTTATGTATAAAATATTTTATTAACATAAGTACATATATAATTGCATGCAAGAAAGCTACATACATATATTTATACATCATATTAAAATACATAAAAATATAGATCTATGCTACAATATCATAATAAATACACTAAAATAAATATATAATATCTATATATATTTACTAATTATAAATGAAGAATTTAAAGCATAAATAGTTAGATCTACACATAAACACACCAAATTGGAAAGTTTCACACCGTATCCCACTAGATCTAGGATACGCATGTGACACGAGTCCAACACACAACCAATTGTACCCCAAAGGACACAAAAAAGTCACAAATAATATTTATGAATAAATCAAAGTGTCAAAAGTAGATCTATGTGTCCGTGTCAAAATACGACATGTTCAAAGCCCCGTGTCGGAGGGAAAACCCCCAAAATGACACGTATCACCAAATAGTTGGGATACGAACCACGTGTACCAAATTATGGACACGACACTAGCCCCAAACACAAAAACACATGCCCAATTGATCTATAGGATCAATTGACACACACAACAAAATATAAATTCGGAATTCCAACAAAATTGACACAAAAAGCACCATAACTTTCTCCATGGGTCTCCTATGAACACAAAACAAAGTCCTATGGGTAGTACATACATATAGGTTAATTTTACATGATTAAATCTCAGATTTAGAAGCTATTTAAAAGGGAAAATCTGAATTATACCTATTAGGAGATGGATTCCCAATGAAACCTCCAATTGAGAAGAACTTGCTTCCAAATTGTAGATCCTTGCTCCTCTTTGTAGATCCTTGCTTCCTTCTTCTAGATTCTTGCTTCCTCCTTCTCTAATGGTGAATTGGGAAGAATTTGGAATGAATTTGGTAGGGAATTGGAATAGGAATGGAGGGAATTTGGGAGTGGAGAATTCTAGATCTAGATTTGGAATGAGAATGAGAGGAGAGAGAAATTTTCCCCCTCTTTTAATAGGCCGGCCTTGCCCCTCTCCCAAGCAATTGTAAAATGTCCAATATACCCCTTGGGGCCTCTCATGAAGAAATAATTAAGGAAGAAAGCTTCTAGTCTAATCACTTAATTAATTTAATCCATCTCCTTAACTATGGGCTTTCTAAATGGGCCAAATCTAACTATTTAATTCAGGTTGGTCCATGGGTCCAAACTACACTTGTTGGGTCCACAAAAATAAGTTTAAAATAATTAAATAACATCCAACAACAATTAAATAATACAACAAAAATTATTTACCATGCACAATATTTATTTAAATAGGAAATTACTAAAATACCATTTTTCCTAAAATGTGGTAGTGACATAGAAACCAGTCTCCCGCTACGCGCGGTACAGACCAAACTTCCGATGATGCCTCAGCGCCAAATCGGAAGTACAAATTACTCTCCATGCCCAAGACAACATCTGACCTCTACGGGGAACCAGATGAGCGCTGTGATTTTCACAAAGGGAAGCAAGCGGCAGAGTACTCAGCTTCTCGGCCGTTATGCCAGCGAAGAAGCAATCTGCCTACCCTCCGGATTACGCGGGAAGCCGACGGCCGACTGAGGACCTCTTCAGCTTTACGCCAGTCTGAGCAAATCTCCAAATTACTCCAGGCGGAGTCCCACGACGTAAAGCAAGCTCAGGTTATGGGAAGGCACCCTCTACGGAGATTATCCGCCACCCAGATGGCCAACCTGTTGTACACAGGTGGCGTAGGGAGAACCATGGTATCCAATCTCCGCATGCCCACTGATGGGAACAGAAGGAACAAGCCGTCGTCTTCTTCCTCCACTCCTCCTGACCTGCACGAATATCTAATCCAGAAGCGTAAGGAGAGGGGACCTTCCAACATGTCTATTAAACCCCCTAGCGAGCGATGTTGTAATAGTCATAAGATTGTGATTGACTACTACTGTTTTAAAGCAAAACGGTCGGTTTTCGACCGATTGAGCTACTCTCAGTCTTTCCGGGAAGAAGAGCCCGTGCATGCATCCGTGAACATGGCTTCACACATACCTAGAGGACGGCCGAGCTCAAGACGCCATCCCTCTAGGCCTCCGAGCCGAAGGAGATTCGAAGACCTCCTCAGGAGCACTGAAGCTGGGGTATTCTAAAACACCCGTACAAGGTCACAGCAACCAGCTTCGTACTCGTCTGATTCCGACGCTGGGGGTCGCCAATCTCCCAGATCAGACGCTGAGAGTATAGAGTCGACTTCTGCAGTGACCTATACAAGTCCTTTGATGACGCCCAGGGAAAGGGGAGTTTACGCCATTGAAGATGAACGCGAGGAAGATTCGCTGTCAGGAAACGCGGAACAACGCATCACTGTGCTGGAGACATCTCTGAAACAAATACAATCCATGATGGAGAACATGCACCAAATGATGCTAACTCAGCACGCAGCTGCCATGGCTCAAGCGTCGGTCCCGCCAACTCAGATACGTGTGGGGGTGGACTTACCACCATCCAACCCGAGCCAAGAGCCTGCTCTAGATCAAGAGTCAACAGTTCCTCCGCTTCCTCACTCGGAGAATATATTACCTCCCGTTGGAGTCACGATGCAACCAACTCCGCGCTACACCGTAGTCCCGCTTCCAACCGAAAATCTGATGCAGGCAGTAAGGGAGTTGAAAGCCCAGTTCGACGCCTTGAAGCACAAAGATCAGCTCAAGAAACTGGGAATTAACCAGCCTTACCCAGCTAACTGGGAAGAAGTCCATTTTCCTCTGAGGTACAAACCTCAGACTATGGCTCTGTTCGAGGGAAAAATATCACCAAGTCAGTACATAAACTATTTCAGTATGATAACGGTGTTGCTACAAGGGAACGACGCCCTCCTCACTCGGGTGTTCAAAGGCTGCCTCTCAGGAGTAGCCTATCAGTGGTACCGTAGCTTGGCGGACAACTGCATTACTTCCTTCGAGGACTTCAAAGCTTTATTCTTCACGCGATTCTATGAGGGTGGAATGGACATATCTATGTCCTCTCTCATCGAAGTCAAGCAGAGGAAAAAGGAGGACGTTCGCACCTTCGTCGAACATTTTCGTCAGGCCACCTTACAGATGCCTCCAGGAGTTCCAGACTCTGTGTTAGTAGACATTTGCAGGAAGAACCTCCTTCCCGTAGTCTCGGTGTTTACAGGACCATATCAGTTCCATGATTGGCCCTCGTTCATCATCTCGACGGTGGCCGTCGAAGACAACAGCCGCAAGGCGCGTGACAATGGCATTATGATCTTCGTCTCTGATAGAGGCAAGAGGTCATCTTCCAACAGTGACCATCCTCGCGGCTCCAAGGGAAAAGAAGCTCTGACGGTCAATACGTCCAGACAAAAGACTGCGACGACCACGCAGACGAGATCTGGGACCTCCAGGCCCGTCGAAGTCTACTCTTTCGACGACGATATCCCTAGTATATTTGAGTGTCTCGTCAAAAGTGGCAAGATCACCCTTCCGGAGCTGAGGCGGCCCCAAGAAGTCGGCAGTACTGACGATCCCAAATACTGCATCTTCCACAGATACGTACACCACCCAACAAAGGTGTGTTACATACTGAAAAGAAAGATCCAAGGGTTAATCGATGCTAAGGCCATCACTCTGCACAACACCGAGAAGACGGTAACGGCCAACATGATCTCTCTACGGTTTGGCGATCTGCCTTTCCAAGAAGTCATGGACGGTGTCACGCCCATTTTTCGGACCACGATGGACATCGTCAATCTCCCTCCAGCTAGGGGTCAAAATCATGACCTGGTACCCCTAACCACCCGGCAGGGAGAGATTCTGTGGGTTCATCCGGATTTGGTGTCAGAGCTCGAGGAGGAGACTAAAGCTACTAAAGCTACATCTAAAAAAAGCTCCAAATGCAAACCATGCTATATGGTCGCAACTCCTTTGCCATCAGACGAAGACGAGGTATTTGCTGTAACCCATTCAGGGAAAGCCTACCTCAACGACTACGGAGCAAGTCAGGAAGATGTGCCGGCAGACGCTTCGGCTG
Source organism: Iris macrosiphon (assembly GCA_036927795.1). Classification (NCBI taxonomy): domain Eukaryota; kingdom Viridiplantae; phylum Streptophyta; class Magnoliopsida; order Asparagales; family Iridaceae; genus Iris; species Iris macrosiphon. The sequence goes on along the minus strand of JAYESA010000004.1, from coordinate 59,332,277 downwards.
CCAAACCTTCAGGACCAGGCCCCGCCGTACCAGATGCCAGCCCTTCAAAACCGACTCCGACGGACAAGGGGAAGCAAAGAGAATCTCAAAGTGGAATATAGCGAGAATCTCAAAGTCTGACCAAACTACCTCCAAAACAAAACTAGTTAGGTCATATTCTATCATGTCAGTATGACCTCTGAATAGGTATGCCCTGCTAGAAGTTTATCGAGAGTCTATCACGTCCATACTACCTCTGATATCACTCTCACCCAAACCTGTCATTTACATTCGAAAATGATGGGTCCACAAAGGTCATAAAAGATTAACTTTATTTATTTCCGAAAAGAGCAGAATTACATTGGGGAAGCAAAAAGAAGGAAGGGCACATCATTGTGGGGGAGCGGTCAGATCGTGAATCAGCTTCGCCAGTGCAGCCACCCTCTCGTCCCTGGAAACTAAGGCATCAGCGCGGGCCTGTTCCAGCCGTGCCTCGGGATTGTTCGTAAAGGACAGTTCGGCCCTTGCCCGGAGAGAGCCATCTCGGGCAGCTTCTGCACGCTCCAGGTCCCGTCGCGCTGTGCTCAGTCGACTAGTCGCTACGTCTAGACCTGCCAACGACTGAGAAGCCCACTCCTCTGCCTGAGCGAGTTTCTCCTTCAACTTATGAGCCCTCGCTGCATTCCCTTCATGCTCGGATTGGCACTTCGTCTGAAGAGCAAGAGCCTCCTCCACGACAGCTTTTCTTTTATCTATCTCCAGCTTATATGCTTTGATGGAGTTATCTAGGCTCTCCAGCTGTTTGGTAAGCTGCGCAGTCATGAAGTCGTATCTGGCCTGGACCTCAGCTTCGAAACTGCCCCGAGTCAGCCGCAAGTATTCGTTAATAGGTTGCTCCAACCCATTAACCATCGCTTCCAGGGCGTCAGCTACCCCAGAATCGCCAAACTCCCTGACCGTCCCAATCAAAAACTGGGAAGCCTTCTTCAGACGATCAAAATCCAGGTTCTTCGCCAACACCATGGATATCAGCGTGTTCAAACTGGTATAAAAGAGGCTGGTATACAGCTCGGTCAACGCAACCAGATCTGGTTGGACGCCAGGAGTGGCCGCGATATTGGCGAGTTCCCCTCCAGGAATGATTGCAGACGAGGTGGCCACAGCCGCCACCTCGATAGATGGTACGACCGAAGAAGGTGCGACAACGACGGTCGAAGTCATCGGCATACTCGCTAGAGACGAGGTGATGATGATGGGTTCGTCCTCCTTTTGAGGTGACGAAACTACTCCAGGCGAGCTGGCCCCCGAAGGTATTTCCTCCTCGAAGTCGAACGCCTCCGTATCATCGTCAGGAGCCCGAGTAGAGCCAGAAGACGCTTCAGCGCCATACTTCCCGTGGATGCCATCCCCTGAGAAGAGGACAAGAAAGTTGATATCAATATGATAGTAATCTTTCTAAGAGGAGACATAAAGATGACCTTTACCCGTAGCCAACGGTATATATGCCGCATCTGTAGCCGATGTAGCTATATCACGCCTTAATGACGCAATACGAACTGTCATATCTGGAGAAGGAGGTGGGCCAACCGACATCGCCAGGAGCTCTATCAAGCCTTTACCAAGACGCGGTCGGGGTTCGTCAGCTGGAACCTCGCTGGTCATGCTCACGGACGCGGCAGGAGTTTCATCCGTTGCCGGTCTAGGAAAAGATTCTCCCATTTGCCTCGGCCACGCAGGCGAGATCATTCCACTATCGGAGGCAGTGGCAACAACGGCAGCCTCAAGCAGGAGTTCTCCGGCGCCGCCAGTCGAAACTGAGGGTCCCTCTTCGAGAGGCAGGGAACCTCCAGTCAAAGAGACATCCCCAACAGGAGAGATAGCAGGTCCCTCTCTAGGAGCTTCAATGCCAGGAATCCGGAGAGGGCGATCAACCGTCTTCTTCTTCCTCTTGCGAGGGGAAGTCTACTTCGAAGCAGGAGCCCTTCGCTTCCCAGATACCGCCAAAGCCCCCGCAGGCGAAGGCACTTCACACCTCGGCACCGACACCAGAGGCTCATCCGGAGTGACGGACTCCTCACCCTCGTCAGATAAAATCGAAGGGACTTCGATTCCTCCCCCAGGCTTGGGAGAAGGTACCCTAAAGCTTCCATGAATATCAAAATCACGATGGAAGGTGTTGATCGCTACGTAGAACTGAGCGTACGAATGGAGGATGCGCAGCTCCGTGGAGAGGGTGGCGACCGACACGATGAAGATCGCTCCCGTGTAGCCCATGATAAAATACCGCCATCCTCTGGCTCCATCAATGAGTCTGCCCCTGGACCTGAAGCTGGTGATGGCGTTGCCCACGTGCAACTGATCGTACCCAAACTGCCTGGAGAACCGACTGGGCAAGTAAGGCTCGAAGAAGCAATAATCTTTGCTTCGGTATAACAGATGGGAGGGTCTGATGCAGACCAACCAATTAAAAGCTTCCGGAGAAAGATTGGTCTTTTTTCCACCTAAATCCTCAAGCCTAATCCCCGACTGATTGTGATGTACAGAGGGGACAGTACAGAGGAGCTTCCAGCAGTGACCGAGGCTCAGCGCCAGCCGACAGTCTAAGACTGTGTTCACATTCCAGAGGGAGTCCTTGTAGTTCAGCAAAAAACTACCCCCCGTGCTACTACCAGGGCCGGGAGATATCACCCTGGGGTTGTGGAGGATTAACCATCCCATCAAGTACAGGTATGGTAACTCTACCCGAGGAAAGCTATCACGTCGAGCTTCATCGACGAGCAGTCCGTCAGTCATGGCTCTCAGGCCAGCCTGTATACGGTACACCATGGCAGGGAGCAAGCCCAGTCTTGCCCCGAACACCAGACGGACGGCGGGCCACAGGATGTTCCGGTGAATGCGGTCAGCGGACGCGATGCCGGGCACCACTACTCGACGCAGCCATAAGGAGAGAAAGCCGGCCAGCTTGGCTTCCTTAGACAAAGGCCTGCGGCAGCGCCTCAAGTAACTATAGGCCGTGGTGCCTTCAGGGTACTTTCCTACCCCGTCATTGAGAAACAGATCTGGAGCTTTAGCCTCCTCCATAAGATCCTCGATGACCTGGGCACTGAGCACGCCCAAACAGTTCACGGGCTCATTCTTGCCCCCCGAAACTTTCTCCGACTTGACGGCCCTGGCCCGGTGGAAGAAGAGGTAGGACATCCACTTAGTGGTGTGAGCCAAATCAGAAGGCTCATTATAAAAAGCAGTGCACACGAAATAGTGGCACATCAAATCCTGATACACCTCTACAACCCGAGGGTCCGCCTCCAACTCCCGGTTGGTGGGAACATACTCTTCATACGGGATATCCCCCATCGGCAGTCTCGAGATCGCTGCCATTTCGTGGAGGGCCAACCCCAACTCCCCCAGTGGAGTGGCAAAGGTCCCGGTGAGCGAAATGTATCGCTCCATCAGTGCCAGAAATAGGTTAGGGTTGGGAGGCAACCCAACACTCATCGTGCTCATGGCAGCATACAGTCCTAAGACCTCCAGCTCTCTTCAAAAATGCTTCAGAGCCCAGTCAACTAGGCAAGTCCATCGGAGGTTTGCTGGGGTGATCCACCCATTGCACCGAGGATTCTCCTTGGGGTATACTCCCCCTCGCACCATGAAGTCGTTGCAGAAAGTCGGCAATTGGACCAGCTGGATCACTGAACTGTCTTCACTCGGGACGCTGCCCGGGCACAGTCCCCTGAACAACGTCACGACGCCAGAAGGACGGCTGACAAACAACCCCTGGTCAGCTCCTTTCAGGTGAAAGATCTTCCTCGGCTTGCCGTGGAGATCGGGAGTCAGCGTCCACGATATCCTTCTAGAATGTGTGGCATAGAAGAAAGCCGAGATGGGATAATCTCTCGGCATCGTGGGCAGATACAAGACCACGCTCTCGGCGGGGAAAACCTAGGGTTCTCTCATGGGCTTCGTCTGGGACTGTTTGTCTATCATATCCCCAAAGAGAAAGGCCGTCTTGATGTACTGCTCCTCGTCTACGTACGTTAGGGGCTCCCCGTTGATCATGCTCAGCAGCATTCGCTCGCCCTGAGCCGATATCAAGATCCCCCTTCCTTCAGGATACTGGGGTCCGAAGATAGGAAATGTCACGTGCGACAGATCCTCCAGGTAGTTCGAATACAGCATCCCGACAGCAGAAACCATCACCTCAGCCAGTGGAGACTCATGCAAGTTAACTGCGAAAGTGCAAGGAAAACACGTCATTATAAATCTTGTAACACAAAGACCAGGAAACGACAGTTTGTGCTTTACACCAAGACTGTACAAAATTTGGTCATTTTACGCCGGAAGTCACATCCCGAAGCGTAATTGGCGGTATACTGTCCGTGCTTTACGTCAGACTGCCAAAATTCTAGTTATTATGCCGGAGGTCCCATCCAAAGTGTAGAACTAAAATTTTATAGTATACACCAAGTTTTTGGCAGTCAGAGCTTTTACGCTCATAACTGCGAAAAACATGGAGTTTTTACGCTGGCACATTAGAAATATGGGCGTAAAAGATGAAAATGTCTGCGTGCGTCATCTTCCTCAAAGAGGCTATCAGCACAGAAGACGACCTAGCGCGGTCACGTTCAACGTGTAAGAAGGATTTTTCGTCATTCTTTGTCATCCCTAATGGCTATACCTCTAAGGCCGAGTGCGCTACTCATCGGCAGGAACCTTCGCTCAGAAGAAAGTTCACCTTGCCCGACCGAAGACTCTCTCGCTGGGGCAGAAGAACGAGAAGAAGAGCCTGTGCTCTTTCCCTTGGTGGAGGGGGTTTGTTTCGGCGCCATTTCTGAAAACTCGGAGTGCTCGAAGAAAGAACGAAGGAAGAAACTCGAACAGTCGAAGGCTCTCTTTCGCAGAAGACGGATGAAAAGCTTTTCTCTCAAAAGCTTGGGATATATATAGAGTTCGGGTCGACTCCTCGGATCCTCGGACGGACTCCTCGAAACCCGAACCGAATCTCCTAATATTTGGTTATGATTGGGTCCTATGTCAGCCTATTATTCAAAGAAGGCGGACGGTCAGCGAATTCGAAAAGTTTTTTCGTGCAAAGCAGTTCAGCGGTTCCTACGCTAAAGGAGCTTTCTACGCTCGACAGCAACAGATCTACGGTTTTACGCTCGCAAGTTACAAGTCTATGGTTTTATGCCCGGATGCCTTTGTGCTCGAGAGTCTATAAACCTACGACTTTACTCTCAGCAGATACCAAATTGATGATCTCACGCTCGGTGGCGCTCAGTTTACGCTCAAAAGCAACAGATCCGCAAACTTCACGCTCGAAGAAAATTTCTTTTCAGAAGCAACAGATCTACAGTTCTACGCTAAAGGAGCTTTCTACGCTCGACAGCTACGAATCTACGGCTTTACGTTCGACAGCTATAAGTCTATGATTTTACGCCCGGATGCCTTTGTGCTCGGTAGCTTTTATGCTCGAGAGGCGACAGACCTACGACTTCACGCTCAAAAACCACAAGTCTATGATTTCACGCTCGATGGTGTTTAGTTTATGCTCAGAAGCTATAGACTAACGATTTTGCGCTCCATGACTTCCCGCACATCTGAAAGATACGCCGGCCAGATTACGCGTACATCTGAACGGTCCCCAAAGCGGTCAATTGCAAAGAGTTCACACAGAAGATACTCGTTCTTGACCTCAACATATCCCAAGTACCCGAAGCATACAGAGTTCAAGCATTGAGAAATTACTCTTCTCGGGTCAATTAAAGGTTCATCCAAACTCCAGTCTGAATATCTTGTCTATCAAGATGGCAACTCAGTTTGACAGCCATTTCTCGACCCTGTTCCAAGGGATTTTTCGAGAAGTCATTCTTGAAGACGAAGTCTGAACAAAAGCTCTACGCGGTTCCTCAGTCCTAGCAACAGGACAGTTCTAAAATATTCAAAATGCTCAACAGCGTTCTATGGACTATTTGCTATGCGCAAAAGGACAGGACCTAGCACTCTTTTAACAGAGTCGACGTAAAGAATCAGACGTGTCAAAGCTACACATATTCAGACTTCACAGCAACATATGGCAAAAATGATCGTATGAAGAAGAAAGACGATTTTTATTAAAGATTAAAATCATGATTACATATGAGGGAAATCCAATCTACAAGGGTTTTTCTTTATTTTCATGGTTACAACTGAGGGAAACTTCGTCTACAAAAGGAGATCCCCCCCTCGTCGTCTGAAGACCGCACCGAGGAGCTGTTTTGACGGGCTCGCGTGGGTGATGATCTTCCTCTTCTTCCAAGAAGATGATTAGTGGCAGGAGGATACAAAACTGGGCATATGACCCATCCTCCAACAGAAGGAAAGCAGGATAATTTTGCTTTCCTACAGACCACCACCACTCTAGCCAGTCTGTCTGCCTCTCGTCACCAGAGGTAACTGGAGAAGGCGCCGCTTGCAAGCAGCGTAGTAAAATACGATTCTTTGTCTCTCCCGAAGAACCACCATACAAAGTTGCTGATTATCCCGAGCAAGGGAGGCTAAGATATCCTTCCATGATCCATCGTTGCAGTGGACACTTGTTCGAAGATGCCGTCTTTTTCGGATCCTTACACGCTGGAAGAACATGATCTCCTTCTTCCTCAGATCGACCCAACGAACTCCGGCGATCATCTCTGCATGGTGATGGGAATGTGGGGAGAACAGGTTAACTCCCCCAGCCTTTTTATAGGCGAAAGAGGTCACACCGATCCCCAATAAATCTGCCATAAAGTCAGCATCGACCATTTTAACGCTCTATTCAGAAATGTTTCGAGTCATGAGGAGCGTTTCATGCTTCATTCAAAGCGTTCCAAATTTTGAGGAATTTGAAAGCTTTGAAGGGGGTCTTGTAGAAGCATAAAAAATACGCCGGATGACTATATGCGGCATATTGGTGCAGAGCAGCGTAAGCAGAAGCCTTCAGAGCCATCAAGTGTGCAACAGAGCTCTTTCCGCTAAAACACAGCATGAAATACGAAAGCTCACAGGACCATCCGCGTAAGGCAGCACGTCCAAGCCGCTTCAGCGTAAACAGGGTCGCTATCGCCTCCAGGACGTAAAACTCATCCTCTTTCAGACGCAACATCGAGGTGTACAAGAGATGCTTCGTATTCTTCGAAGTGAACCTGTCAGACCCTGCAATGAAGATCCTGCAATAAACTTGACGTCTGGACTCCTGACAAAGGGATACGGCTCGACTACCCAAACGACGGCTATAATGATGGCACAGCACTGCGACCCAGGCTGTCAAATACCGCCATCCCCTTTGCGTAAACTGCTTTTACAAGCACGAAAGGATACGCTGCCTTGTTTTGTACAGGCAGACACAAGCTGTTTACGTTCTACAGTAGATAAACCGCCTGCCACATCAAAAGCTGCACTCCGTACGGGGTCGAGGCACGTCTCTACGTCTAATGCACAGAGCGGTGACAGTTTCTCAAGGCACGTCTCTGCGACTGATGCGCAGAAGGGGTTACAGACCTTCAAAGACACGCCTCCACATTTAATGCACAGGATAGTGGCAAATCTAGGCATTTAATGCAAGAGATTTGATTATATCTTCAAAAGTCATAATTCCGGCTAAGACGTCCCCATCAGCACTCTGGCACGGTACGCAGCGGCTTCTACGCCCATCCAGCTCCTACGCCTGCTCGACCTCTACGCCTGCTCGGCTTCTACGCCCATCTGGCTCCAACGCCCATTTGGCTTCTATGCCTGCTCGGCCTCTATGACCACTCGACTTCCACGCCTGCTCGGCCTCTATGACCACTCGGCTTCTACGCCTGTTCGGCTTCTACGCCTATTCGGCTTCTATGTCGGTTTGATAACCATTTGGCTTCTATTCCATGGTGACAGACATTTGGCTTCTATGCCAACCTCTTCTACATAATGGATACCTACCTACGTGGCTTCTACGCCGTGATCTTCGTAGCGATTATACGCGTTTTGTCCCTTAGTTGGACCCGCGTCACACGCTCATTCAAAGGATCATCTATACGCAGGCATTGGTTACTTTAACCGTTGTGTAAAAGGGTGTTGTACTTTCCACTCCTCGGTTTCTACACCGACGGAGTGGTCAGTGTCACTAAAACTCTATAAATAGAGACCTCTATCAATGAGGAACAAGGTCGACAAATTGGAGGGTCAAAGAAGTTAGGTCTGAAAACTGATCAAGAGATCCAGTGCCAGATCCAACGGTCGAGAGAGAGAGAGAGAGAGAGAGAGAGAACCCGGAGCTCAGGCAGAGAATAGGGATCGACGACTTTGGCATCGTGCATCCACCCTCTTACAACCTTCGAAGCTGCTTCCTGTCTTCTACGGCACTTCTTCAACATCGTGTGGTCCAAGGGCTAAAGTGATCGACTGTAGATCAGACACCTATAGCAATATTTACCCAGATTAAATAAATTGTACTCCCATATCCTCGTATAGGATCAAACTGTACAAGTTTGTTTGTAAACCAAAGAAGGCGGGTTTCGTATAAACCCCATCCTGAATACATTTTCCATTCTTTCGTTTAATACCACAAACAACAATGTCGAGAGATCTTTTCCCTTTTCTATTGCAGAAACAACATAATCAAAATGGTTTGTTAATGATCTCATGATTTTTTGAACAATTCATAAATTATCCAATTTTTTACCATTAACCGCATTTGATTCACAAGAGACTGAATTTGATCAAAATAATCAGAAATGCTTTCAGAATTTTTATATTAATAGTTTTAAATTCACCTCGTAGAGTTTGCAGTTTTACACTCTTCACCTTCGCATCACCTTTGTAGCATTTCTGCAGTACACTTAAGATTCTTTCAAACACCATCTCGTCTACAACTTGATAGAGAAAGAATAATGCCTTATTGTATTTCTTTCTATTTTCTCTCAAATAATTCTTCTGGACTTGAGAGAGAGCTTCATGCGCTCTTTGATCGGTCGGTTCAACGTACCCATGCTCGATGATTTCCCATAGCTCATGGAAACCGAACGATGCTTTGATTTGGATGCTCCATTGATCAAAGTTCTTCTCGCTGAACTTCAGAATTTGAGGGAATTGATCCATTCATCCTTAGCTCTGATACCAATTGAAGAAAAAAAACTACAATGATCGGAACAGATCAAAGAATGTTTAGAGGAAAGAAAAAAATGTTTATTGAGCTTCTGATGGGTATTTTGTTATGATCTCAAATACCTTTATATATAGGCCAGCCAACTACAACCATTCCCTTATAATAAGCAGATTATTTCCCCTAAAGAAAGAAACAACTCTCAACAGAGGGTTTAATAGTTCAACAAAAAAATAAACATGTGACTTATTCTAAATTTTAGTTTAAATTCTAACAGCTCTATGGGCCATACGTGCGTTTCCCGTCCTGCCCCGCCCAGCTCGACGCACGTAATGGGTGCGGGCGCCGAATACCGATTCAATTTTCTCTTCAGGTTCGAGTTGAGACCCTAAATATCTTTTTGTTACTCCTTGTTTTGAACCAATTTTAAACTCTTTAATGTTGGGCATTTATTGCTTCCTATGTCCAGGTTCATTTTGCACATGTGACAGCTCATATGACAGTATTTTCTCCATATTTTTTTCCTTTTGTTATTGCTCTTTAAAGGCCTATTTATGAGCCATTTAATATCATGTCCATTGGTTATGTCTAGGGACTATCTTTATATTGCGATCTCTTTCTCCTTTATTTTTTACAGAATATTTTCCTCCACATGAAACCTCTTTCTTTTGTTCTTTTCTCCAACAATATTCTCTCCTCTAAATCCTTGCTCTGGATAAAGCTAAGTTCTGTCTCTCTCCGAGTTGTGTGCAACGAACAGAAGCCGGTAGTCAGGAGATTTTACCACTAGGAGCTTCCGAGAAACGTCTGTACATAGATCTCAGATTAACTCTTAAGGCAGTGCTTCATGCACGACTTTCCCGAAGGCCGGTAACATTAACTATTTTATTTTTATTGTTTACAAATTTTTAAACAAAAAAATAAGTTGCATTTTTTTCTAACAGGTGTTAATTACTAAATTTATTTAGCAATGACATCAACGACGAATCATAATGGTCGTCAAATAACTAGTCGTTGAAGAAAATTACATCGCTAGGCGTTACTGCAACAAAGCCTTATAATGACCCGACTATGGTCGGATACGACTAAAAATTGATCCAATTAGAATTGGACCCAATTAGAGTCAGACCAACTACAAGACAACAATAAAAAAATTAATCTAATGCTGCGAAGTAGTATGAGCACAATTTGTGCCACTTTATGCATTGTCAATCCATGCTCTTAATATATGTATTTTTATAAGTATTTTGGTTTATATTTTGTATTTTTATATTTTTCATGTATCATGTACATTGTATTACGTGTATACATGTACCTGATATTGGATCGGTATATATATCTTGTTTACTTTTGGTTTCCTGAATGTGTCTTAATAACTATACGGATAGATCGTCCATAGGATAATCGACAAATCTAAATTCAATAATTGTACTTATGCAACATAACTTGGATTTTTGGTTTCTTGATTAGATAACCTAACTAGCAGACCACCCTAGACCCCTAGAGACCTTTGACAGTACCATGGATCCATAGTAGGACCAATGGGCAGAATCGTTAACCATAAAAATCTAAAAAACTAACATTTTCTGAATCGAAGGTATACCGACAATATACTACCAATATACCACTCGTGCTTTGCATAATCATTCAACAATGTTGAAATGGCTACTACTTTAACCATTTGTCAAATGGTTTGCTTTGGAGGATTTTGGTTGGTTGTGGGCATGGATTGCTGAGTGGATAGCCATCTAATAGCCAACCCAACCAGCGCAATCTCTCCCTCTCCCTTTTATTCTCTTATCTTCACTCATTCTCATTTTCTTACTTTCTTTACTTCACACTCTATTCTTCCCCCCCCACTTCATTTTCTTTTTCCTTGGAGCTAGGATATGATTGGTGTGAAACTGACCTTGAGGTCAAGCTTGTGGTTGTTGAACCCAAGCTTAGTGGTGGAGTAGAAGACCTAGCCTTGGAAGAATTAGGCTTTGAAGCAAGTAGACCTTGCACTCTAAAGGATTTTGCATATATGCTAATTGTACTTGATTTTCTTTTTATTTTGGTTTTTGTTTTCATTGTTGTTGATGAATTCTGGTAGTGTATAATGGGAGACAAGGTTGGATTTGAGGTCTTATTGAGATTTAGAGCCTAGGTTCATTTTTAAGGTTAAATCATTGTAACTTGTGTGATTTTGATTATTTGAGCTTAAACCATACCCTAATTGTTGTAGGAACCCTAGACTAGTCTTCCATATTCAACAAAGGAGATTTGGTGAAGAATTTATGGAAATTTTGAGCCATAACCCTAAGATCCAGAACCAATTTTGCACTATTTTAGTGCGCACAATATACTTGCAGTATATTGTCTATTCTGAACAGTTTCATAACAGAGTTTTGAAAGTTTTCTTGTTTAATCACTGAAGCATTTTGCTCCCCATGAAACTTTCCCTAAACCTTTCCCCTATATTCTAACCCTAGTTCGTAGGTACTCCCCGTAGGATTAGCTCATTTAAAGCCATTAGCCATCATGTATCCCAATTTTTTTATTTTAAATAAAGTACGAGAATTTGTATGATTGTTTGACTTGGATTTCTAGGACTTGTGACGTTGATTTTTGACTTATATATGCTCGAGTGAGCCCTATCAAACCGAAATATATGATGGTTGTATGTAATATTGACTATATTTTACTAAATTATGATATAGGAGATACATAGTAGATCAAGGTAATTATCAATGATATTGGTATATATAATTTTTATCCGATCCTATCGTCTGACTAGATACCCATGTATATTCTTTTAATTCCTGACTCGACTATATGGATCAATATTATCCAGTACCAGGTTAACCTATAGGGTACTAGCCCTGATATATGTAACGTACATGTATACATGATATTTGTCTTGATATGTATTCATATTTAAACTCCTTATTAGTAGTATATAGATACCCTTATTATAGGTTTTGGATATATTGTGGACAAAAAGGATAGGATTATTAGTTGTGATTAATAATTATGGAATTACTGCATTACACTAGAAGTAAATTTGGTTTGGTATCCTATTCTTGGTGTACAATAATATATTTGGCATCATTTGGAGGCTAACTTTGATAAACTTGGTGTTCTCGTACTTTGGTACAATATTTTTGGCTGACTGTCTGGAATCCACAATCCAAAAATCATGGTGATGTAGAGTAATTAACTAGTTAATCACTCAGTGCATTAGAAGGAAAATGATCCTGACTTTCATATGTTGTTGCTTGCGAGTTCACCAAATATTGTGACTTATCCAATAGTCATAGTGCAATATGTACTGTTCCATATATTCTTCTACCCCTATGCTCCTGATACTGACTACAATAATGTCAGTCAAGTATATATTATGTACATGCCTAACCAGTATTGCTCCATGCAATGTATACTTCTTACTACATGTGTAACTAGGATAACCCCGAAATAAATTCTAAAAAGCCGTAGTAATTGCTTAGTCGCATAAATCCATGTCACATTTATTTGCATACATATATTATGTATTATCTATTGCTTCTTGCTAATAGACTTGATGCATAATGTTATCACAATAGTGGTTATCCAGCTCTTGTCCATGTTTGGTGTAAACCCCCTTTTTTTTAAATTATTTATTTTAGTTATCTATTATTAGTTATAATTAATATTTTTATTATTTGGTAACATTTCCTTTTTATTGACTAGAATTTTTTCCCGACTAAATAATTACAATTGCTATCTTGCATCATCCAAATTTACTATATATTTAGATATAATAGGCACTACATATTTTCCTAATTTTTTAGTATTTTTTAGGATATATATATATATATATATATATATATATATATGCACATGAGGTCGTGGGATGTTGGTAGCGACGGGGGTCCCCGAGGCTATGGTACCGGGTTCGAATCCCCCCTTAGGCGCATGCGCCTAAGCCCAAATAAGAAGTGCACCAATATATATATATATATTTGTTGCAAACCTTAACCATAACCCCAACCCTAAACTTCTCCAGTCCACCTCTAGCCTGACCCCCAGTCACAGTCCCTGACCCCCTGCCGCAGCATACTGCCACTTTACATCGCCACAGTGCCGCCCAACTGGCCTGATCTATTAGCCCCCTTTTCCGGCGTTGTTTGGCGCATATTCTTCTTGCCGCACTTTGGCGCATAATGGTTGCTAGCCCGGCCATTGTTTAGACCAGACCCGAGAGTTGTGGAGAGAGTGGGTTTGGTTGCACTACCAAAATATATATAAAATAGTAACATTTTTAACGACATCGTAATAAAACCTCACTAATATTAAAGACTTGAGCGACTCCTAAAATAAACGTCGCTATACGTCGCTATTGGCGATACATAACGACGTTTAGCGACTGTTCTTCAATTTTTAAAGAATAGTCATTATAAGCTTCTTTAACGTCGCTAAATGTCGTTGATTTTTAAGATTTAGCGACATTTAGCAACGTATTTACCGACATTGCATTTTTTTATTTTTAGCGACATTTTTTAGCGACGTCTCTAACGTTGCTAACTTTTTAATTAGCGACGTTTAGCGACGTCTATTGATGACGTCGCTAATTTTTTTTAAAACAGCGACATTTAGTGACTCCAATAATTATATGTTGCTGGATATTTAAAATATATCAACGTTTAGCGAAGTCTCGAGCGGACGTCGCTAAATTACTGAATATAGGGTTCCCTCATCTATTCGACTTTTTATTTCTTTTTTCTCTAACTTTTCCCAACTTTTTGTTTTTCGCGTGCCTGTAGAAGCATGAAAAATACGCTGCAGAGTTATACGCAGTGTTTCAGTGCTGAACGGCATAAAATATGACTTCAGAGCTTTGTTGCTAGTACAGCGTAAAATATAAGCTCAAGGATAATCCGCGTAATGCAGTATTTCCAGGCTGCTTCAGCGTAAAAAGGGTATTATACCGCCCTTATGGCATAAAACCCATTCGCTTTTAATGCAGCATGGAAGTGTACGAGGAATGCTTCGTATTTCTCGAATGAACCTGTCAGATCATGCAGTGAACCTGACTCCTGACAATGAGTACTGCACAGCTATCCAGATGACGGCTGTAATGATGGTACGGCACAGAGACCCAAATCGTCGTTTAGTGATATTTTCCTGATACAAAGTACTTTTACGCATACAAGAGAATATGTTGTCTAGTTTTACACAGGCAGATGTGAGCTTTTACGCTCAGCAGAAGACAAAATAAACTGCCACGTCAAAAGCTGCTCTTCGTACAGAGCTCGAGGCACGTCTCTGCATTTAATGCTCATAATGGTGGCAGATCTCTGCATTAAATGTACGAGATTTGGTTATATTTTCAAAAACTAGGCGAGCCATAATTACGGCTAAATACGTCCACATCATCACCCCTGCACATTACGCCATCAGGCAATTTTCACCTATAGGAGCCCGCTGTACGCTATCTCCTTGGAATACGCCACCGAGCTATTTTCAGCTATAAGGAGCACGTTGTAAGCTATCTCCTTGAAATACGCCAACTCAGGCTATATTTGCATTTGTGCGTGATAAGGCTATTTTGTCCAGAATACGCTCAAGGCCTCAGTCAAAGAAGGAGGAACAGCTATCTTTTACGCTAGCTACCCATCCATACAGCATCAGGCTTCTACGCCTACAAGTATTCTACGCCTATTTATCTTTTACGCTAACCTGACAACTATTTGACTTCTACGCCATGATGACAGTTATTGGCTTCTACGCCAACCTTTTCTACTCAAGGGACAGTTACCTACGTGGCTTGCATGTCGTGATCTTTGCAGCAGTTACACGTATTTTCTCATCATGGGACACGCGTCATACGCTTATCCAGAAGATCATCTATACGTGGGTGGCAGTTATTATAACCGCCGCATAAAAAGTGCCACACTCTCCACTGTCCGACTTTTACGCCGACTGGACGGTTACTGTCACTAAAACCCTATAAATAGAGACCTCTATTGACAGAGGTCCAGGGTCAAAAATTGAGAGAATAGGGGTCGGAAAGGTCGGAAATTGATTTTTGAGAGAGAAGAATCCAGAGCACAGACAGAGAGTAGTGATCGACAATTTTGGCATCGAGCATCCACTCCCTCTTGCAATCTTTGAAGCTTCTCCGTCTTCTACGGTACTTCTTCATCATCGTGTGGTCCAAGGGACAAAGTGATCGACTGCAGATCAGACTCCTATAGTAATATTTACCCAGATTAAATTTTGTACTTAATATCCTCGTATAGGATTAATAGTACTTCTTGTTTGTAAACCTAAGAAAGGGTTTCGTATAAACCTAGTTTTATTTCTTTCGTTTATTATCAAACACAAGATGGTGACTCTGTTGGGGAAGTCTTTCTCATCTGACGAGAAAGCAATTGCTCAACACGATGCAGTATCAGTAGGATCAATGAAGAAGACCTTGGTCGTCCAGTTCCACCAGTCTTCCTTCGAAGATATGCTTCGAGCAGGGGGTAGCTCACACTCTCTCTCTGTTCAAGACAACAGAAAACTGCGTAAGGTTTGAATGCCCAGGACATCCCCTACCATTCCTGCCGACTCTCCGGTTTCTCTGACCAGCCAGGTTGTAGCTGCTCAACCTTCGCGCTCCACTCGTAAAGCTCTGTCTCCCGTTTATGACATGGCAGACAAAACTTCTGACAATACCTCAGTGCTAGTCCAGAAGTCTACTTTGTGCTCCGTACGTAAAACTGTCTCCCGTCTGTGACATGGCAGACAAAACTTCTGATAATGCCTCAGTGCTAGTCCAGAAGTCTACTCCGCGCTCTGTGCGTAAAATTCAGTCTTCCGTCTGTGACATGGCAGACAAGATTTCTGATAATGCCTCAGCGCCAAATCAGAAATTTCAATCGCGCTCTGCGCGTAAGAATGCATCTGCCCTCCGCGGAAAAGCAGATGGTCCCTATAATTTATGCAAGGGAAAACAAGTGGCGGACTACTCAACTTCTCGTCCTTTACGCCAGCAAGAGAAAAACATGCCCGCTCTCCAGATTACGTGAGAAGCGGATGGCCGATTGAAGGCTTCCTCGGTTTTACGCCAGCCTGAGAAGAGCTCCAAATTATGCCAGGTTAAACCCCTCAGCGTAAAGAAAGCCCAATTTGCGGAGAGATACACTCCTCGGGGATTATCTGCTACTCAGATGGCTAACCTGTTGTATACGGGGGGCAGGGGAAAAGTTATGGTGCCCAATATTCGTATTCTAAATAATGTAAACAGGAGGAACAGGCCTTCCTCCTCTTCTTCTTCTGTTAATACTCCTGACTTGCGTGAATTTCTGATCCAGAAATGCAAAGACAGGAGTCATAACCACGATTCAGTTCCCCTAACTGTAAAATATGGGAAGATTCTGTGGGAAGATGCGTCAACATCTAATGTCGTCATGACATATGGGCCACATAAAGATTCTGTCTTTATTGTTCCTTCAACTCGCGACGACCAGCATCCAATAGTCTTCGGTCGTATGCGGAGCAGACCGATTGTATAAGAAGAATTTCGTGAGTCTGAGGGTAAGAAAATACAAATCCACAGATATAGCCCACAAGCTTTAAAGATTATACAAAGCATGGGTTATGATTTGAAGTTGAAACAAGGCCTCAACTATGGAAAAGGCAGACGAACACCGTTGCATAGTAATCCTTGCTGTCAATAAACTCGTTTTGGGTTGGGGTATACTACATCTTCTGCAAACTCAAAACCTCGAGAGTCTGATCCTGCACAACCAGAGGCAGCTCCTTCTAAATCAACTTCAGGGGTCAAATGCCATGACTTGTCTGGGGGTAACCTACCTCGACAAAACAAGGCACCATCCAAAGTTGGGGGTAGAATTCCCCCTGAATCTGAAGATGATGCAAAGATGACGATCTTCCCGGAAGACCGTAAAACTCAAGCATCGGGAGCCCGAAAGCCGAAAGAGACTTTCGCCTTCAATGAAGATGACATCATTGAAATCTTTAATATGTTGATGAAGGAACACAAACTTCGGCTACCCAACATCAGATATCCTGAAAGGGCTGGCAAAGTTGATGACCCAGATTATTGTCTCTTCTATCGGTATATTCATCACCCTACAAGGGCCTGCTATGTACTGAAAAGGAGAATCCAGGAGTTGATCGATGCCAAGGTCATCACTCTGTATCTGTAAATGAGGGGATGATCACTACAAATTGATTTCACTTTCAACGTGACAATTTGCTCCCTCCAGAAAATACCACATGATGAATCCCTAAAGTTTCCCTAGAGGATTCTTCAGGTCATCCCCGCTCAAGAAAATCACTCTACAGTGAATTTTTCGGACATAAGTTCATGTTCATATTACCTCTGAACTATTGTCCAAATATTTCTTTATTTCCTCAGCTGAGTTTGTCATGTTCATATTACCTCTGAACAAACCTGCTTGGTTTGACTATCGATTATAACGTCCATATTACCTCTGATATCGATTGTCATCTCAACTTAACACCCGTACTTAACTCTAAGTACGCCAGTGGTGTTGAGTCCACAAAAACTGCCATGTCCATATTACCTTTGAGCAGATATGTACCTCCATCCCCAATGGAGTCACAACTCAAAAAGTTTGTCATGTTCATATTACCTCTGAACAAACTTTTTTGAGTTTTGGGCTATCGATTATCACGTCCATATTATCTCTGATATCGATTATCATCTCAACTTAACACCCGTACTTAACTCTAAGTACGCCAGTGGTGTTAGGTCCACAAAACTGCCATGTCCATATTACCTCTAACAAGGCTTGTCCTAAAAATTATTACTTGCACTCTCGTGCGCAAAAAGTAATAAGTCCACAAAAATTCCCCTGTGGAATGCCCGCAATGGAAAATGAGATGTTTATATCCATATTACCTCTGAACTATCCTTATTTTTCTAGCGAAGAAAGAGTCAGTCTCTATTCATCCCTACAGAGTCGTATTTTATCACGTATATATTACCTCTGTCAGGATTTATCTCAAACCTATTATTTGCACTCTCGTGCGCAACAAATGATAGGTCCACTAAAAATCCTCCAGTAGGATGTCCTCAACAAATATGGTATCATACTACGTCCATATTACCTCTAGTTCAATATTCGAAATTCGTACAGACAATCATAAAAAAATGGGAGGGCCCTTATATGATTGCAAATGGCACTTACAGGTTAGCCAAGCCTAATGGAAATTTGGCAATGGCTACTATCAACTGCAAATTCCCGAAGAAGTACTATACTTTGATCTCCTTCGTTTAACGGAGTATGACGAAGATCTTATTCTGACGATATCATGCACAAAGGTTAGCTGGATCATATTCTATCAGGTTCATGAGACCTCCGAATAGATATCCTTAACTAATTTGTAAGCCTGTCATGTTAATGATACCTATGATAGTTTTTAGTATACAATTTTAGTTGGATTATATTCTTTTAGGTTCATGTTAACTCTGAATAGATTTACATTCAGCAAAACCTTAACGAAAGTATGTCATGTTAATGATACCTCTGATATCACTTTTATCCTAGCCTATCACATTCTAAAATGATGGGCCCACAAAGTCAGAAAATGTGTCTTTATTATCTCCGAGAAATTACAGAAGAAATAAGAAGTACATCATTTGGGAGGAGAAGTCAAATCACGGATCTGTTGCGCTAGAGCAACCATTCTCTCATCCCTAGAGTTCAAGACGTCGGTGCGAGCCCGCTCCAACCTTGCCACATCATTATTTAAAGCAGATAGCTCAGACCGAGCACGTACAAAACCTGCGTGGATGATACCCACATGTGTCAGGTTCTGCTGAGCAGTCTCCATTCGATCCTTCAGCACATCTTGGGTTGCCGACAAAGAGAAAGCCTTCTCCTCTGCTTGAGCGAGTTTATCTTTCAGTCTACGGACCCTCGCTGTCTCTTCCTCATATTCGGCTTCGCACTGAGTCAGCTGAGGAATGACATACTCCAATTCGGCACGCTCATGATCCATCTCCTGCTGCTGTTCCTGGATGAATTTGTTCAAAGATTCCATTTGCCCAGCAAGCTCTACAGTTAAGGAGTCATACCTAGCTTGAACGAGACCGTCAATGCTGCCTCGAGATAGCTGCAAATAATCGTTAATGGGTTGTTCCAAACCATTAACTATCTGCTCCAGTGTATCAACTCTCCCAGCGTCGTTGAAATCTCTGATCAGTACTATCGCAAACTGGGAGGACCTCCTCAGAGCCTCGAAGCCTAGATTCTTCTCCAGTACTATTGATATCAGTGTTTTCAAGGTGGTGTAGAAAATACTAGTATACTGCTCAGTCAGCATGGCTAGATCCGAATGGACGTTGGGAGTGGCTACAATATCGGCGAATCCTCCTCCAGGAATGACTGCAGACGATGTTGCCACAGTCGTCGCCTCAACAAATGGCACGGCAAAAGAAGAAGCGCCAACAATGGATGAAGTCTTTGGCATACTCAAATGAGGTATAGTCGTAATGACAGGCTCATCCTCCTCTCGAGATATCGAAACTGTTTCAGGCGAGCCTGCACCCAAAAATGTTTCCTCTTCGAAGTCGGGCACCTCCATGTCATCGGCAGGAGCTAAAACAGAGCCAAAAGGCGCGTCAACACTGCCCTCCCCGTAGATGTCTTCCCCTGAAAAGAAGACAAGAGAAAGTTAATATCAACATGATGTTAATTTTTCTAAAAGAGGCATAAAGACAACATTTACCCATGGCTGATGGTATATATGTAGCGTCTGCAGCCAGTACAGCTAAATCATTTCTTAATGATGCTAAGCGAGCTGTCATACCTGGAGAAGGGGGTGTGCCAACTGACACTGGCTGGTATTCTTCCAGGTCTTCACCAAGATCCACTCGAGGCTCATTGGGTAGAATCTCGCTGGGTATACTTACAGACGCGGCAGGGGTTTCTTCCATTGTTGGTCTGGATAAAGATATCCTTATTTGGCTCGGCCTCGAAGGCGATCTCGTACCACTACCTGAAGCGGTAGCAGCAACAGCAGCCTCGAGCAAATATTCTCCGGCACTGCCAGCCGGAACCATAGAGGTTCCCTCTCTAAAAGGCGAGGAACCTCTAATCAAATGATCGTCCCCAACAGGGGAAACAGCAGGTTCACTTATAGGAACCACAGGGTGGGAAGCCTTGTCAGGACCACCAACAATCTTCTTTTTCTTACGAGGGGAAGTCCCCTTCAGAACAGGAGCACTTCGCTTACCAGAGATAAAAAGAGGCCCTGTAGGTGGAGGTATTTCGCCTCTCGGTACTGCCAACAAAGGCTCATCTGGATTGACAGAATCCTCACCCTCGTCAGAGGAAACTGATGGGACTTCGTCTTTTCCAGCTGACTTAGAAGAGGGCATCCTAAAAAATTTACGCATATTAAAATCATGATGGAAGGTATTGGTTGCCACATAAAATTGGACATACGAATGGAGGATGCGCAAATCCATGGAGAGTGAAGTCGCGGGCACAGTAAAAGCTGCTCTAGTACAACCCATTATGAAGTACCGCCATCCTCTCGCTCCATCAATAAGTCCACCCCTGGACTTGAAGCTGGTGACGGCATTGCCCACGTGCAATTGGTCATACCCAAACTGCCTGGCAAACCGACTAGGCAGGTAGGGCTCCAAGAAGCATTGGTCTTCACTTCTGTACAATAAATGGGAAGGTCTAATACAGATCAACCAATTAAAAGCTTCAGGAGAAAGAATGGTCTTCCCTTCACCTGAGTCCTGAAGCCTGCTCCCCTATTGATTGAGATGTACAGAGGGGACGGTGCAGAAGAGCTTCCAACTGTGACTAAAATTTAGTGCCCGTCGACAGTCTAAAACTGTTGTCACGTTCCAGGTGGAATTCTTATAATTCAACAAGAAATTACTCCCCGAACTACTGCCAGGGCCGGGAGACATCACCCTGGAGTTATGGAGAATTAACCATCCCATCAAATACAGGAACGGTAATTCTACCCTGGGAAAGCTGTCACGCCGAGTTTCATCGGCAAGCAGCCCATCCGTAATGGCCCTCAGGCCAGCTTGTATGCGGCATACCATGGCAGGAAGCAAGCCCAGTCTTGCCCCGAATACCAGACGCACTACAAGCCATAAGGTGTTGCGGTAAATGCGATCCGAAGATGCAATATCGGGTACTACCAGTCGGCGCAGTCATATAAAGAGGAAGCCAGCCAGTTGAGCTTCCTTGGACAGAGGCCTGCGGCAATGCCTCAAATAACTGTAGGCTTTAGTGCCCGCAAGATATTTTCCTATCCCTTCGTCGAGAATTTAATCTGAAGCCCCAGCGTCTTCCATAAGATCATCGACTACCTGAGCACTAAGCACGCTCAGAAAGCTCAAAGGCCTATCCCTGCTATCCACGACTTTGTCTGGCTTAGCAGTCCTGGCCTGATGGAAGAAGAGGTAGGACGCCCATTTATTGGTATGAGCCAAATCAGAGGGCTCATTATAGAAGACGGTACATGCTAGGTAGTGACACATCAGCTCCTGATATACTGCCACTACCCGAGGGTCTGTATCCCCCAGCTTCCGGTTTGTGGGAACATACTCTTCATAAGGAGTATCCCCCATTGGCAGTCTTGAAATCTCTGCCATTTCGTGAAGGGCCAATCCTAACTCCCCCAGTGGAGTGGCGAAAGTCCCGGTGAGCGAGATATATCGCTCCATCAAAGCTAGAAACAGGTTGGGGTTAAGAGGTAACCCAACACTGGTAGCACTCACAGTCGCCTACAGACCAATGGTCTCCAGCTCAGTCTGAAAATGCTTCAGGGACCAGTCAGCTAAACGAGCCCATCGAAGATTTGTAGGGGTAACCCACCCATTGGTCCAAGGATTAACCTTGGGGTATACTCCTCCATGACCCATGAAGTCATTGCAGAAAGTCGATAATTGAAGTGGTTGGAGTAGTGAAGTGTCTTCACTTGGGACACTGCCCGTATACAATCCCCTGAACGGCATGACCGGGCCGGAAGGGCGGCTTACAAACGACCCTTGGTCGGATCCTTTTTGGTAAAATATCTCCCTGGCTGGCCGTGGAGATTGGGAGTCAGGGTCCACGACATCCTCCTGGGATGCGTGGCATAAAAGAATGCCGAGACAGGATAATCTCTCAGCATCCTGGGCAGATACAGGACCAAGGCCCCGACAGGAAAAACCCAGTTTCCTTTCTTGGACTACGTCTAGGATTGTTTGTCAATCATATCCCCGAAGAGAAAAGCCAATTTTATATATTGTGCCCCGTCTATATACGCTAGAGGCTCTCCGTTGATCATGCTCAACAGCATTCGCTCTCCTTGAGACGATATCAGGATTCCCCTTCCTTCAGGATATTGGGGTCCAGAAATAGGAAATGTCACATGGGACAAATCCTCCAGGTAATTAGAGTGCAGCATCCCAGCAGCAGAATCCATCACCTCAGCCAACGGAGATACATGCAAGTTAACTACAAAGTGCAAGAAAAATACCTCGTTGGTAGGATACTTCGTTCAGAGCGGGGCTCGCTCTTGCTTGGGCAGAGGAGCGAGAAGAGGAGGCAGCCTTCTTTCCCTTAGAGGAGGAGATTGGTTTCTGTGCCATTGCTAAAAAAATGCTCAGAGAAGAAATGAAGGAGGATACTCAAAGAGACGAAGGTTTTCTTTTGCAAAAGACAAGTGAAGAGTCTTCTCTCTGAAAGCCTTAGGATATATATAGGGTTCAGATGGACTGCTCGAATCCTTAACCAAATCCGATATTTAATATTCGGTTATGATTGGAGACTACGTCAGCCTATTACTTAGGGAAGACGGACAGTCAGCAAATTCAAAAAGTTTTCGTGCAGAGCAGATTCGTGATTTTACGCCAAGGAGCTTTTTACGCTCAGAAAGCTACAAATCTACGGTTTTACGCTCAGAGGCTATAAGTCTATGGTTTTACGCATGGATGCTTTTACGCTCGGTAGCTTTTATGCTCGAGAGGCTACAAACCTACGACTTCACGCTCAGAGGCTACAAATTTATGATTTCACGCTCAAAAGCTTTTTTCGCTCAGAGGCGACAAATCTACGACTTCACGCTCGGAAGTTTTCTTTACAGAGGCTACAGATCTACTGTTTTACGCCCGGATGCTCTTACGCTCAGCAGCTTTTATGCTCGAGAGGCTACAAACTTACGATTTTATGCTCATCTACACTACGGATCTATGGCTTTCCGTATATCTTAAAATACGCAGGCCAGAGTATGCGTATATCTGAACAAATCTCAAGACGGTCAATTGCAAGGTTTCATACAGAAGATACTTCTTCTTGGCCTCAAAATATCCCAAGCACCCAAAGCATACAGAGTTCAACATTGGAAATGACTCTTCTTCTTGGATCGATTGGAAGTTCATCCAGAATCCAGTCTGAATATTTCCTCTACAGTTTAAGATGGCGATTCAGTTTTGACAGCCATTTCTCGCCCTATTTTAAGGGATTTTTGAGAAATCATTCTTGAAGATGACTGTCTGAACAATAATTCTCCTTCTCAGAAGAGTGACAGTTCAGAATTCTACGCAGTTCCCTATTCCAAACAGCAGGACAGTTCGAATATTCGACTTAAATACTAAACAAACTTTCTGCGCATCTTCAGTTATGCATAAAAGACAGGACGGGACCAAATACTCTTTTTATCAGAGTCGGCGTAAAGTTATTCAGACGTGTCGAAGCTACACATATTCAGACTTTATCACAGCAAAGAATATGGCAAAATCATCAGATATGCAAAAGAAGACGATTTTATTAAATCATGATTACATATGAGGGAAATTCCGTCTACAAAGGGTTTCTCATCCTCATTTAAAGATCATGCCCAGAATCTGTTATGTCAGGTTCTCACATTGGGGGAGATCTTTATCCGTCTTCTACAGCAGTTTATCGACTTCCACAGTCGATGAACAAGAAAATGATTAATGGCAGAAGGATACAACTGGGCCTGTATAAATTATTCAATAGCCCATTCTCCATACGCCATGACAGATTGAGTTGAGGTGTTAGACCCAACTCAGTACTGGAAGACAAGGCTAGTTTATCTTCTCTCGTCCACGAACAACGGGAGAAAATACAGCTTGCAAGCTGTGTGGTCGAATGTGACCCTTTCTCTCTCCTGGACGAATCACCATATAAAGTTGCTGATTATCTCGAGCAAAGGAAGCTATGATATCCTTCCATGATCCATAATAGCAGAGGATATTTGCTCGAAGATGCCTTCTTTTTTGGCTCCTTACATGCTGGAAGAACATGATCTTCTTCTTGCTCAAGTCGACCTGACGAACTCCGGCAATCATCTCTGTGTGGTGAAGGAAATGTGGGAAGAACAGGTTAACACCTCAGCCTTTATATAGGCAAAAGAGAATACACCGAATCCCAACAAATCCCTAAAAATCTGCCAAGAAATCAGCCTCGAGGAACGAGTCAGACTTGACCGTTTCATGCTTCATTCAAAGTGTTTCAAATTACGAAGAATTTTAAAACTTTGAAGGGGGTCTTGTAGAAGAATAAAAAATACGCTGCAGAGTTATACGCAGTGTCTCAGTGCTGAGCGGCATAAAATATGATTTCAGAGCCATCGGCGTACAACAGAGCTTTGTTGCTAGTACAGCGTAAAATATAAGCTCAAGGACAATACGCGTAATACAGTATTTCCAGACTGCTTCAGCGTAAAAAGGGTATTATACCGCCCTTATTGCGTAAAACTCATCCGCTTTTAATGCAGCATGGAAGTGTATGAGGAACATTTCGTATTCCTCGAATGAACCTGTCAGATCATGCAGTGAACCTGACTCCTGACAATGAGTACTGCACAGCTATCCAGACGACGGCTATAATAATGGTGCGGCACAGAGACCCAAACCGTCGTTTAGTGACGTTTCCCTGATACAAAGTGCTTTTACGCATACAAAAGAATATGCTACCTAGTTTTACACAGGCAGATGTGAGCTTTTACGTTCATCAGAAGACAAAATGAACTGCCACGTCAAAAGCTGCTCTTCGTACAGAGCTCGAGGCACGTCTCTGCATTTAATGCTCAGAATGGTGGTAGATCTTCGTACAAAGCTTGAGGCATGTCTCTGTATTTAATGCTCAGAATGGTGGCAGATCTCTACATTAAATGCACGAGATTTGGTTATATTTTCAAAGACTAGGCGAGCCATAATTACGACTAAATACGTCCACATTATCACCCCTGCACATTACGCCATCAGGCTACTTTCAGCTATAGGAGCCCGATGTACGCTATCTCCTTGCTATAAGGAGCATGATGTACGCTATCTCCTTGAAATACGTCAACTCAGGCTATATTTACATTTGTGCGTGATAAGGCTATTTTGTCCAGAATACGCTCAAGGTCTCAGTCAAAGAAGGAGGAACAGCTATCTTTTATGCTAGCTACCCATCCATACAACATCAGGCTTCTACGCCTACAAGTCTTCTACGCCTATTTGGCTTCTACGCCAACCTGACAACTATTTGACTTCTACGCCATGATGACAGTTATTGGCTTCTATGCCAACCTTTTCTACGCAAGGGACAGTTACCTACGTGGCTTACATGCCGTGATCTTCACAGCAGTTACATGCATTTCTCATCATGGGACACGCATCATACGCTTATCCAGAAGATCATCTATACGTGGGTGGCAGTTATTATAACTGTCGCATAAAAAGTGTCACACTCTCCACTGTCCGTCTTTTACGCCGACTGGACGGTTACTGTCACTAAAACCCTATAAATAGATACCTCTATTGACAGAGGTCCAGGGTCGAAAATTGAGAGAATAGGGGTCGGAAAGGTCAAAAATTGATTTTTGAGAGAGAAGAATCCAGAGCACAGACAGAGAATAGTGATCGACAATTTTGGCATCGAGCATCCACTCCCTCTTGCAATCTTTGAAGCTTCTCCGTCTTCTACGGTACTTCTTCATCATCGTGTGGTCCAAGGGACAAAGTGATCGACTGCAGATCAGACTCCTATAGCAATATTTACCCAGATTAAATTTTGTACTTAATATTCTCGTATAGGATTAATAGTACTTCTTGTTTGTAAACCTAAGAAAGGGTTTCGTATAAACCTAGTTTTATTTCTTCCGTTTATTATCAAACACAGTGCCCCTACTGGCGATCCACCCACCTCTGACGACCCTCCGCAGCTTCAACAACCTACCCACCCCCTCGACCGCCTCCATCGCCCCTACCCCGACGCGGTCACGTTCGCCCCCAACCCCGACACAGGCGACCCCAGACGCGGCTCCTCCCCCTCTGGTGTGAGTCCTCACCTGCAGCGTGGTCCTCCTACGTCGACCCTTCTCTCAGGTGCTCCTCCTCACTTCCTCCCTGCTCGGTAAACCCTAACCCAGACCCGGACACAACTAGGAGACACACACATACTGGACACAATCAGGACACATAGGACATAATCCTAACCCTAACACATGGACCCGAACACATGGACACACACACATGACATAATCCTACATGACATGATTCATACTAACACGTACACACATATAGACACGCATGGACACGAGTGTCAAGCAGCCTTCGAAGAGTTAAAGAAGCGACTGACTACAGCACCAGTATTGACGATTCCGTCAGGATCAGGAGGTTATGTGATCTACAGTGATGCATCAGAAAAAGGCTTAGGATACGTATTGATGCAGCATGGCAAGGTGATTGCATATGCATCTAGGCAGTTACGAGTACATGAGAAGAATTATCCGACTCATGACTTGGAACTTGCAGCCGTTGTATTTGCTCTGAAGCTATGGAGACATTACTTATATGGGGAACGAGTGGAGATCTATATAGACCACAAAAGCCTCAAGTACGTCTTCACGCAGAAGGAGTTAAATATGAGGCAACGTCGATGGCTCGAGTTGATGAAAGATTTCGAAATAGAGCTACATTATCATCTAGGCAAGGCTAACGTGGTAGCAGACGCGTTAAGCCGGAAGCCAGCAGTTTACTTCTTGACAGCACAGAGGGAACTATTGGAGGACTTGCAAGAGCTTGGCATTGAAGTGATATTACCCGGAGCAGATGGGACACTAGCCAACTTGCAAGTTCAATCATCATTGGTAGAGAGGATTAAGGCATCTTTGCCTACAGATACCAGATTCAGGAGACTAAAGGAAAGGACAGAGGCTGGAGAGCAGACCAGATTGTGCATTCATGAGGATGGGACATTACGATGTGGTGATCGTCTTTATGTTCCAAATGGAGAGCTTCGACAGGAGCTGATGGCAGAGGCTCATAGCTCGATTTATTCTATTCATCCTGGAGGCACCATCCGATTCGGAGGGTGCGGCAAGTTGAGTCCAAGGTATATTGGACCATTTGACGTGCTCGAGAGAGTTGGAGAGGTGGCATATCGACTTGCGCTACCACCTTCACTAGAGGGAGTACATGACGTATTCCATGTGTCGCAGCTCAGGCGATATATGGCAGATAGCAGTCATGTTCTCGACCATTCAGAGATCACCATTGGGCCAAGCTTGTCATACCAAGAGCAACCCATGGAAATCCTTGATCGTCGAGAGAAAGTGTTGAGGAACCAGTCTATCCCCTTGGTTCGCGTAGCATAGAGGCATGGCGCGCCAGGAGAATCAACTTGGGAGCGCGAGGACGACATGCACAAGCATTTTTCGAACCTATTCGCAGACCAAGGTATGAATTTACATTGTTAATTTATATCTTATATCACCCTTACATTCTATCGTGGCTTAATTTTAATTTCAAGGACGAAATTTTTACAAGTTGGGTAGAATGTAAAACCCCATTCCTAGAAAATCGTATATACCCTTTATTTATTAATTATTAATTAAATTATAGTAATTAGGGGCTAAATAGGATAAATAGATTTTTAATAATTTTTATTTTAGGTGTTCGGGCACTTAGAGGATTTATGGGACCATCAGAAATGTTTCAGAATTTATTCCATGTAGGAGACCCCATGAGCAGTTGCTAGCCTAACGGTGTGCATTATTCTAATCCATAAATTTTCTTATGAGTATATATATAATATATATATATACACAAATATATATATGTATATATATATTTTTAAAAAAAGAAAAAGAATTATTAAATAACAATAAACTAATAATAATAACCTAAAAGCCAAAGCAGCCGCTATTCTTAAAAAAAAAAACTAAGCTAGCATGAAACTGTTCCATTCCAACTTGCAAACAAAATCCGAGCCTTAGCAAAAACAGCCAACTATTACAAAGCATTTGCTTGCATAGCAAATGCAAACCCTTCCCACTTCCACGGACAGCACCCCTCCCTTCACGCGACCTCTCCATATCCCTTTCTATTCCTATTCCTAATCTAATATATATATATATATATATATATATATATATATATTATTTCATAAAACCCTAACCTAAAATCTCCAGACTCCCTCTTCTCATCTAGAGCTGTCACCGCAGCCAGAGAACCCCGCCAAGCCGTCCAAACCATCCCGACGACTCCGACCTCGCGTATTGCAGATTCCCACACGAGACACCTTCGCTCCGGAGTTGTTTTCCGTCGACTCGCTCAACCAAATGTCGTTCCGTCTTCACCGGTATGCTCACCCCTTAACCCTCTCCCATATTTGTATAATAGCTAATCTCGAAAAATGTGTACCCCTAGACAAAAAACAGCGTCCAAGTTGGCACGAGCAGACCAATTCTGGGATCGCAGAAAACTGCGGTGATCACCCATGTTGCCGAGTTCGTATCTCCCACCATAGAGATCCGGATTCGGTGATTCTTTTTGATATGTGTAGAACACTTGACCTAGTTTATTTTTTGTTAAATAACCCTAGATTGTTAGCTGCTGTGGACAGAATTAAATTCGTCACAAAACTACGTGGAACCACTTTTTCCAGATTTCCAAAAGTTGGAAAATGGAGCGCGCCCCACCAAACGGGACCTCCCCGCCGTGTACCAAGTATACCGAATGGTGCACGCAGCGTAACCGGACACGTAAAAATTTGTGGGAACTGATTCGGACGCGTGTGCGCGCCGAAATCAGGCCGTATCCGCGGACACACCCCGTATCGCAACTTTTGTAGAACTCGTGCGTATTTTGTGCACGCTTGTCAGATTGCGATAAAACTTGTGCCACTGGACTCGTGGTAATGCGCTGGTCCTGTGACCCAATTTTTATGCAATTCTGAGGCGGTTGACCAAATCGCCAATTGGCGGGCTCCACAGTTGACTTTTTGGACAAAATTGTGTTCGGCTCATCGGAATCCATATTTGGACATACCGTTGGGTTCGTATTAATATTTAGAGTTATTTGACCTATAGTTTGTCCCATTTAGAGATTACTACCTTTGGCACGCTTTTCGGTGCAATATGGGCCACACGTGGACTCCACTTTTGCTCAAAATTATCGTTTTGCCCCTGTGTCCAAATTGGACGAAAGGGATGTGCTTTTTAGCTATTTTGCTCATTTCGGAAACGTTGGTGATATTTATTTCAGCATCCGGAGACGTTTGTTCGGAGTCCTTAGTTCCAAGTTCCGTGTCCTTGACATTTGGGCGCGTACACTTTACAGATTTCTTGCCAGGCAAGTATACCTTGCCATTGTACTGTATTTACATTCCATATGAGGCATGCATGTTTATTTTCTGCTTATTTAGTTCATTTATTTTAACTGCTACATAAACTGCGCGTCCAAGGAAACTTGGGTGCAACGACGGTGTCGTCGTACTATGATTTTATTTATGTATATGCATTGGACCTATTTTCTGAGACTACCCCATCTTCATGAGGCATTTATGTTTCATTGGCCATGACACTATTCTTACACGAGTGTGAGTCACATGTAGGACACGGACTTGCATACTCGGCTGGCCACTGGTACGTATAGGTCGTGTGACGGGTAGGGATAACTGCTAATAGAAACTTTGCATACTAGTAAACCTGGCAGTTATTAGAGGTTATCGTGTCATGGACATGACATGCTAAGAGCATTGGGTGGGGAGAACAACAAGTACCGCATTTGAGCTCCTTTGCACTTTTCTCCTATGCACCCGGATTCTCCACTGGAGATACGGGCGGTGAGGACCCATATATATATATTATGTACATTGGCGGGCCTCCGCCGTTCATAAGACGACGTGCCTTTGGGCCCCTGGATCTCCAAAAGAGAACCATGCCAAATCCCAATTTTTAGCCAGATAGCTCACTTGTGGGGAAAGTTATTCTTAACTGCATTCACTTAGACGGTTAGACGACCCCAATGGATGTTTATTTTCAGTACTTTATTGGCATGTGCTTTTTGTATCTTGTTACGTCCCTCTGAGGACCTGGACCCTTTCCAGATATAGATGAGCAGGAGTACCCGCAGGACTATGGACCTGGACCTGGCGCTACCTATCAGTCTGAGGCGATCTTACCTTCTGATTATATGTGATTCATTGCAGTTGTTTAGAGATTTTAGTTGCTATTCTTTTCGAGACATTTATTCTTATATTAGAGTTTATTCTCTTCTCTCTTTAGTAGTTTATTATAGTCGAATTGCAGTGGATTTGTTTCCACCCGACTATCACACTTTGAGATTACTATTTGAGACTGCTTCTTGATATTCAGTTATTGATTTCCATTATTCTATTATTTGTGATGTGGATGAGATATAGAACTGCATATGACTTGTCGTGATATATATTACCACAGTGGATTGGATATTCATGTACAGCGTACGTGTGTATATGGTTTCCATATATTGGAGTTAGTATACATACGGCTGGCGTGTTACGTATTTCTAGTCCTACATATTTTGGGACTGGGGCGTGACATATTTTTATGGTGGCCCATGCAGGTCGAGAATATATTGTCTCGGTTATGTAACTGTACCGAACAAGCCTGCGTATAGGAATAGAGTATAAGGATCTCATCCACGCTTGACTGAAATTCATCCTTCCTATTTAATACTTGCATCCTGTTTGATTCCTGTACTTTTTCTAATCGTTTCGTACATCACCTGTAGAGAGATGGATTTATAAAATGGATGTACTATCGCCGATGGCGACACAACTTCTGGAGTCAATTGTCAGACTCAAGGAGGGACCCCAACGATTCCTAGGCTTTCGGGGCCAGATGGACAGACTCACACCCCAGTTACATCTGATCTTTCCGCTTCACCTATTGGGAACCTTCCACCTGTCCCAGTACCGCAAGATGGCCAAGCGCAGATATTCCAATTCTTTCAGATGATGATACAGGAACAGAAGCAGCAGGCAGCCGAGCAGAGGCAAGAATTTTTGGCAGCCCTGGAGAGGATGGCTGCACAGGCTACTGTACTAGCCCAAGCACTAGCTCCAGTACCTCGAGCTAGGGTTGGATCAGTAAAGGATTTTGTTTAGATGGGTCCAAGGCAGTACAAGGGCACTGAGAGCCCGGAGGAGACTACCAACTGGATCAATCACACGCAGAAGCTACTGGAGGCATCGCAGTTACCTACGGACCTATAGATGACGGGTGTACGGACGCTTCTAGATGGTAATGCTTATCACTGGTGGGAATCCATGGAGCGCCAGTTGGGTACTTACCAGACTTGGGAGCAGTTCTTGGAATGCTTTGAGGGAAAGTACTTCCCGGATACTGTCAGGAACACCTTGTATGATCAGTTTCTTCACTTAGAGCAAGGAAACCGAACCGTGGACGAGTATGATGCCGAGTTTAGTCGACTCAGCAAATATGGCACTGCTTTGATACCAAATGACTTGGCTAAGGCTAAGAGATTTTATCGAGGACTGACCCAGGAGCTATAACATTATACAAGCTCGCAGTCCCGAGTCTCTTACGCTGAACTACTGACAGAGGCCAGATTTCAGGAAACCATTAGCAGAGAAAAAGGAGGTCAGCTGAGGATACACCAAGGATTAACAAGGATACAGCAGGGACCAGCCAGGACACAACAGGGGGGACCTATCAGACGTCCCTTGGCACAGCAGCATCAGCAACACAGAGCCGGACCGTACCAGATTCCGAAGAAACCCCAATGTAATTATTGTGGGAGGATCGGACATGTTTCGAGAGATTGTCGGACCCGCTTGGGTCAGTGTAGGAGATGTGGCTCTGGACAGCACATGGCAAAAGACTGCCACATGCAGCAGACACTTCCACCGCCAGTTCAGAGATTAGCGCTTCCAGCACCAAAGCCAGCTCAGCAGATGACTGGACCGGGAGCACCTCGACCCCCAGCAGCAGGAGGATTTCAGAGAGGACCACCGCTACCCACTCAGGAGGAGCAGTATATAAGGACCGAACATGGACAGCCGCAGAGGAACGGGCGAGCTTTTGCATTGGAGGTAGATGACATGGATCATGAGGTGGATGTCATAGCAGGTATTACCCTTGCTTTTACTTTTCCTGCTGTGACATTATTTGATACGGGAGCCACCCACTCATTCATATCATCTAGTTTTATTGCCAAACACAACATTGCTTCTACACCATTATCTAGTTGTGTTAGAATTCTAACCGGAGGAGGAGTTGTACCAGTTAGTCGAATTTGTAGATCGGGCCCTATAGTGATACGTGGCAGAGAGATGAATGCCCAACTCTTAGTCCTTCCTATGCCGTCTTTTGATATTGTGCTTGGAATGGACTGGCTAAGCAAGAACCACGCTTTCTTCGATTGCTTTGGAGAAAGCATTCTTTTTAAGGTACCAGGCCAGCCTGAACTTGAGTTTGCCCGAGGATCCACAGAAATTCTTGATGGTATGCAGCTCACAATGGACGATATTGTCTATCATCCCATTATTTCAGAATTTTAAGACGTCTTTCCAGAGGATTTGCCAGGACTACCCCCAGACAGAGACGTAGAGTTTTCAATTGAACTAGCACCCAG
Source organism: Iris macrosiphon (assembly GCA_036927795.1). Classification (NCBI taxonomy): domain Eukaryota; kingdom Viridiplantae; phylum Streptophyta; class Magnoliopsida; order Asparagales; family Iridaceae; genus Iris; species Iris macrosiphon. The sequence continues at coordinate 59,299,308 of JAYESA010000004.1, read as the reverse complement.
AGCAGCACCTATAGCATCGCATGTTTACAGACTGGCAAAGAAGAAGATGGACGAGCTGAAGGCACAGTTAAAAGAGCTAGAGGAGAAAGGTTTCATCCGACCGAGTGCATCACCCTGGGGAGCACCAGTGTTGTTTGTACCCAAAAAGGATGAGTCAGTGCGTATGTGCATTGACTACCGAGCCTTGAATGCAGTGATAGTGAAGAACAAATATCCATTACCACGCATTGATGACTTATTTGATCAACTCAGTGGAGCTAAGGTATTCTCGAAGATAGATTTGAGATCGGGATATCACCAAGTGAAGGTACGGAAGCAGGACATTCCGAAGACCACATTCAGAACAAGATATGGGCACTACGAGTTTTTGGTCATGCCATTTAGATTGACCAATGCTCCAGCGATCTTCATGGACTTGATGAATCGAGTCTTCCACCAGTACTTGGACCAGTTCGTGGTCGTCTTCATAGATGATATACTTGTCTATTCGAAGAGCCACGAGGAGCACCTGCGGATTGTTCTAGAGACTTTGAGGAGAGAGCAGTTATATGCTAAACTCAGCAAATATGAGTTATTCTTGGACAGAGTTTCATTTCTTGGACATGTTGTTACAGGAGATGGTATTTCTGTTGATCCAGAGAAGATCTCAGCAGTTGAGACATGGCCTGTTCCTAAATCAGAAGCAGAAGTGAGGAGTTTCCTTGGACTTGCGGGATATTACCGACGGTTCATGGAAAACTTCTCAAGAATAGCGGCACCTATGACTCGTTTGACTTATAAGGACCAAGAATTTATATGGACTGACGAGTGTCAAGCAGCCTTCGAAAGAGTTGAAGAAGCGACTGACTACAGCACCAGTATTGACGATTCCGTCAGGATCAGGAGGTTATGTGATCTACAGTGACACATCAGGAAAAGGCTTAGGATGCGTATTGATGCAGTATGGCAAGGTGATTGCATATACATCTAGGCAGTTACGAGTACATGAGAAGAATTATCCGACTCATGACTTGGAACTTGCAGCCGTTGTATTTGCTCTGAAGCTATGGAGATAATACTTATATGGGGAAAGAGTGGAGATCTATATAGACCACAAAAGCCTCAAGTACGTCTTCACGCAGAAGGAGTTAAATATGAGGCAACGTCGATGGCTCGAGTTGATGAAAGATTTCGAGATAGAGCTACATTATCATCCAGGCAAGGCTAATATGGTAGCAGACGCGTTAAGCCGGAAGCCAGTAGTTTACTTCTTGACAGCACAGAGGGAACTATTGGAGGACTTGCAAGAGCTTGGCATTGAAGTGATATTACCCGGAGCAGATGGGACACTAGCCAACTTCCAAGTTCAATCATCATTGGTAGAGAGGATTAAGGCATCTTTGTCTACATATACCAGATTCATGAGACTAAAGGAAAGGACAGAGGCTGGAGAGCAGACCGGATTGCGCATTCATGAGGAAGGGACATTACGATGTGGTGATCGTCTTTATATTCCAAATGGAGAGATTCGACAGGAGCTGATGGCAGAGGCTCATAGTTCGATTTATTCTATTCATCCTGGAGGCACATCCGATTCGGAGGGCGCGACAAGTTGAGTCCAAGGTATATTGGACCATTTGACGTGCTCGAGAGAGTTGGAGAGGTGGCATATCGACTTGCGCTACCACCTTCACTAGAGGGAGTACATGACGTATTCTATGTGTCGCAGCTCAGGCGATATGTGGCAGACAGCAGTCATGTTCTCGACCATTCAGAGATCACCATTGCGCCGAGCTTGTCATACCAAAAGCAACCCGTGAGAATCCTTGATCGTCGAGAGAAAGTATTGAGGAACCAGTCTATCCCCTTGGTTCGCGTAGCATGGAGGCATGGCGCGTCAGGAGAATCAACTTGGGAGCGTGAGGACGACATGCGCAAGCGTTTTTCGAACCTATTCGCAGACCAAAATATGAATTTACATTGTTAATTTATATCTTATACCACCCTTGCATTCTATCGTGGCTTAATTTTAATTTCGAGGACAAAATTTTTACAAGTTGGGTAGAATGTAAAACCCCCTTCCTAAAAAATCGTATATACCATTTATTTATTAATTATTAATTAAATTGTAGTAATTAGGGGCTAAATAGGATAAATAGATTTTTAATAATTTTTATTTTAGGTGTTCGGGCACTTAGAGGATTTATAGGACCATCAGGAATTTTTCGGAATTTATTCCATGTAGGAGACCCCTTGAGCAGTTGCTAGCCTAACGGTGTGCATTATTCTAATCCATGAATTTTCTTATGAGTATATATATAATATATATGTATACACAAATATATATATATGTATATATATTTTTTTTTAAAAAGAAAGAAAAAGAATTATTAAATAATAATAAACTAATAATAATAATAATAATAATAATAATAATAATAATAACCTAAAAGCCAAAGCAGTCGCTATTCTTAAAAAAAAAACTAAGCTAGCATGAAACTGTTCCATTCCAACTTGCAAACAAAATCCGAGCCTTAGCAAAAACAGCCAACTATTACAAAGCATTTGCTTGCATAGCAAATGCAAACCCTTCCCACTTCCACGGACAGCACCCCTCCCTTCACGCGACCTCTCCATATCCCTTTCTATTCCTATTCCTAATCCAATATATATATATATATATATATATATATATATATATATATATATATATATATATATATATATATTATTTTATAAAACCCTAACCTAAAATCTTCAGACCCCCTCTTCTCATCTAGAGCCGTCACCGCAGCCAGAGAACCCCGCCAAGCCGTCCAAACCATCCCGACGACTCCGACCTCGCACACTGCAGATTCCCACACGAGATACCTTCGCTCCGGAGTTGTTTCCCGTCGACTCGCTCAACCAAACGTTATTCCGTCTTCACCGGTATGCTCACCCCTTAACCATCTCCCATATTTGTATGCCAACCTCAAAAAACGTGTACCCCTAGGCAAAAAATAGCGTCCAAGTTGGCACGAGCAGACCAATTCTGGGATCGCAGAAAACTGCGGTGACTACCCATGTTGCCGAGTTCGTATCTCCCACCACAGAGATCCGAATTCGGTGATTCTTTTTGATAAGTGTAGAACACTTGACCTAGTTTATTTTCTGTTAAATAACCCTAGATTATTAGCTGCTGTGGACAGAATTAAATTCGTCACAAAACTACGTGAACCCATTTTTTCCAGATTTCCAAAAGTTGGAAAATGAAGCGCGCCCCACCAAACGGGACCGCCCCGCCGTGTACCAAGTGTACCGAATGGTGCACGCAGCATAACCGGACACGTAAAAATTTGTGGAGACTGATTCGGACGCGTGTGCGCGCCAAAATCAGGCCGTATCCGCGGACACACCCCGTGTCGCAACTTTTGTGGAACTCGCGCGTATTTTGTGCACGCTTGTCAGATTGCGACAAAACTTGCGCCACTGGACTCGTGGTAACGTGCTGGTCCTGTGACCCAATTTTCACGCAATTCTGAGGCGGTTGACCAAATCGCCAATTGGCGGGCCCCACAGTTGACTTTTTGGACAAAATTGTGTTCGGCTCATCGGAATCCACATTTGGACATACCGTTGGGTTCTTATTAACATTTAGAGTTGTTTGACCTATAGTTTGTCCCATTTAGAGACTACTACCTTCGGCACACTTTTCGGTACGTGGGCCACACGTGGACTCCATTTTTGTCCAAAATTACCGTTTTGCCCCTGTGTCCAAATTGGACGAAAGGGATGTGCTTTTTAGCTATTTTGCTCATTCTGGAAATGTTGGTGATGTTTATTTCAGCATCCGGAGACGTTTGTTCGGAGTCCTTAGTTCCAGGTTCTGTGTCCTTGACATTTGGGCGCGTACACTTTACAGATTTCTTGCCAGGCAAGTATACCTTGCCATTGTACTGTATTTACATTCCATACGAGGCATGCATATTTATTTTCTGCTTATTTAGTTCATTTATTTTAACTTCTATATAAACTGCGCGTCCAAGGAAACTTGGGTGCAACGACGGTGTCGTCGTACTATGTTTTTATTTATGTATATGCATTGGACCTATTTTCTGAGACTACCCCATCTTCATGAGGCATTTATGTTTCATTGGCCATGACACTATTCTTACACGAGTGTGAGTCACATGTAGGACACGGACTTGCGTACTCGGCTGGCCACTGGTACGTATAGGTCGTGCGACGGGTAGGGATAACTGCTAATAGAAACTTTGCATGCTAGTAGACCTGGCAGTTATTAGAGGTTATCGTGTCATGGATATGACATGCTAAGAGCATTGGGTGGGGAGAACAACAAGTACCGCATTTGAGCTCCTTTGCACTTTTCTCCTGTGCACCCGGATTCTCCACTGGAGATACGGGCGGTGAGGACCCATATATATATATTATGTACATTGGCGGGCCTCCGCCGTTCAAAAGATGACGTGCCTTTGGGCCCCTGGATCTCCAAAAGAGAACCATGCCAAATCCCAGTTTTCAGCCAGATAGCTCGCTTGTGGGGAAAGTTGTTCTTAACTGCATTCACTTAGACGGTTAGGCGACCCCAATGGATGTTTATTTTCAGTACTTTATTGGCATGTGCTTTTTGTATCTTATTACGTCCCTCTGAGGACCTGGACCCTTTCTAGATATAGATGAGCAGGAGTACCCGCAGGAGTATGGACCTGGACCTGACGCTACCTATCAGTCTGAGGCGGTCTTACCTTCTGATTATATGTGATTCATTACAGCTGTTTAGAGATTTTAGTTGCTATTCTTTTCGAGACATTTATTATTATATTAGAGTTTATTCTCTTCTCTCTTTAGTAGTTTATTATAGTCGAATTACAGTGGATTTGTTTCTACCCGACTATCACACTTTGAGATTACTATTTGAGACTGCTTCTTGATATTCAGTTATTGATTTCCATTATTCTATTATTTATGATGTGGATGAGATATAGAACTGCGTATGACTTGTCGTGACATATATTACCACAGTGGATTGGATATTCATGTACAGCGTATGTGTGTATATGGTTTCCATATATTGGAGTTAGTATACATACGGCTGGCGTGTTACGTATTCCTAGTCCTACGTATTTTGGGACTGGGGCGTGACAGTATGTGTTCGTGTGTGTGTGTGTGTGTGTGTGTGTGTGTGTGTGTGTGTATGTGTGTGTGTGTGTGTGCGTATCAAATTACTACTAAATTTTGTCCAATTAGCGACGAGATATTGGATTATATAAGAAGTGCAGTGCACATAGGATATTGGATTAGTGACAGGATATTGGATTATTCCTTTATACTTCATAGTCGTTAATTTGGGGGGTTCCTTTGATATTATATATATAGGATGTGGTCGGGATGTTGGATTATATGAGAAGTATTACAGGTAGTGTGGGAGAGTAAAAATTTGGTTTTGACACGACACAGGACATGACACAGACTCTAACCCAAAGCCGAGACACGACACATACCCTAACTCTATCTGAGTTAATTAGACGCAGTCTTGGATTTCAAGTGAGGTATTGTGTAGTGCACACTTGTGCACAGTGCAGTGAGAGGATGTGTGTGTGTGGATATCTCGGTGTTGCGGATACTAATCCTATCCTAATCCAAACTTGGACACGCACACACACGCGGATACTAACACAAACCCAAACTTGGACACACGAACACACTAACATGCATACACCAACCCTAACACGAATACGAACACACACACACATGTTTCTACCATGTCATCTAATGATACGTATGGTAAAATTGTAGGACACATGGATATGAAAGGTTAGGTGTCACGATCCGCACCCAAAATTTAGAGCACGAGTACATGGGTACGTCCAGCCTACACCGCAGCATCGACGGTAGAACGCTGTCTAAGTCATGATATTATCTAATCAATCTCTCACGAATATCTAACTCCATAAGGCGACACAGATATCACAATATAATATGGAATACTCAATCACAACAACTAAAGCACGATAAGATAGCAAAGAAAATAAATAAAATGCAACACAAGTCTAAAAATAAATAGTCTAACTCAAACAATAACATCCAAGTCTCAAAGTATGCCGGAAACAAATCCGGTACCAAAACTGCTAAAAGAAACTAACTAAATAACTAGTGATCCCGGCTAGACCTTCTGGGAATCATACATGTGCTACAAAGTCCAAGGCTGCAGCTACTCTCCCTGTGGTCCATAAAATCTCAGACACCAGTCCTCTAAGTCACAGTCTAAAAAAATATTTCCAGTCAGGATGGAGCAAAGTACAACCCAAATAATAGTTCTAGTTAATTGATAAGGACTATAAAATAATAAATAGATGATGCTATATACTGAAAGAAGACAATGAATAAATGCAATGGCAAAAATAAAGAGACAAACAATATAGGCAATATGGTACAGTCAGTGCATATATGAAATGAAGAGAAAGAACTACAATATCATATACGAGGTGGTGTAGTATATGAACTAAAATGGAGAACTGTAACTATTCTAAGTGTTTGAAACAGTAGTTTCAAAATCTAATCGGCTTGGGAACTTGTTCGATAGTTACATGGCCTGGCTAATCATACGTGAGGTGTATGATTAACACTGTCAATATCTAAACTTGTACGATAGAGATTTGATCACATCTCTAACTATCAATTTCCCCGCCCCCAACTAGTACTGTGGATCCAACCATGACACGTCACGATACAGGATCAATGTCCAATATATCATGTACAATATCTAATATCAATGTCTAATATCAATATTGTGTACAATGTCAATACGATAACCAATGTAACATCTTATGACTAAAGATCCAATCTATATACTAGTCTGTGTAGCACAGTATCAAAAATTAGATGTAACATTTTTAAATACTTGAATTATAGAAATTATCAAATAATAGAAATTATCAGATAATGTACTTGCCTGGGGTCCTTAGCTGGCAATACCAATGTCCTGCTCCTGAAGTCTCGCAGAACAATCCAATGGTCCTATATACATATAATATAATATAATACAACATCAGCCAATACACGAGCACATACACAACCATAATTATACTCAACTCAGAGGGTACGCTAGGGGTGATCCTAGTCATCTAACAGGGTCAAGCGTGCGTCTCTAGCTGCACGGGTGTCAAGTCTGCGATTGCTACACAAAATCAGATAGTCAAACTAACCCAGGTCTCGCTAGTACGTCAGTATACACAAGGCAGACATATCACTAATACTCAGGGTCACATGGTCATGTAACTACGGGATATCCATAGTTAATACCTATGGTCATACAGTATGTATATATTATAGTCAAATATAGACACAGGATACCTACTACTAATATTTATGGCCACACTGCATAAATACAATAACTGGTATTTGAATTAATTTCCTACCCAATATATATATATATATATATATATATATATATATATATATATATATATATATATATATATATATATATATATATATATATATATATATATTTATATATACTAAATTGATTATTATACGCATATGCGTACGTATACGCATACGAGTTTGGGTTATTTGTAGGGTCTCTTAAAATCAACATCTAATGAGTTGTCATAACACGACACGCTAACATCCTATCATCATTCACGTACTTATACACAAACAAATAATAAGAGAAATACTCCTCACCTTGGCCTCGGCGTGCACGTGCACGAGATCGGCGATGACAACGATGACGACGATGATGACGATGACGATGATGAGGTTGAAGTTGATGATGATGATGATGATGATTAAGGTGATGATGATGATTAAGGTAATAATGATAATGATTAAGGTGATAATGATGATTAAGGTGATGATGATGATGATTAAGTTGATGATGATGATGATGATTAAGGTGATAATGATGATGATTAAGGTGATAATGATGATGATTAAGGGGTGGAGACAGGGTCGAGGCCTGCTGCCAGAGTCTGGGGAAGTCCGGCGAGGGGGAGGAGATGAGGGCAGTAGTGGTGGTCGAGGTGCAGGGAGGTGGAGGAGCTCAGGAAGAAAGAAAGAGGACAGGGAGGAGGAAAAGGAGGCTCGGGTGCTGTTGTGGAGGCATTCAGGTGGGTTGGGTTGGAGGGGATCGGGTTCAGGTGAGAGGAGATCGAATGAGAACGGAGGAAGGAACGACGGTGGCGCGGTTGGTGGAGTCGGGAAAGATCCAAGAGGGATGGCCGGGGTTGTTTCGGTAGGCGGGGTACTGTCGAGGGATCGAGAACAACGGATCAAGTTTGGCTTCAGTGATAAGAACCCTGGCTCCTACAATGTTCCTAGGGTCACCACAAGCAGCACAACATCAAATTCATGGCAGGAATGCTCCAACTCCTAGAGAATCTGCCTGATTTTGATGGAACAGGAGATGTAGAAGAATGGTTTATGAGAGTAAGTAATTTATTTGAGTACTATAACACCCCTGACTGTGATAGGCTCAAGCTTGTTTCAGTGCAACTCAAAGGCACTGCTGCCTATTAGAGGGATTGGATAGTTGGTATCAAAGATGAAAAAGTAACTTGGGAGAAGTTCTGTAGGTCAATCAGGGTAGAATTTGGTCCCTCTCAATTTACAGATCACATGATTGAGCTCAAATTACTGAAACAAGACTCCAATGTACAAGAGTATAATTCACAGTTTCAAAAATTGTCCAAAAAAGTGTTGAGATTACTTGAAACATGTCTGATTAGTCAGTATATTGGGAGGCTAAAGGAGGAGCTCAGATATGATTTACAAATTGCCAACCCTACTAATTTGATCACTGCTATGCAACTTTCAAAACTACATGAAGCTAAGTTCTTAGCCATGAGAAGAGGGTACAGATGGAATTTTGGTGCCAGTAAGACTACTTCCATCACAGAGTCAGGGTTAACTAATCATAATGCATCACATGGGAATAATGAGTACTGGAAAAAGTATACATCCCTAAATCCTAGTACACAGTCTCATGCCAATAAAGAGAAGCCAAGGAATACAATATCCCCTGTAGAACTGGAGAGGAGGAGAAAATTGTGCTTGTGTTTCTTGTGTGAAGACAAGTGGTTCAGAGGACACAAGTGCAAGGAGAAGAGACTCTTTATGTTGATCACTGATGAAGTACAAGGTGAAGACTCAAGATTGGGGGAGGGGAAGAAAATGAGACCAGTAAAGTGACTGGTACAGAATCAGTTGCTATCTCCTTAAATGCTCTGTCAGGGGCAATGCAAAGTTCAACATTGAAGCTCAGGGGCACTATCCATAGCAAACCAATGATAATACTCATAGATTCTGGTTCTATATACAATTTTATTGATGCTCAGTTCAGTGAGAGGTTAAAGCTACCCAGTGCATATGATGAGCCATTTGAGGTATTAGTGGCCAATGGAGAGAAATTATAAAGTAAGGGGGTATGTTCAAATGTGGTGTTAGACTGCCAGGGCAAAAAGATTAAAGTTAACCTACTTAAGTTGCCCATCACAGGATGCCAAGTAGTTCTAGGAGCTAGTCGGCTCAGTACCTTGGGGGATATCACTTGGAACTTTAAGGAGTTAACCATGAAGTTTTTTCAACAAGGACAGATGTAATATTTTAAAGTCCTACATGCAGATGAAGTTACCACACCAGAACCTGACAACAAGAAGTTGAGACAAATGTCACAGTTTTATGTGATTCAGTTATGTGCCAAGGAAGTCAAGCAACAACCCTCAGATACATCTCCTTATATTTCTGCTTTGTTAAATAAATTCAAACACATATTTGAAGAACCAAAAGGGTTACCTCCCCAAAGAAATTTTGACCATAAAATTCCTTTGAACCCTGGAGCTATGCCAGTTTGCCAGAGACCATATAGGCAACCTTATATCTATAAAAACTAAATTGAGAAACAAGTCAAGGATATTCTAGAAAATGGGATTATCAGACCCAGCACAAGTTCATACTCTTCCCTTGTTCTTCTGGTAAAAAAATCTGATGGATCATGGAGGATGTGTGTAGATTATAGGGCCCTCAATCAAAATACTATTAAGGACAAATTTCCTATCTCATTCATAGATGAGCTATTTGATGAGCTGCATGGGGCCCAGTACTTCTCAAAGTTGGATTTGAGAGCAGGCTATCACCAAGTGAGGGTGGTTGAAAATGATGTGCATAAAATAGCATTCAGGACTCATGAAGGACATTATGAGTTCATGGTGATGCCCTTTGGGCTCACTAATGCTCCCTCAACCTTCCAAGCCATGATGAATACATTGTTTAAAAATTTCTTGAGAAAATTTGTACTAATATTCTTTGATGATATACTGGTTTATAACTGCAGTTGGGAGAAACACTTAATGCATTTAGAACAGGTATTCAAGAGGCTGTCAGATCATAACTTAAAGGTCAAGGAGAGCAAATATCAGTTTGCATTACAGGAAGTAGGGTATTTGGGCTATGTGATTTCTCAAGATGGTATCCAGGTTGATCCAAACAAAGTAGAAGCAGTGGTGCAATGGCCAATACCTGCGACCTTGAAGGAGCTCAGAGGATTCTTAGGCCTCATGGGCTATTACAGGAGATTTATCCAGAATTATGGATCTATTGCAAGACCTCTAACTGAGTTACTGAAGAAGAATGCCTTTCAATGGTCTGACAATGCACAATAATCCTTTGAGAAACTGAAGGTAGCCCTCACAACTCCACCAGTTCTCATCATGCCTAACTTTGCAGAATCTTTGTCTTAGAGTGTGATGCTTCTGGGGAGGGGATAGGAGCATTTTTGATGCAAAGGGAAAGACCCATAGCATATATGAGCCAAGGCCTTAAGGACAAGACTAGAGTGCTATCTACATATTAAAAGGAAATGTTAGCATTCTTTTGGCAATCAAAAAGTGGCACCAGTACCTGTGGGGAAGAGAATTTGTCATTAGAACTGACCACCAATCTCTCAAATACTTACTGGAACAGAAGATGTACACAGAAGCTCAATTCAAATGGGTCATGAAGTTACATGGATTCAATTATAGGGTGGAGTACAAAAAGGGAAAGGAGAACAAGGCTGCAAATAGTCTTTCAAGATAGGAACATTCTTCTCTGTAGGCTATTACCATAGTACAGGCTGAGTGGATAGTGCAGTTCAAAGAGCAGATAAAGCAGTCATCTTACTACACAGAACAACTCCAAAAATAGGAACAGGGAGAATTAGATGCCAGGAAGTATACTTTGAGAGATGAACTACTATATTACAAAAATAGAATACTTATAGACCCTCAATCTGAGTTTGTAGACATTATGCTAAAAGAACACCATGATCATCTTCTAGCTGGTCATTCAGGGGTAGCTAAAACCTTGGAGAGACTGAAAAGGAGCTGTTACTGGAAAGGAATAAAAACTTAAAGAATTATATCAGATCTTGTGTGGTTTGCCAACAGAATAAGTATGAACACACAAGCCTAGCTGGGTTATTACAACCCCTACCCATACCCACAATGATTTGGGAAGAAGTGTCCATGGATTTTATAGAAGGGTTGCCTATTAGCTATCATAAAACTACTATTATGGTTATAGTGGATAGACTTACTAAATATACACATCTCTTTCCATTAAGTCATCTATACACTGCTGCTATGGTAGCTAAAGTGTTTATAGAAGGAGTTGTGAAGCTTCATGGACTACCCAAGTCTATTGTATCAGATAGAGACCCTATCTTTACTAGCCAGTTTTGGCATGAATTCTTCAAAACACAGGGGACTCAGCTCAAGCATAGTACAGCCTACCACCCACAAACTGATGGGCAAACTGAGGTAACCAACAGATGCATAGAAGCTTACTTGAGGTGTTTCTGTAGGCATAAACCCAAAGAGTGGAGTAAATATATTCCATGGGCTAAATTATGGTTTAACACAAATTGGCACTCTTTAACAAAAATCTTCTCTTTTGAAGCAGTATATGGAAGACCCCCACCACACTTGCTGACTTATGTTGCAGATCAACCACAAGATAAAAATATTGCTGAGGCCTTGAATTCAAGGGATAATTCATTGCAAATACTCAAAGATAACCTTCAGTTATCTCAAGATAGGATGAATAAGTTGGCTGACACTAAGAGAATGGATAGGAGTTTCGAAATAGGGGACTGGATTTTCCTCAAAATTCAACCTTATAGACAGGTTTTAATTGGGCAGCATAAACCTCAAAAGTTTTCCCCAAAATACTTTGGTCCATATCAGGTACTTGATAGAGTTGGAGTAGTAGCCTATAGGCTTGCCTTGCCTGAGGAAGCTCTCATTCATCCAGTTTTTCATGTCTCTCAACTCAAGAAAAAGGTATCTTCTAGCCTAGAGGTTCAGATAGAGACTCCTACACAGGTGGAAGGGTTAATTCTGGAACCAGAGGTAATTTTAAACAAAAGGATGGTCAAAAGGAATAATATGGCTGTTACAGAAGTCTTGGTTCAGTGGAAGAACTCAGATATAGAACATGCTCAGTGGATTCCTTATGTATATTTCACCAAAACTTATCCCTTCTTCAACCTTGGGACAAGGTTAATTTGAGGGGGAGGGTGTTGATAAGAACCCTGGATCACCACTGCAACCTTTCTCAATGACTGATCATCAAGGCAGGCAATGACAGTGAGTGAAGAAAATCCAGCTCCAATTCTGTTAGGCATCTTGGCCAGCTCAGCATAGGGGTGCACCAATCAGCTACCTACAAGCCAGGTGTCCTGGATTATAATACCTATAAATAAGAGAAAGCAGAAAGAAGAAGCATCAGAGATTGTATCCACATTTTTCTCTTCTTGTATTTCATTTTTTTTTATATGTCAATTTGAAATTGTATTTCTCGCCTTTTTTTTCACCAAAAAGTTGAATAAAACAACCCTAGTTCATTCCAATTCAGTTTCTTCTCCATAAATTTATACTGTAGAAGTACAATTCATGGCTAATTTCAACAGATCATCAACGAATCCCAACTCCGGAGCTCGGGATCACATCATTCAGGTGGTTGGCAGCTGGCTTGGCGGGGAGGAGACTGGAGGATGGTAGGAAGAGGGTGCTGGACTCGACTGCTTCGGCTGCTCCGGCGAGAGCTCCGGCGACTGGTTGATAGGAAGGGGGAGAGGGAGATGCACAGGAGATGGGAGGGGGTCGGATGGATAGTTTTAGGGATGGGAAAAATAAAGGAAAATAAAGTTATATATATATATATATATATATATATATATATATATATATATATATATATATATATATATATATATATATATATATATATATATATATATATATATATTTGGTATTGAGGTTGACCTAGAAAATTTACATGAAGGAAATTAGGGTTTCTTTATATGTTAGTCCAATGGGGTGTGGGCACCTCAATGCACTTTTACATAAAAGTGTCCAACAATTAGAAAATTGCACAAGGTAGGATTTTGGATTAATTTAATTAAAATTAATATAATTGGTGTTCTAAAATTAATTGGAAGTACATGGGGCTAAAATTAGGTAGAACATAAGTAACATGAATGTAGTAGACTAAGAATAGAATATTATTATAATTTAGGTTACACAAAATGGGTCGAGATTGTGTCTCCAATTTTGGTTGGAACGCACAAGGATACAAAGTTGGATTTATTTAAAATTAAATAATAATATCTGCGACGAATATTGTGCGACAAAAATGAAGCACAACAAGGCATAATTAAGAGTTACACAAGGATCAAAATAGAAGACTGGCACGTCTAGGACAAGGGTGTAAAATTTATTGGAGGGCAAAAGCTAGTGTAGAGCTCCAAATATCGAAGCAACGGTAAGGCACAACAATGAAATATAATCGCGGTAATAAATTACAACCTCAATAGATTAATCCTAAATAATACAAATTAAATTTATAACCCTATATTCTGGTCAGGGGTTCATCCAGTGGGTTCTAGGTCAAGCCTACCATACATTAATGAACACGATACAATATAATATATATACATACACATATCATGCAATTATTTAAAATAAATCGACACAATACCTATAATATATAAAATGACAAAAATACCCCTATTTCAGAATGTGGTAGTGATAAGTCTACCCTCCTTAGAAAAATTTCGTCCTCGAAATTTCAGATCCTCAATTGTTGTATTTATTTATTTTTCTTACTATCAAAATTTAAATTCATCAAACCACATAATCATAAAGTAAATCCATATTATTATTTCACAATCTTCAAAATTCTATAAATATCATATTACTAAATATCTTCAATTTAAAATCAAATTCTATTCTTATCACAATCTCCTCCAAAACTTTGAGTTAATAACTAAATACTCAAAATTTAATATCCAATCCTCTAATTAAAATTCAATCAATGCATATTTATAAAATTTAAAAATCCCATCCCAAAAATTTGAATTCAAACTCTAATTCATTAACGATCTTACTCTTCGATTCTTTTTCCACATAATACTCAATACTGCAATGCTTACGAAGTCTTCAAATACAATATTCAAAATATAAGTTTTAAAATTTATATCTTGCAGTCAAATAAATGGAATAATAATTTTCTTAAATTCCTCAAAATTTAATGACAAATTCAATCATATCATAATCTTCCTAAAATAAATAAATCGTCAATTCTACCATATTAAGTTCTCAACTCTTTATTTAATTTAATATTTATCCATAAAATTTAAGGCACCTTGTCTCTCTTCGTCAAGTCATAACCTCTTCGTTAATCTTCACTATGGTCAAACCACCAATAATCAAGGTCCAAGAAAATCCTACCTACAATCATATAACATGCAATCTAAGGAAAATATGTATGATTATGGTCACTTTTGTCATGGTATTGCAGTCTCTGTCAGGGTATACTACTAACTATATTCTAGTAAGAGAATCTTTGATACAAGATGCAGTCTCTGTTAGGGTGTACTACTAACTATATTCTAGAAAGATAATCATTGATGCAAGATACAGTACTTAGAAATCAATCAATCAATCAAATAGACGGAAAAGAAACAGAAGGAAGAAAAAGAACAGAACCTGCTAACACATCACCTACAGTATCGGTCTCCTCGACCGTCATCGCAAATGCCCCGCCCTGCTGGGGTGGATCCCTTCGCGGGTGCTGAGCAATCTGCGATTCCAAAGGTGGCCTAACTGGACCTCTTTGATTTGGAGTTGTGCACTGGCCGGGAAGATAAGGGGCTCGAATACAATCCTTCATTCAATGTCCCGTAGTGCCACAGTACAAACAAAGTCTTAGCCTCACCCTACAGCCCTTTCAATGGTGACATGGCTTCTTACAGAAATGACAAGCCAGCTGGGTCTACCTCGGAGGCTGCTGCTGATCCTGCGATCTGGTCTTTAGCGACATCCTGAAGACGGATCAAGACCAAGAGAAGTCATTACGGCACAAGAATATGATATCATCAAGGAAGGACAAAATATTAAAGGAAGGCAATATTCAAAAGGAATAAGGATAACAAGATCAATAGATTGGAAATATTCCTAGTTATGATTGAGTACTCTCTCTCATCCTAGTATGTTATATATCATATATACTATCGCAGGCATGCAGTAGTACAACTAAGATGTCGCACTACCACGACATCGCACTACTTGCGAAGTCTGACCTGTATGGGCCGCCACTAAAAATGTGTCACGATCCGTACCCAGAGTTTGGGGTAGGAGTATGTGGGTACGTCCAGCCTACGTCACAGCATCGGCTGTAGAGCGCTGTCTAGGTCATGATACTATCTAATCAATCTCTCACAAATATTCAACTCCATAAGGAGACATAGATATCACAATATAATATGTAATACTCAATCACAGCAACTAAAGCGCGATAAGATAGCGAAGAAAATAAATAAAATGCAACACAAGTCTAAAAATAAATAGTCTAACTGAAATAATAACATCCAAGTCTCAAAGTATGCCGAAAATAAATCTGGTACCAAAACTGCTAAAAGAAACTAACTAAATAACTAGTGATCCCGGCTATACCTCCCGGGAATCACACCTGTGCTACAAAGTCCAAGGCTACAGCTACTCTCCCTGTGGTCCATAAAATGTCGGACACCAGTCCTCTAAGTCGCAGTCTGGAAAAATATTTTTAGTCAGGATGGAGCAAAGTACAACCCAAATAACAGTTCCAGTTAATTTATAAGGACTATAAAACAATAAATAGATGATGATAGATGATGTTATATACTGAAAGAAGACAATGAATAAATGCAATGGCAAAAATAAAGAGACAGGCAATATAGACAATATGGTACAGGCAGTGCATATATAAAATAAAGAGAAAGAACTACAATATCATATACGAGGTGGTGTAGTATATGAACTGAAATGGAGAACTGTAACTATTCTTAGTGTTTGAAATAGTAGTTTCGAAATATGATCGACTTAGAAACTTGTTCGAGAGCTATATGGCCTGACTAATCATACATGAGGTGTATGATTAACACTGTCAATATCTACACTTGTACGATAGGGATTTGATCACATCTTTCACTAGCAATTTTCTCGCCCCCAACTAGTACTGTGGATCCAACCATGACACGTCATGATACACGATCAATATCCAATATATCATGTATAATATCTAATATCAATGTCGTATACAATGTCAATACGATAATCAATGTAATATCTCATGACTAAAGATCCAATCTATATACTAGTCCGTGTAGCACAGTGTCAAGAATCAGATGTAATATATCTAAATACTTGAATTATAGAAATTATCAAATAATAGAAATTATCAGATAATGTACTCGCCTGGGGTCCTTAGTTGGCAATACCAATGTCCTACTCCTGAAGTCTCGTAGAACAATCCAATGGTCCTATATACATATCATATAATACAATAGAACATCAGCCATTACACTAGTACATACACAACCATAATTACACTCAACTCAGAGGGTACGCTAGGGGTGATCCTCGTCATCTAATAGGGTCAAGCGTGCGTCTCTAGCTGCACAGGTGTCAAGTCTGTAATTACTGCACAAAATCAGACAGTCAAACTAATCCAGGTCTCGTCAGTATGTCAGTGTACACAAGGCAGATAGATCACTAATACTCAGGGTCATATGGT
Source organism: Iris macrosiphon (assembly GCA_036927795.1). Taxonomy (NCBI): domain Eukaryota; kingdom Viridiplantae; phylum Streptophyta; class Magnoliopsida; order Asparagales; family Iridaceae; genus Iris; species Iris macrosiphon. The sequence continues at coordinate 59,282,229 of JAYESA010000004.1, read as the reverse complement.
CATATAACTACGGGATATCCACAGTTAACACCTATGGTCATACAGTATATTTATATTACAGTCAAATATAGACACGGGATACCTACTACTAACATTTATGGCCATACCGCATAAATACATATATAGTCATAACTGGTATTTGCATTAATTTCCTACACAATATATATATATATATATATACTAAATTGATTATTATACGCATACGCGTACATATACGCATACGAGTTCGGGTTATTTGTAGGGTCTCTTAAAATCAACGTCTAATGAGTTGTCATAATACGACATGCTAACATCCTATCATCATTCATGTACATACACAAAAACAAATAACAAGAGAAATACTCCTCACCTTGGCCTCGGCGTGCACGTGCACTAGATCGGCAATGACGACGATGACGACGATGGTGACGATGACGACGATGAGGTTGATATTGATGATGATGATGATTAAGGTGATAATAATGATGATTAAGATGATAATGATGACGATGATGATTAAGGTGATGATGATGATGATGATAATTAAGGTAATAATGATGATGATTAAGGTGTTGATGATGATGATGATGATGATGATGATTAAGGTGATGATAATGATGATGATTAAGGGGAGAAGGCAGGGTCGAGGCCTGCTGTCGGAGTCTGGGGAAGTCCGGCGAGGGGGAGGAGATGAGGGCAGTGGTGGTGGTCGAGGTATAGGGAGGTGGAGGAGCTCAGGGAGGTAGGAAGAGGACAGGAAGGAGCAAGAGGAGGCTCGGGTGCTGTCGTGGAGGCGTTCAGGCGGGTTGGGCTGGAGGGCATCGGGTTCAGGTGAGAGGAGATCGAATAAGAACGGACGAAGGAACAACGGTGGCACGGTTGGTGGAGTCGGGGAAGATCCAGGCGTGATGGTCGGGGTTGTTCCGGTCGACGGGGTATTGTCAAGGAATCGGGAATAACGGGTCGGGGTCGGCTTCAGGCGGTTGGCAGCAGGCTTGGCGGGGAGGAGACGAGAGGATGGTAGGAAGGGGGTGCTGGACTTGACTGCTCTGGCTGCTTCGGCGAGAGCTCCGATGACTGGTTGATAGGAAAGGGGAGAGGGAGATGCACAGGAGATGGGAGGGGGTCGGCTGGATAGTTTTAGGGATGAAAAAAATAAAGGAAATGAAAGTCATATATATATATGTGTGTGTGTGTGTGTGTAAAACTAGGGTTGGTGTTGAGGTTGACCTAGAAATGTGGGCTTGGTCAACATCCTCCTTGGGATTGGGCCTTAGCTTGTCATATAGGTATTGGAGGGCTAGGATTGAATGGTTTCAAAATGGATAGCTAGGATTGCATTATTTGAAAATGGAGGACCAAGGTTCAATGTGGGTTGATGTTGAGTGTTACACACTCCAAAAAATTATGGAGAAAATTTACATGAAGGAAATTGGGGTTTCTTCATGTGTTGGTCCAATGGGGAGTGGGCACCTCAATGCACTTTTACATAAAAGTGCCCAACAATTAGAAAATTGCACAAGGCAGAATTTTGGATTAATTTAATTAAAATTAATATAATTGGTATTCTAAAATTAATTGGAAGTACATGGGGCTAAAATTAGGTGGAACACAAGTATCATGAATATAGTAGACTCGGAATAGAATATTGTCATAATTTGGGTTTCAAAAAATGGGTCGAGATTGTGTCTCCATTTTCGGTTGGAATGCACAAGGATACAAAGTTAGATTTATTTGAAATTAAATAATTACGTCTGTGATGAATATTGTGCGACTAAAATGAAGCACAACAAGGCATAATTAAGAGTTACACAAGGATCAAAATTGAAGACTGGCACGTCTAGGACAATGGTGTAAAATTTGTTGGAGGTCAAAAGCTAGTATAGCGCTCCAAATATCGAATCAAAGGTAAGGCGCAACAATGAAATATAATTGCAGTAATAAATTACAACCTCAATAAATTAATCCTAAATAATACAAATTAAATTTATAACCCTATATTCTGGTCAAGGGTTCATCTAGTGGGCTTCTAGGTCAAGCCTACCACATATTAATGAACACTATACAATATAATATATATACATACACATATCATGCAATTATTTAAAATAAATACACACAATACCTATAATATATAAAATAACAAAAATACCCCTATTTCAGAATGTGGTAGTGACATTAGGATACGATATCGAGGATAGGTTATAAGTATTTTATCAGACTAGGACACACGCATACATGTCAAGTGTGGATATTCAGTAGTGTATCAGTGGGTGTCAACTATATATCCTGGACCAAAAAAAATTAACTTTGGATACCCGTGACTTGACTTTTCAATTAGAAAGTAATGGCCTAAACAAATGCCAAGTGTGGATATCCAGGATACAGAGTTGACACTCACTGATACACTATAATATGAGTATCCAGGATACAGAGTTGAACAAAAAAGTATCAGTGCTAGGACTAGGTGTATCAGTGTATGTACTGTATTCCTAAGTATTCTTATATATGTGTAGACGAGTAGACTTATGACATATACTGTAATTTAACTATTTTCTTGAATGATGTTTATTCATCTTTGTATATCTGGAGTGAGTGTTATTTGGATAATATACATTAACAAATATTTACATGAGTATATACTTGAACGATGTCTATTCACCTTTGCAAAAGTATCTAGAAATGGATATAAATTACTATCTGCATCATCGTTCGTGGATGTACAACCCTCATCCCAATGACATGTACGGTGTACAGGATGAATTCATAGAGGGTGTACATCAGTTTCTGCAGTTCGCCAAGGCGTTCCCTCAGTAAATGGACAATACCAAAATTAAGTGTCCGTATATGAGATATCGCAACTTAAAATATCATCCAGAAGTAGAAGTCACATATCATTTGTACTCGAAGGGTTTCATGCTGAATTACTATCAGTAGACCACGTACGAAGAACTTGTGTCTTTAGCATTAGAGTCGGAGCCTTATGTGGAGCTATATATGGATGTCCACGACCACGCTGCTTATGACGACGGGTGGGTGAACATAATTTTTGATACGGCGGGGCCTAGTTTTGATCCGGACAATCATGATGCAGCTGAGGAGGCACCGAATACCGATGCTGGAAAGGTCATAGAGTTGCTGGAGAATGAAAGGACTCCATTATATCCTGGTTATGAAGATCATTCACTGTTGGATGTGGTTACAAGATTGTTGAGCATCAAGTCCAATTTTAACATGTCACAAGAATGTTATAACCAACTGATGGATTTAAGAGGATGGTGAGATTGCTCTGGCTGGGATACAAGAAAATTGATACATATCGTAATGGGTGCATATTGTACTACAAAGATGACAAGGATGAAGATGCGTACAGATTATGTAGTGCTGATCGCTACAAGGCCACTTGTAGAGAAAAGTCTGTCGGTACAAGGAAGCCTACCGATTTGATGCACTACTTTTCTTTAACGCCGTGGTTGTAGAGGTTGTTTATGGTGAAGGAGACTGCAAAAAATATGAGTTGGCATCAGCGAGATCTTCCATGCGCACCTCCGGACGAGACGAGGATGGAGATTTGGGCCGACGGTACAAAGTAAGTAAATTAGTTGGTTTAGTATCATATATATCGTGTATTTCTTTATTCATCATATATTTACTTTTTCGATAAAAATAATTATCTCTGTATAGATATCGTCCCTCATCAGTACAGATAAACCTGGGCCACTTTTTGAGGTACAACTATGGTGGCCCTTGGATCAACTACTCTGATGCTCTGGATGAGAGAAAGGCATTCTGGTTTGCGCACTTCAAGGTAAAAGTATATTATATCAATCATCAAATTTTGCATATTATATAACTTACTAAATTACTTCTTGTAGAAAACGTATTTCTATCTACTACACCGGGCTGAGTTGATCGAGCAAATATTTCCTACCGTTGTCGCCAAGCTGATCCGTGATACTCTGGATGACCAGAAGGCTCGTGATCGTGAAGGAAAACTGATCCAAGGTTGGATCACGCCTAAGCAATGGACTGCGATGAGGACTAGATTCGACGATCTGAGTAACAAGGAAAGGTCTGAGAAGGCCAAGGCGGCTAGGAAGAAGGAAGCAAAGTGGTGTGGTGGCTCGATTCCGATGACGGAACATTTTTTTGTTTGGTATATTTTTTATTTCATATATATTATTTTAATACAAGTACGATAAAATGGTAGTAGAATAAAATATTTAATTTTAGTACTAAATAATATATTTTTAACAGGTACAAGGGGTTGAGCATGCCAACATGGTGACCGTCTTCCGGGCCATCCATCGAAAGGGCAAGAATCTCATTGATGAGAGGGCCTCGCAGACCTATGTAAGTATTACTTTACTTTGTGTTAATTTTAATATAACTTAGGAAATATGCAAATAAATATCCATATAGTTAGTAATAAGTACCTTAGACACATTAGAAATTATCAAGTATCCAAACTTTTCTACGCCGAGTATCATAAGTTGCATGAGCGGGAGACTACTAGTGCACCTACAGCGGGACAGGCTGGTACTTTCTCGCAGCCCTCTCCAGCTCCGTCGATGGACGAGCTGTGGGTGACCGTCGTTGGTGGTCTCCAGAGGAGTAAGTATTACGGTACGATATCCTATGGCGCCCTTGTTGCGATGTAGTCTTCTAGGGCCTCCACTGCAAGTGTGCATTCCCCACAGCCCTCGCAGGCATCGGCCCGAGTTCAGGAGACCATTGTATCATGCCCTAGTTCCAAAATACTAAGGGACTAGCCACGTGGCAATGGCTAGCAACACAACTCTAATGGGAAAATCCAATTTAATGGACCCTTTAGAGTGCACTTAAGCTGTAAAACATATAAAATGGTCTACAAATATCTGTCGCAGTCTATATATCTAATCACATCCACAATAAGCATCAAAATCACAAAGAGACAAGTCCAGTCACAATAATATAAAGTAATATAAATAATATCACGAGGAATAACCCGTCATCAAAATGGAAAGTAAAATAACTCCAAGTACAATATTCAGAAGTCATTACCAGATCAAATATCTAAGAACACAAAGCATAATAAATGAATGGGGAGAATACTGTGTGCTCAAGAGAAGTCCTCCGGAACAACCTCGTCCTCTGTAACCTATACGTCTTCAATAGTAGCACATGCCCCATAAACCTCGGGATAGCTCTCCTCGTCTAAACCTGAGGACATAATTCGGATCCAGGTCCTCAGGGGACATAGCAAGGTACAATAAACACTCAAGCCAAATAAAATATAGCAAGTAAATATAAACAGATCCTTAGGACAAGCTATGTAATCAGCTAAGTAAAATACAAAATGAGAGCATCACAAGTACTCTGTCTGAGATCACTACAGGCTTTGTGTCAGGGAGCCCATAGCAGCAAGTAGTATCACGACTCCAGTATATGTGCCAAAGATCTGAGACAGAGTGTAAGGCACCCCCAGTAGTATATATATAAATAATCAGCATGTAGCCTATGTGTCTCTCCCCACCTAATATAATCTCATGTCTTATGTTTACGATGTCTCATGTCCATAACACGCAAGATCATGACCTCTAGCTAGTACAACGAAATAATATCCATGTAATATACAAGTCTCATATCACGAATCCTGTGAGGTTATACAGAATCACCATAAATAAATCAGGAAAGATTATGTCACATGAAATAGTGTCAAGTGTCCTACGGTATAGCGTACTTGGCAAAGCAAGCACGTAAAAATAGGATCGTGGAATCAACTCTCTAGGTGACGTTGCACGACTCCGCGTACGATGTCGACACCCGAATCTCGTTCGGACGCTAAGCAACGTCTCACGGTCCTAGGTTGAACATGCACATCACAAGAGTGTATATATATATATATATATATATATATATATATATATATATATATAGGAAGAACACAAGCAAATAATATAACAGGATCTTTACAGGTTTGGCAAGGTACACTTGCCTGGGTTCTGATCTCCGTCAACTGCTCTTGAAAAAGTAGAATCTGTACGTACACCTCCGGATGCTGAAACAAACATCACTAATATTCTCAAAATACTTGAAATAGCTAGGATTGACTACCCATAAGTCCAATTTGGACACAGGAACAAAATTGATAATTTTGGGTCAAAACGAGATCCACATGTAGCCCACTTCGCACCGAAAAATATGCCGAAGACAAAGTTTTCAAAATTTATCAAACTTAGTATCTATGAGTCTAGAACAATAATATGAACCCAACGGAACATCCAGAACTGGATTTCGATGAGCCGATCACGAAATTGCCCGTCTTGTGGAACTATAGGGCCCACAAAATAATATTTCGTCAACGTTCTCAGAATTGAACCAAACTTGGGTCACAGGACTAGCGTAATGCTATGAATCCAATGGCATAAGTTTCGTTATGAATCGATGAGTACGCACGAAGTTATGACGAGTGTCAGAACAGGACGATACGGTAATTTTTGACGGATACGCGTTGATTTCGATATACACGCAAATCCAAATCAAGTTTTGCAAAAGCCCACACGTCCCCGTTTATGTTATGCATCTTTCTATGCAACTCGCATACGACAAAGTTGCCTCGTTTGGCAGAACGCACCCTGTATCGCGAGATTTTGGGTGTTTTAAAAATAAGTTTTTGGTCATTTTGGAACCAGAATAATTACCATTAAAGCAAACTAATAAAAACTAAAAGAACAGCGAAATATTGGTTATATTGTGAAGAAGTTTCTTCAATTATATTTTGAAAATAATTAACGAGTTGGTAGAAAAATGGACATGAACAGGGGTACTTGGACTGAATTTCTGAACTATTGTTGAACAGTTTTCGGCCAACTTCTGGTCGATTTTTCGATCAAACCCAGATGCCTAAATTTGTTCCACTTGAATAGAATCCTAGAGGGTTAGGTTGTGAACATACTAGCGAAGATAGGGCACAAAATGGATGAGCGAGGAGGGCGAAAGCTCTACGCGAAGGGGGACCGCACGGCTGTGCGCGTGCACGCTGGGGGGGATCTGCGGCTGCTGCTGCTTCTCGCGCCCGGCGGCGCAGCGAGAGGCAGTTGTTGGGGCTGCGGCAGTCAGAGGAGTGACGGTGGAAGCGTGGGTGATGATGGAGGTGGTGTAGGCATGGGATTGGGGTTAGGGTTTTAGGTTTGTTATATATACATATATATTTACTTAGGAGATTAGAGTTTAGAGTTTAGGTTTTGGGTTTGGGTTTACTATTAACGGGTAGGGTTAGGGTTAATGGGGTTTATTTATATTATTTTTCTTTATTTATTTTGTATTATTCAATAATTAAATACATAAAATTTTCAAAAATAGTTAGGCACTTGAAAAAATTCTAGAAAATTTATATTTTCTCCAACAATAATTTATAACCTAATTTATATTAATTAAAAAGAAATTTACTAAATATTAATGAATATTAAAATAATTAAATAAATCCATAAATTCTATTTTCTACTTAATATTATATTGGGAGCATGTAGGGGGTTCGAATAACGCAACTCGAGTGTCATGTGCTTAATAGGACTAGTTAGGCTCATAGCATAGATTTAGTTGGGAGCAACGGGTTAGTGTGGCATGTTTAAATTGTATGCCACAATAAAATGGTTAATTAAATTATAGTTTTCTCGTAATTGTGTTGTAAAAATTCTGCGACCAAAATAAGTCATGGGATTACAAATTTATGAGGGACAGCCATTGCATGAGCCTAAATTGACTCATCTAAGTCGAGCATGCTAGCTTGGTTGGAAGGAAAAGGCTAGTGTTGCACTCAAGATCTTAAAACCATGGGGGTTGGTTTCCAAAGTTTAATTAAATTATCAAATAAATATTAAAATAAAATTATTAATTATTAATTACCGAACTAACCCTATAAAAAAATCAGGGTGCTTACACGTTGACCGTCAGATTGGGTCTCTCCGTGATGAGTTACTGCAAAGGATAGAAGAGCAGCCCCTGTCCCAGCCGCAGACGGATGATGCGACGCTCATCGCACGATTTGATACGCTCGAGCGCAGCATTATGGAGCTCAGGAATAAGACAGCTAATCTTGGAGCATCGACAGAGCACAGCGTGATGGAGCTATAGGCATCACAAATGTCCATGGGCGAGAGGCTGACGATGATGCAGGATTCAATGGTTCATAGCAGTACGAGGTTGTTATCTACCATAGATTCATGCAACCATCGACTAGCAGCGTTAAAGCAGATACGTCCTCCTGGTGTGCCTTCATCGACACAGACTCTACCGATGTCACGCCCCAGTCCCAAAATATCGAAGGACTAGACACGTGGCAATGGCCAGCACACACACCGATGGACAAACCCAATTTAATGGATCCATAGGGGTGTACTTAAGCTGTAATACAACAATCAGGGTCTACTAATCTCATCCACAGAATAAATATAGCAATATCAACAAAAGAAAATAAACATCATCAGTCACAAGTAAATAAAATCGGAGAATAACCCGATAACAAGTCTGATACAATAGTCAAGACACAGAAATAAAGATAACAACTGCAAATACTGAGTATGGATAAAGCATATACTCAAAAGATATCCTCGGAGATCACTCTTCTACTGGATCTGGTACTGCTCCAGTACCTGCTCATGTTCCTGCTCTTGCTAATGCTCTTGCTCCATATACCTCGGGATCAATCTCGTCTGCTAATCCTGGGGACATAATCCAGATCCAGGTCCTCAGGGGACATAGCTAGGTAAAAAATAACTCATGCCAAAATAAATGCAGTGCAGCAATAAATAAAACAATAGAGTAAACTATATAACCAACTAAGTAATATGCAAGTGAGAGTTCTAATCATACTCGGGCTGAGACTACTATAGGATCTGTGTCAGAGAAACTCATAGCAGTATTCTCTCGAAGGGCAAGTACGGTACCAAAGCTCTGTGTCAGAGTCTAAGGCACTTACATTAAAGTATTATATATATATATATATATATATATATATATATATATATATATATATATATACTCAGCCTTTTGTATGGTAAATCTCTCTCCACCCAATGTAATCACACGTCTCATGTCCATGACACGCAGGATCAAAACTAATGCAGCAAGTCATAATAAGATCTAAGAAAATAATATCTATGTCATGAAACATGTATCCTATACAGAATCACCTTGAATATTTCAAGAAGATTCTGTCTCATGATTAGTGTCAGGTGTCCTGGGTTATAACGTACTTGATAATGCAAACACGAGAAGTATAGGGTCTCGGTATCCATGTCTAGATGATGTTACACAACTCCGCGTACGGTGTTGGCACCCGACTATTAATCGAACGCTAAATAAGTCATACGGTCCTAGATTAAGCATGTACAACAGATAAATAAGTCAAGGAAATATGTAACAAGAACTGCAAGATTTGACAAGGTACACTTGCTTGGGGTTCTAGCTCCAACTGTAGCTCTGACCTCAGTGGAAATTGCAGATACTGCTCCGGTTGCTGAAATAAATATCACCATCAGATTCAGAAAATATCAAATATCTAGAAACGTCTGTCCTTGAGTCCAATTTGGACACAGGGGCAAAAATAATATTTTTAGGTCAAAGCGGGATCCACATGCGGCCCGCTTCGCACCGAAAAATGTGTCAGGAATAATGGTCTCTAAATTTGTCAAACTTAGTATCAACAAGTCCAAAACAATGATATAAACCCAACGGAAGTTCCAGAACTAGATTCCGATGAGCCGATCACAAAATCACCCGTCAAGTAGAGCCGCGGGGCCCACAATACACGATTTTGTCAACGTTCTCAGAATCGAACCAAACTTGGGTCACAGGACCAGCGTATTGCTATGAGTCTGATGGCCAAGTTTTGTTTCAATCCGACGTGTGTACACAAAGTTACAACGTGTTCGAAAACAGGGCCGATACGGGACGTTGTCGGCGGATACGCGTTGATTTCGGTGTGCACGCACATCCAAATCAACTTCTACGAAATCTCGCACGTCCGTATCAATGGCGCGCACCTTTCGGTGAAGACCGCACGCGACCAAGTCGTCTCGTTTGGCGGGGCGCACTCAGTTTCAGGGGAAAATGGGGTATTATTTTTCCTGTTTTTGGATCGCAGTTCGCGATCACCACAGGACGCGACACACCGATCGGGTTGCATGGGCATCGAGAGGGTCACGCAGGGTTTGTGTCACAACAGACGAAACAGAAAACGGGGCAACGAGGAGAGAGAAAAGGGTACCTGGATAGGGCTCCGCAAAAACCAAATTTCTCACGTCCGCGAGGTGACACGACTCGATGCGACACGGTACTGTAGCTAGGGTTAGGGTTTTGATCAACAGTGGCTGGGGCTTCGTCGACTTGCCAGAGTTGAGGGAGGCGGAGGCGGCTCGGCTAGGGCGCTGTCGGAGGCGGCTCAGGCGGAGGCGATGGCGCTCGGGGACGACGCCGGGCTGCGCTGGCACGGCGGCTGGGAGGCTGAGCTCTGGTTCGAGGGGACGGCTATTACGGCTGGTCTCTGGCTGGGGTCGTCGGAGAAGATGGCTGGTGGTGGTTGGGTGTCTGGGAGTAAGGCGGAGGACGGCGAGGCGGGATCGATGGAGCTCTGAGGGAGATGGCCGGGTCGAGGCGCTGCGGGGGTGGCGCTGGGGAAGACGGCAGAGCGGGGCTGTGGTGGGTGGCTGGGATGGGTCAGGCGGCGAAGGGCTCGTCGGGAAAGATGGTGGCTAGGGGTTCATCAAGGTCGGCTGGGGCGGATTTTATAGGTCGAGGGAGGGAGGCGGACGGGTGGCGGTTACGGGAGGCGGAGCGCTGGGGGAAGGGGAGCAGCCGGCAGAGAACAGCCGGAGCGGGGGAGGCACGGCGGTTATGCGGCGGTTACGCGGCGGAGACGAATAGCCACGGTCGGGGGAAGGAGAAAGGGTTTCGGGTAGGCGGAGCCGGGTCGGGTCGGGTGGAGGATGGGATCCGACCCGATCCGTTAGGCAAAGGGTGCGGATCCGACCCAATAAGGATTTGGTTTGGGTTTAGTTAAACCAGTCCGGTTCGGTTTAGCACGGTTCGATTCAGTTTGGTTCAATTGAACCGGGTTTAATTCAGGGTTTAATTAGGGTTTATTTAAAACTTAGTTTTTAGGGCTTTAAAAATGCTTCCGGGGTCCAATAAATTCTCAGAAAATTATCCTATGTCTAATTTTTCATTTTACACCAGAAAATATTATTTTCATAATATTTTAATATTATTTAACATCATTTAAATCATTTAATTTCAAAAATACCTTGATTTAAATCCCAAAAATTTTCAAAAATTTTGTAAAAATTGATTTTAAAAATTCTTTAAAAATTAGGGGATTTACAACCGACGTTACTGCCTTCTCCATCGACATCGGTATCGATTTTACGGTAGTAGTATAATTTGTTTTTATCCCTGATGCGCGATGGTGGTCATCCTCCTACAGATTTACAGTAGTCCTAGTTAGGATAGTTTTCTGATTGTTTGTGTTTTAACCTATGATATTTAGTCATTTATGAATATTCTTTATTTTTTAGGCTTTCAGACTTTATTTCATGCACTCTGTTGTATGGATATTTAATGTATTATTTACGATAAGATTTTCTTTTGACTCTGTTTGTAATCCCAATATTTTATTTTCTTTAAATTTTACTATATTATTTATATTAAATATATGTTAATTTATTGTGTTTAGTGTTCCACCGAAGGGGTCGACGAACCCAGCAAATTTAATAGAGGGTTGCACCGGGTCTATTTATATAAATTAAGAATTCATAAACTGCAGGAAGATTGGTTTAAAAACCATTTTATATCCTATTATTTATTTATTTTACTGAAACTTTAGCGACGTTTAGTGACGTTTCTATACGTCTCTAAATTCGTCGCTAATTTTGTCGCTGAATACGTCGTTAATTATGTCACTAAATAAGTCGCTAAATACGTCATTGAATGTCGCTAAATTGCTGACATGGCAGTATTTGCCAGGTCAATAAAACATCGCTTAATATGTTGCAAAACGTCGCTAAATAGAAAAAATTTAGTAATATTTAGCGACACAAAATACGTCGCTAATTTAGCGACGTTGCGTCACTAAATGTCGCTAATATAAAAAATATTAGTGACGCAAATACGTCGCTTGAAAATATCGCTATAGCAATATTTTGCGACATTTTTCTTTCCAGCGACTAGCTTAAATGCGACTTCATTGAAACATCGCTAATTACGTCATTAAATTTATTTAGAGATATTTTTTAAGCCATTTAGCGACATTTTTAGGCCATTTAGCGACGTTTCCAAACGTCGCTAATTTGACTTTTTCTGGTAGTGTTGGGTTGGTAGAATGCGTGGCCTAGATGGTTGCTAGACCGGTCATTATTGCATGATTGAGACATATAAGTTCTTGACCCTTGGAGACTTGATTGTAGCTGCACCCCTTATCTAGTTATAGCCGTGATTATCGTACGATGTATAGTATCTTGTATGGGGTAGCTGGCCATATTCGTCTCCGTATTTTGATACTAGGACATGACAAGGTTTTATTGGTGGCCCATGTAGGTTTGTGTTCTGAAGACTTGTGGGGTATCATGGTCATAGGAATCTAAATCAAACATGATTCTTCTTGAAATTTTGAATTCGTTATCTTCGATACTCAGCTTAAAATTTTCCAGATTAGTTGCTTTCTTGTTCCTTCTCATCCTGTATTTGATATTTATTGTGGTCTTCTTTAGGGTTCTCCTCCTCCAGATATTGTAGCAACAAGAGAGGCAAAGTTGCTAGTGGAACGAAGTCCTGTAGAACCCCAGTCAGGGATCCAAGTTGAGCCCACAATCAATGTGACAGAGCAGCAGGATCCAGGTATTTCTGTACCTCCCGTAGTATCGGTAGCACTAGATACATCAACCTTGCTACAAATTATCAGGAGAATATTGGCTGCCCAACAATATCAGATGGTGGTTCAGCAACAACAACATCAAGAACAGCAACGTCAACAATTTTAACAACAAGAACAGAATGTTCTGTTGAACTAAGGGTTGCAAACGAGCCTGAAACGAGGCAAAAGAGTATATTTTGGGTCATATACTCAATTTTACAGACTGAATCCCAGATATTTCGATGGCACGGAGGATGCTATTACGATAAATGATTGACTCAAGGATATTTAGACCATTTTTGCAGCAACTAAAGTTTAGGCTGAGGAACAGGTTGACCTGGTTCACTTTTGTCTCCAGGATTTTGCAAGAGATTGGTAGGTACAATGGAGAAAGGATTGAGGTATCCTATTTTATGGGACAATTTTAGAACCCGGTTCAGGGTAAAGTACTTTGGGATTGTAGCTCAGTGCAAGCTACAACAGATATTTACCAGCCTCAAGCAGGCTAGAAGGACAGTAGATGGTTACACGATAGAGTTTTGTCGACTGAGCATGTTTGCTCCAACCATGGTGGCAACAGAGTTAGAGAGAGCAATGAGTTTCCAACAGGGATTTCACTTAGAATTATTACATATAGTAGAGGTACATGGCTGCCAGACCTTCAAGGCAATATTGATAGCGGCCAAGAGGGTCGAGTTTACCTCTCAGAGGATGGCAGCAAGAATAATAGACCAAAAGAGGCCTCATGGACAGAAAAATGAGAGAAGACCAGTACCACAGACTTCAGCACCATCCTCTGGCATTCTTATCCATAATGTAATACAGAGGAGGCCAGTAACCTCGACAGTGATAGCACATACTTGACAGCAGTAACTGTCACTCCCCGTTCCCGATATACGTATTTGGAACATATTTTTATTTTAGCATGATTGCATGTGCATGAAGACTAGACCCATTCTTTGACTTAACCTTGCTCATAGTTTATTTTGTGGGTTGGTTTAAGTCATGAGAACCCTTGGTTCAACCCTCAACCCTACCATATATATAATCTAAAATTTTCTCTCTCTCTCTCTCTCTTCACTTCTTTCTTTCTTCCTCTCGCTTTAGTTTGCTCTCCCCATTTCCATAGGCAAGTACACCTAGCATGAGAAATAGAAAAACCTCTATATTATTGTTTCATTATGTTTGTTATGTGCTTCTTAGCACTTTTAGAACTTGGAGTTTTCTGTTTTGATGGATGGATTAATATAGATCTACATTTCTAACTTAGAGATTTTATGGGTTTTATTAGTTTTTCTTGGTTTTGATCTATTAAATATGTATTTTAGAAAAAAAATAAGTTTTTGCTACATGATAGAGCTTTCAATTTAGAGCATTTTGGCTTTTGGTTCATCTGATTTGGACTTAAAATGAGAATTTTATGGACAAAACAAGATTTCAATTTTTGGAGATTTTTCCATGGCCGAACCTGTTGTTTGGAGAAGAAGAGGTCTTCATGCGGCTAGCGACTTATATGGCCAAGAGTGCTATGTGGCCTGAGAGGGCTATGTGGTCTGAGCTTTTGTCGCATACTGACTAGCAGGAGTCCATCTTATTGGACGCATGACTACCATCACACTAGTATTCTGAAGTTTATCCTTGAACTCTTTGTGTTTTTACTTGCTGAACGAATGAGAATTTTGCTAAGTCCAAAAAACCTCTAGGCGGCATCGACTCCATACGGCATCGACTCATATGCGACACCGACACTTATACGTTATTGGAGAATATATGGCCATTATTTCCTTGGATGCATGACTCTGAACCATGGCACATATTTCTATGATATTTATATTTTTTCTCTGACACACTTTATGGCTTGTCACATGAATAACTTTGTCAAATCACTGACACTTTATTCATTGCATGTCACTTTAACACTTGTCCCAAGGAGTAGACTTTAACCCTGAGCATGTGGCCTAGACTCCATATGCGGCCAGGACTTTTTATGCGACCTAACTCCATATGCGGCCAGGACTTTTCATGTGACCTGACTTCATATGCGGCCTCGCCATGAGTCCTTGCTTATTTTGATTGAATATTTCTTATTCTTCTTAACCCAATGTATAATTGCTAATTAGACTCGAATATTTTATCTGTACTGATACCACTATTGCCTGATATATGTCTATGATTTAATGGGCGTCGAGGTATGACACAATGTGTCACGTGTTAAGTGATTATATTTGGGTTCTGCATCGAGAATGCCTCCAAATTCCTGAATGTGTGATATTATAAATATATATTATTTCTCCAGCACGGATATAATAAGCAAGTCAACTACCAAAGCATGGCTAGGATATTGATTATCTGAATGTTGCATACACGCTTGGGTGAATCCATATTTGATTTCCTTAGATTCGTATCTAGCATGCCCGTACCTTGTACGACATCTTAAGGGAAATTCTTATTTGACCATGTCTTGAGATTTTAAACACAATATAGGGCTAATTAGGTAACTAAAAGTGGTAGTAACATTGGAGAAAATGGTATCCCGAGATCATGCCAACGAACCTTCCCACAGAGATTCATTCTAAGTGCGTTGTGGGCTAGCTACCACAGCTACTGTATATTATCTACCTTAGTGGAGTGCAGTATCTGACCTATTTTTATACCAAGCCACTATTTTACTATAGGAACACTGGAATCGCTAATACCGTACTTTTAGCACAGTGGCCCTATGGAGAACTGATGCATCTCGTGAATACATATTTTATTTATTTGGTTCGTTCGGCACTGGAGTGATATGAGGATACCTATTATGCATTATTTCTGAGATAACCTCAGACTCCATAAAATAGCAAGCCTATAATTGATTGGTCGATATAAGAAAATGGACGGTTCTGATTGTATTATTCGGTTAGTAGCCTAGGGATTAACTATCATAGTGCGATGGTTCAACCCTTATCCTTGGTTGTAGGGTTGGGCCTTTGTACTAGGATATGCCATCGACCTAAGTTATGACACTAAACCTATGTATTATTATATATTTTTCTTGGGTTTTTGTTTCTCTATTTCATGCTTTATTTATGGTACTTGCTATTTGGGGTCTAACCCCACTGGTTTTGCATGGCCAGGTTTCGAGTCAGCACCCAAGGATCCAGCATACTTTCCCCCAACTCATGACACATACGAGGAACATGGTCGCAGGAGATAACGAGTGAGTTTTCTTCTTTCCTGCTCATCATTGAATATTTACTTCTTTTAGACGTTTAGCCACCGGCACCTATTAGCTGGCTCGTTTGGATATTAGTCTCCTTATAAGATTGTATTAAATCAGACTTTAGCTGATCACTGTCATGTACTTTTTTTACTCTTTTAGCTTCTTATTTTGCATAATTGGTCTCTAGAATATTTTGAGAAAATGTTTGGGATGCCTTATTACTTTATCATATATGCTCTATGCTTACTGTTTTTTGTTTGAATAATTGAGACAAAGAAGTTCTTAACCATAGGAAACTTGATTATAGCATGCACCATATTGTCTTATACAGCCGTGATTATTGTACGATCTATAGCATCTTGTACGGGATAGCTGGCCATGTCCGTCTCCGTATTCCGGTACTAGGGCATGGCAGCAGCCGAGGCAGCAGCAGCAACAATAGCAACAACGACAGGGAGGGCCGACGGGTTGTACATATTGTGGCAAAGGAGGTCATACCCGGGATGTTTATCGGGCAGAAAATAGACTATGCTTGAGATGTGGAAGCCCCAATCATAAGTGTTTTACTTGTCTATTAATACAGAGGGCCAGTACAATAATTTTTTGCATTGCAAGCTCCAAGGCCAGTGCAGCAAGGAGAACCAGCGATAGCGGTACGACCTGTAGCTCAGCGTCCATTGCCGATTCAGGCCCAATTGTACCGGCAATAATAGCAGAGACCGCAATAACGATACCAGGGAAGGCAGCAGCAGGGAGCTGGACATGGCCAAGGGTAGGTGTTCACCTTATCTCTGGAAGAAGCTATGACATCAGGTGACGTGGTGGCAGATAACATTCTTATTACATCTTTTTCTGCCAAAATATTAATTGAGTCAGGAGCATCACACTCATTTATATATTCATAATATGCGACATGTATTGGATTAAAGTTTGAGACATTGCCAGAGAGGCTGGATATACTCACTGGCAATGGGATCGTAGGAGTTAGTAGAGTATGCTTAGAATGTCTAATTATAGTATGTGGACATTTATTACCTGCAAAGTTGATCGAGTTTCCTATGGGTAACTTTGACGTTATCTTAGGCATGGACTGGTTGAGAGACAGTCATGCGACGATAGACTGTCCTAAGGATAGAGTGTTGTTTAGAGTCCCTGGTATAGAGGAGTTTGTCCTTAGCAAAATAGCCGGAGACCAGCATAAAAAGGGAATCGCAGCAGTAGGAACGGAAGAGGACCCGATACCTAAAATAGTTGAAGAATTCATGAATATCTTTCCCGACAAGCTTCCCGGATTAGCAGTTAGAGAAGTAGAGTTCTATATAGAGTTGATGCCAGGAGCAGAACCAATATCCCAGAAGGTATACCCAATGTCATCATCAGAGCTTGATTAGTTATATCGATATATGGAAGAACTGAAGGCGAAGAAGTTCATTTGGACCAGTGGATCACCGTGGGGAGCACCAGCGGTATTGGTGAAGAAGAATGATGGATCGATGCAGTTGCGTATGGATTACTGGCGATTAAATACAGTAATAGTAAAGAACAAGTATCCATTGCCAAGGATTGATGATTTGTTTGATCAATTAAGCGGAGCAAGAGTCTTCTACAAGATAGATCTGCGATTAGGATATCATCATATGCGAGTTCTGGAGTAGGATATACCGAAGATAATATTTAGGTCATGATATGGGCATTATGAATTCTTAGTTAAGCCATTCGGACTAACTAATGTTCTAGCGGTATTCATGAATTTGATGAATCATATTTTTATGCTATACTTAGATCAATTTATGGTAGTATTTATCGATGACATCCTTGTGTATTCTCGTAATAAGGAGAAACATAAAGAATATCTCAGGATAGTACTACAGACCTTGAGGGAGTACCAGTTATATTTGAAGCTTAGTAAGTGTGAGTTTTGGCTGGATCACATATTCTTTCTTGGACACATTATTTTTGGAATAGGAGTGTCAGTTGATCCCAAGAAGGTGATGCAGTAAAAAACTGGCCAGTTCAGAAGATAGTAGCAGAGGTGCGTAGTTTCCTTGGTTTAGCAGAATACTATAGATGATTTGTGTCAAACTTAGCTAAGATATCAGCACCTTTGACTTGGATGACGTGCAAGGAAGTTAAATTTTTGTGGTCAGCAGAGTTCCAGATAGCTTTTGAAGAGTTGAAGAAGAAGTTAATCTTTGTCCCGATCCTTACTCTTCCAGCAGGCTCCAGAGGATTCACAGTATATTATGATGCATCTGGTAAGAGACTTAGATGTGTTTTGATTCAACAGGGGAGAGTAATAGTGTATGCATCTCGGCAACTCAGAGATCACGAGAATAACTATTAAACTCATAATTTGGAGTTAGCACCAGTGGTGTTTGCACATAAGCTATGGAGGCACTACTTATATGGCGATCGGGTGGAGATCTTTATAGATCATAATAGTTTGAAATATATATTCATGCAGAAGGACTTAAATATGAGATATAGGAGGTGGCTGGAGTTGTTAAAAGACTATAACGTGGAACTTCAATATCATCCAAGCAAGACTAATATAGTAGCTGATGAACTTAGTACAAGAGGTGGAGAATTTATGTTGACTACTCAGAAGCACATTCTAGAAGACTTATGAGAGATGGGAATCGAGATAGTACTTCCACAGGATGCGGGAGTTCTAGCTAGCCTACAGATCCAGCCAATTTTGGGGGATAGATTCAAGATAGCTTAGGCAGAGGAACCCAAAGATTCAGAAGCTACGGGCAGACTATGAGTCCGGTCTTCGGAAGGAGTTGGCAATTCATGCAGATGGAACGCTAAGGTTTGTGATACGTCTTTTTGTGCCAAGTGGAGATATCCGACAAGAAGTAATGACCGAGGCACACAGTTTCCAGTACTCTATTCATCCCGGAGGCACGAAGATATACCATGATATCAAGCAATATTTCTGGTGGAACGAAATAAAAAGAGAGAGAGGGCTCGGTTCATTCTATGATGTTTCTTATGTTAATAAGTGAAGGCAGAACAACAAAGATCAACTAGATTATTGCAGCCGCTTTCTATTCCAATAAAAGTAGAAACACATCACCATAGATTTTGTGACCGATTTACCTAGATCCCCGACTGGTCGAGATACAATTTTGGTGGTAGTAGATTGACTCACAAAAGTGGCACATTTTCTCCCCTTTAGAGTGGGATAGTCTACAGAGCAGTTGACAGATTTGTATATGCGACAGATTGTGAGACAACATGGCGTACTGGTAAGCATAGTATTCGATCGAGATACAAGGTTCACTTTTCATTTCTGGAGAAGCTTACAGGAGAGATTAGGTACTAGGTTAAGATTTATTACTACGTACCACCCCTAGACAGACGGACAATCAGAGAGGACATCCAGACCCTGGAGAATATGTTACGAGCCTGTACTCTAGACTTTGGTGGATCTTAGGAGAATCACCTTCACTTAGTGGAAATCTCGTATAACAAAAATTATCAGGCTAGTATTCAGATGGCACCTTTTGAGGCACTATACGGCAGGAAGTGTAGATCACAGTTGGCATGGGACGACATTGGTGAGCGGAAGATGTTAGCTCCAAAATGATCACACAAATAATAGATGTTGTCAGGCAAATCAGAAAGCGACTTCGAGTTGAGCAGGATCGACATCTTCACTAGGAAAACCAGTATCATGTCACGCCCCGATCTTCCGTAGGCAAATCGGCCGTTCCCGCTAGGCGAGAATCACCGCACCAGCGCTCCCACGGAACAATCGCTTGGACCCATCCGGGCGTGATGCCACACGAGCGTGAACCGCGCCCGTACAAGGCCATCGTTCATTGGATGGCGATAAGAGTTCTAAGCCACAGAGTCGCACAGATTATCCGAGTACAGTGGAGTCATGAGCGTATAGTGATCTGGTAACAGGTTCACTGAGTCGACAATATAGCGGAAGCATTAAAACACAAGTTGAAGTAAAGCAACTCTTTATTGATATAAACAAGTGTTACAGGCGGCGTATAGCCGAGATTACAAGTCGCTCAAGCCTCTCTCTCTCTGAAACAGTAAAAGCGTGCTAAGTGGCTACAATTGTGGAATATTTGTACAGGCGATGTTCAGGCGATGTTCACAATATTATGTCTTGTATATGTGCATCAGTTCCGGACACACCGTTGCTTCGGAGTGATCTCCATACCTTAGCACGCACGAAGGAGGCATCCGCACTGAACGAGGTTCTCCCGCACCCTGCATACAAACTGGTGGATTATCAGTACATTGAATGTACTAGTGGGGAAGCTACACGCCCGCTCGACAAATCCAAACACGTAATACAGGTTCCGTGCACCAACTATTTTAAGTTGTCTTTCTAGTTGCCTTAGGATCAGTTTCATGCAAGATTTGAATAGCCTAACTCGTGTGGCAGTGCGCCGTGTAACATGAGAGGAAACATGGTGAGACTTACCATTTAGCCTTCCCTGTCCAAGGCAAATATTATAAATTCATGCACGGGCAAGTATAAACATTCAGGGGCATTCATAATGAAAACCAAGTTATAGCATATGCAACACGAGAGTCATTGAATAGGACAATATTTGGTATGATCAGTTATTCTTTGATGCGATGCAATGACTCACACGCGGATAGCCGCTAAGCGAGGATGACTTATCTATATGAACAGTTGTCGCTGGCATAGCCATAAAGGATCAGTTTAGTCTTGGGTGAGAGTGATATGCAATACTAGGTTCTCGAGGCAAAGCATACCAACACACCCGCTCGAGAGACTATCATGATGTTCCGTCCGGATCGGATCGGTCCCAGTGCCCTGGGGACCGTCCGCGAAATGTACCCTGTTTCCAAGTTGTCCGCGACATGCAGGTTAGGGTTACAAATTAACTGGATTGAAATGGATGCGCACAGTCTCTTGGGCTGAGATGAGCCCGCTCGAGAGAGACTTGCGAAGATATTCTTGATTCATTTAGCCATTGGATGTGCACAGTCTCTTGGGCTGAGAAGGCCCGCTCGAGAGAGACTTACAGAGATCCGAATACCTGAATGATTCTTGCCACAGGAGTATGATTCTTTACTTGACACGATACAATCCCCTGGCTCAGGAATTGCCTTGGCGACCTTACGGTCCTGGATACTTTCAGGTTCATTCAGGCACGGAATGACTACTTAGTAGTCTTCCGGGGTTTGGATGAAAACAAGGCAACTTACAAGCAGACAAGCATGTGTTTCTAAGGAACATAAGTAAACAAGTTTGCTCAGACCCGAAGGTAAGCCGAGAGATGAAACCGTTAGGGACTCAGCATGCGAGGGTCTGAATATAAGCAGTATTTCAATTTTCATGTTCTAGCATAAGCAATACAAGTTGGGATTATTCCCTTAGGTAGGTGCGTTTGATTCTTATTAGCATGCAGGGGGTGAATCATCTAGCGACTAGCATGTATCATTACATATTTTATGTGTGCTGGCTAAGCAAAGATAAGTTCACCGTAGCCACCCACCTTAGCGATGATTCGCCTCGGTAGAGCGATACGTCAAGCGAGCCTTTGAAAGCCTAAGCTGAATTTTTGTAGGGATAAGTCTGTATATCCTTTGCTTCTCGTTTGAGGCAAAGCGGGTTGGGACAGTTGCACTTTTGCCGTTTGAGTCGGCAGTCTGCTAGAACGAAACGGGGTGTTACATCCTACCCAACTTAGAAAAAGTCTCGTCCTCGAGACTTACTAAGGACAAGCAGTACATTTCAATCAATTTTGATTTAACGATACAAGGCTGAGGCAAACCTACACAAGTCGTTGTACTTGTTTTATTTGGATATTCACTTGCACAAGCATCGAGATCGGCGTATCGCTTAGTCTGGATCGTGCGCACTTTCGAAGTGCACTTCTAGCGTGAGCACGTCAACCAGCTTAGTGATAGTGAAGTCTTAGCACTCGAGTTTCACCTTTTCTTAAGTCTTGGATGGTGCATTAGTTCAAGGCGTCCCTCGAATAGATGCATTCAACCAAACTTAGAGTTAGTGAAATCGGACAAGCTACTAGCGATACTCTCAAGGGTTCGCACAGGTTGGCACAAAGGCCACTCGCAGCACAATAACATACAAGCAAGCATATCATTCAAAACGCATTTTGAAAGTATTTAGACTTATTGTTGGAATATCCCATCGAGGCATTGAGAGAGAGCATGCACATAACCCATGAACGAGCTTTCGAAATAGAGATATCGAAGTGAAGTCCAAAGGCGTAAAAGCCAGGCTCTGATACCAACATGTCATGCCCCGATCTCCCACAGGCAAATCGGCCGTTCCTGCTAGGCGAGAATCACTGCGCCAGCGCTCCCGCGGAATGATCGCTTTGACCCATTCGGGCGTGATGTCGCACGAGCGTGAACCGCGCCCGTGCAAGGCCGTGGTTCATTGGTTGGCGGTAAGAGTTCTAAGCCACAGAGTCGCACAGATTGTCCGAGTGCAGCAGAGTCATGAACTTATAGCGATCTGGTAACAGGTTCACTGAGTCGACAATATAGCGGAAGCATTAAAACATAAGTTGAAGTAAAGCAACTCTTTATTGATATAAATAAGTGTTACAGGTGGCGTATAGCCGAGATTACAAGTCGCTCAAGCCTTTCTCTCTCTCTGAAACAGTAAAAGCGTGCCAAGTGGCTACAATTGTGGAATGATTGTACAGGCGATGATAAGGCAATATTCAGGCGATGTTCACAACATTATATCTTGTATATGTGCTTCAGTTCCGGACGCACCGTTGCTTCGGAGTGATCTCCATACCTTAGCATGCACGAAGGAGGCATCCGTACTGAACGAGGTTCTCCCGCACCCTGCATACAAACTGGTGGATTATCAGTACATTGAATGCACTAGTGGGGAAGCTACTCGTCCGCTCGAAAAATCCAAACACGTAATACAGGTTCCGTGCACAAACTATTTTAAGTTGTCTTTCTAGTTGCCTTAGGATCAGTTTCATGCAAGATTTGAATAACCTAACTCGTGTGGCAGTACGCCGTGCAACATGAGAGGAAACACGGCAAGACTTACCATTTAGCCTTCCCTGTCTAAGGCAAACATTATAAATTCATGCATGGGCAAGTATAAACATTCAGGGGCATTCATAATGAAAACCAAGTTATAGCATATACAACACGAAAGTCATTGAACGGGACAATATTTGGTGTGCTCAGTTGTTCTTTGATGCGATACAATGACTCGCATGCGGATAGCCGCTAAGCGAGGATGACTTATCTATATGAACAGTTGTCACTAGCATAGCAATAAAGGACCAGTTTAGTCTTGGGTGAGAGTGATATGCAACGCTAGCTTTTCGAGGCGAAGCATACCAACACACCCGCTTGAGAGACTATCATGATGTTTCGTCCGGATCGGATCGGTCCCAGTGCCCTGGGGACCGTCCGCGGAACGTACCCTGTTTCCAAGTTGTCCGCGACATGCAGGTCAGGGTTACAGATTAACTGGATTGAAATGGATGCGCACAGTCTCTTGGGCTGAGATGAGCCCGCTCGAGAGAGACTTACAGTAATATTCTTGATTCATTTAGCCATTGGATGTGCACAGTCTCTTGGGCTGAGAAGGCCCGCTCGAGAGAGACTTGTAGAGATCCGAATACCTGAATGATTCTTGCCACAGAAGTATGATTCTTTACTTGACACGATGCAATCCCCTGGCTCGGTAATTGCCTTGGCGACCTTACGGTCCCGGATACTTTCAGGTTCATTTAGGCACGGAACGACTACTTAGTAGTCTCCCGGGGTTTGGATGAAAATAAGGCAACTTACAAGCAGACAAGCATGTGTTTCTAACGAACATAAGTAAACACGTTTGCTCGGACCCGAAGGTAAGCCGAGAGATGAAACCGTTAGGGACTCAGCATGCGAGGGTCTGAATATAAGCAGTATTTCAATTTCCATGTTCTAGCATAAGCAATACAAGTTGGGATTATTCCCTTAGGTAGGTGCGTTGGATTCTTATTAGCATGCAGAGGGTGAATCACCTAGCGACTAGCATGTATCATTACACATTTTATGTGTGCTGGCTAAGCAAAGATAAGTTCACCGTAGCCACCCACCTTAGCGATAATTCACCTCGGTAGAGCGATACGTCAAGCGAGCCTTTGAAAGCCTAAGCTGAATTTTTGTAGGGACAAGTCTGTATATCCTTTGCTTCTCGTTTGAGGCAAAGCGGGTTGGGACAGTTGCACTTTTGCCGTTTGAGTCGGCAGTCCGCTAGAACGGAATGGGGTATTACATATCATAGGCCTTTAGAGTTTCATGTCGATAACCACTTATTCTTGCGGATTTTGCCAACCGTGGAGTTATTAGATTCTGGGTCTGTGGGAAGCTTAGTCCACGATACGTTGGGCCGTTTGACATTCTTGATCGGGTAGGTGATGTAGCTTATCGTCTTGTCCTTCCACCTTCGCTACGTGAGGTGCACGATATATTTATTGTATCTCAGTTGCGTAGGTAGGTCCCATATCCGAGTCATATCCTCGATCACTCTGAATTAGTCATTGGTACCGACTTATCTTACGAGGAGCAACCCGTATCCATTCTGGACCAAAGTTAAACTACCATATTTCTAGATGAAGATATTTTCGTCATTAGTATATTTATTAGTTAGTGATTTAATATTATATATTATACTAGTAATTAATTATATTATGGCATGCTATTTATTTATTTGTGAGTGGGCTAGCATATTATTATTTAGACATGTCATTAGTAGACCCATTAGTTTGTCATGACCCATTGAGCCAAACATTGGACTAGGCACAATTAGATATTTTCTTTAATTAAATTAAGGAGATTAGATTAGTTCATAAATAATTAGAAGCTTCCTAATATAGCCCTCCTAATTATTTCTCTTAACTAACTAGTAGGGGCATATTGGATATTGTATATTACTTGGAGGAGGGGTTAGAAGGGGCCGGCCATATGAATGGGGGGACTCTCTCTCTCTCTCTCTCTCTCTCTCTCTCTCTCTCTCTCTCTCATCTCATTAGTTCACTCCAAATTTAGATCCCCAATTTGGTTCTTCACCAAATTACTTCATCCCTCCACCAAATTCACACAATTCACTCACATTTCCTCTCAATTTTCATTAATTAAGAAGCATTGGAGCTTGAATTGCAATGAGCACTTGGAGAAGAAGAAATTGGCAAGGAGATTGTGTTCGGATCATGTCCAATTGAGTGATTCATTGAGAATCCCTCTCCCAATAGATAAATTATGAATCCTCTCCATAATTAGACTTTAATTCATGCATTTGACCATTAGGAAACCTCCATTGGCTTAGATATATCTATAGGAACAAGAACTAGGTTTATTTGACTTGTATTATGATTTTTATATGGTAATTTATGCCCATTTTGGAAGAATTCTGAGATTGACACATCGAGTGTGTGTCATGAGACTAATTTGGTCTAATTAGACTTGGATTGATGTTGTGGGACTAGGTACATATCCACAATTGTATACGAGTATAGTATATCATAGTATCTTGTGATACGGTAGGATACGAGGTTCATTTTGGGTGATTTGTGTTATTTTTCTTCAATTCCTATTGTAACTAGTTACATTAATTATTATTATATGTAATTGAGATGTATATATGATTAATATGGAGAATTTGGGGTTTTGCATTCCATTTGAATATGTATCTTGATTATCCTAGTGATACACTATAGGTGTTTGATGAAATAAGTATTTAGTGTGTAGTTGTGAATACTTAATATCTTTGTGTATATATATATATTATTAATAGTATATATGAGTATGTTGTGTGTGTGTGTATTGATGGGTGACAGTGTGTGTGACTGTGGGTATGTGTTGGTGATACCTGGAGTATAGAAGTCTGTATTTAGTAGTTACTATTGCTAATACTTGTGATGTAGGTACCATGTTAGAGTTGTATAAGCTATGAGTAGTATGGTTTTTGTAGTGCCTCATTTTCCTGTTCGGGGAGCGCGACTAAGAAATACTTGGTATCATTCGATCAGGACAGATTGAATCAAGACCCTTTTCTCGTTATGGATTGGTTTCTTCCGAATCAGGTCCCATATTCAACGGATCGTGCCTTAAGGAAGGACTCGGCGGCAGAGTCGAGAGAGACCGCTTGGTTGCTTTCTTGTTGGTTTTATGACTTGCGTTTTTTTGAACGATTTCGATAATTTTATTGCCTTCGTTCTTAGGATTTCGCATTTTGTATCGAATCTTTGGAGACCGAAGCAGAAGATATTGATCATCTATTGGTGCTTGCAGGTGATCGGGTAGGCAACGCGAGAGCGGAGTCTTGAAGATCTTTCCTTCTCTTTCTCAGTTCACCGACTTGTGAGTGGCTTTATTCGATTAGCGCCCTTCATCCAAGTCTTCATTCTTAGTAAATTGACTCATTTGTGAATCTCGATCAAACGATACCAAAATAATAAGATTGAGTCAGAATAAAGAAGAAGTAGAAGTAAATCACTTATAATGTTTGTCACATAGAGTTCTATGTGATCATATTGATGCGTGCATGTCCGTTATACATATAGCTATTTTGTGTTCAGTTGTAGTTAGAACTTATTCACCTATGACTGCTCAATGAATAGTATATAACTTGTGAATTGATCATAACAGCAAGTAAACTATGCCATCGCATTATGCTAAAGAAGTTCCTTTCTTATTGATGTTTGAAATATTTCATATATTAACTTAGTGTTCAGATCGTCAATGGTCATGGATAATCTTGTGCACAAGGGTCTTAGTTCCTGCGAATGGTCGTCGGGGCACCGGGGCCGATTCGTCCCGGGCGGAACATCAGTTAGTCGTGCTAGCAACTTAGCACGGGTGAGACAGGAGTTTGTAGAGGGGCTTGCTACCTGCGCTGCAAGCATCGCCGCCTACCCAGACTATAATCTATGACGGCTCATCAATACAGTGATCTTTGTGTATATTTAAACTGTGCAGACTAACACTATCTTTGTGGCAGGAAATTTCATGGTAAGTTTTGTACAGGTGGTCCAGACGGTAAAGGTAAAGTCACCGAACGATGGCACATTTTGTTATGTCATTCCATTCTATCACATATAAAGAATTAAACTAAGAAAAAATAGAAAGATCACATAATAAAGATATTGCATATTCACATGAATACAATGTTAATTTGGCATGTTGGGTTAGCTCGCCTTCACCGGTACTTTTTAAAGTACTGGCTGTCATGCCCCAGTCCCAAAATACATGGGACCAGGCCACGTGGCAATGACCAGCTAATACCACTCCGTGGGATTATCCAATTTAATGGACCCGACGAAGCGTACTACGCTGTCCTAAAATACTAACAAGTCTAATATACTAACATATATCAGGTAAATATCTAATCTCATCCACAATATAAATAAGAAGTACTGAAATGAATACTGGAAAATAAGTGTAAGTCTGAAATGTCTTAGTACAATCCAAAATATGTCTGGTGGGAACAAACCCACTACAATGACAAAATAAGAGTACTGAAAGACAGATAAAAGAGTAATTACTAGGGTATCGTCTGACTAGATAAGGATGCTCCAGTCCTAGGCGGAAGGCCTACCAGTGATCAAGGGAACTCTGACGGTAGCACCTCAAGCTCCTCCTCGGATGCGTAACTTATCTCCTGCCCGGGTCCGTACACGGTAGGATAATATGTCTCGTCTAAATCTGGAAGGGAACCAGGTGCTCAGAGGGACGTAACAAGATACAAAAATATATGCCATATATAAATACTGAATAAAATAAAGGGGTGTACTAACCATCTAAGTGAATGCAATGTGAGGACACCCTTGGTACGTATGGGTAGATGTAGGCATAACGTCCGTACTCCGAAGAGCATGGCATATGTACATGTAATGTCCAATGTTCCGAAGAATATGGAATCTGTATAGTATAACGTCCATATCGTCCCGTAGAACGTGAAATCTGAATAAAGGAAGTCATTGGATCCGTGGCTCCTCCGAATACTACGAATTCTAATGTGTGTATCCCATATGCCTACTAGTTGTCCTCCCTGCCCAATGCAGATATACAAGTCGAATACACGATGTGCATACCACGTAACTATATGCCAAGTCTCAACTAATTATATAATCCTGATTACGTACTAAACCGTGATGTGGGCAATAAGAAAGCCATTGTCTGACTTCCTTTAAACTCGCACTAAGTTAATTGCATGCAGGTCAAAAGCGGAAAATCTAGATCTAGATTGAGATACGATTAATCATTGACTAACCCTCCTAGCCGGCCGATTTTAGGCAAAAACCCATCATACTCAGCCTTGTGTCAATAGGTTGAAACAAAGAGGTTAAAGGTCGACTCCTCCAGAAAAATAAAGTTATTCAAGTTCTTTTTACCATCCTGAGGTGAAGTGACCCGTCTATCTCCCATTTTTCATCCACATCCCTAGCTACCCTCCTCTATAAAGGCATCACCTCTTTATTGTCAAAATGTGCAGGCAATTCCTCCATTGCTTCCTTTGTCACAAGTTCTACGAAATTAGCAATTACACATTCCCTCGACCTCGAATTACAGTCAGAGGAACCACTTTGGGAGGGATGTACTTGTTCAAGAAGAATTCGCTCCATTTATAGTTGGAATTCCCCAAGCACATTATTATCGCCTGGATGGCCCTCAACTCTGGGCTTCTTACAACAGATCGAGTTAGCATATTTTTTCCTAATTCGTGTCGCAACTGATTCGGTAAGCTTTCGTTATTCCTTTTTTCTATTTATGTGGTCGAAGCACCACTACACCAGGTGGTAATGAATTCAGTATATCGTTCACACCCTTCATTCCTGTCCGGTTGCTTCTATCACCTTTCGGCACGGTTGCCTTTACAACCGTTGCCATTTCGGTCGAGCCAGTTTCGCTATCTTCTTTGTGCGCACCGGTAATTCCTTCACAGTTCAAAGTGCCTTCGATTGCTAACTCTTAGCATCGGTCGCGTCGAAGACATCTTTATCTGAGAAGGAGGCTTCGTCCTCCGGCTCCTTATAAATTGGCAATTTATAAGGGCACTACACAATTTACTCGGGGCTAGCCCATTGAAAAATTAGAAAAAATTACAAGTTTGCCATCATGAAAGTTACTCGGGGCTAGCCCACTGTTATAATCAAGACTGTCAAAATTTTGACAGTCCTACCACATGGAAGGACTGTCAAAATATCGACAGTCCTAAAAGTAGGAAGGACTGTCACAATTTTGACAGTCCTAACCTAGTTAGGACTGTCAAAAATATGACAGTCCTAAAAATTGTTAGGACTGTCAAAATTTTGACAGTCCATTTCCCAAAATTACAAGTTTGCCACACTTGGGGCTGCCCCACACCAAAGTATAAAAGTGGAATGGGTTTCTATTTTTGGCATTCCACCTAGACTTAAGAAACCCTCCTTCCACCAAGGCCAAACCTAAATTTGGAAATAGGTAGTTGTGGTTGGAGGAGTATTTAACTTTGGTGATACTCCAAGGAAAATACTTATAACGGTATGTCTTCGACAAGCTACGTTGAATAAGTTTTGCAATTGTGCGAAAAAGATTTAGTTTCTTTTAATTAATGTAGGAACAATGCATGAAAAAATGTTCGATGACGAAGTCGGATCATCCAATTCATTAATTATGCACTCCGGACGTTCCGAAGAACAAGTTGGTTGTTCCGAAGCACGTTCGGTACGTAAAACGACAACCCTAATTTGATAGTCACGAGTTAGGACTGTAAACATTAGACAGTCCTATATAAATATAGGACTGTCAAATATTACACAGTCCTATATAAATATAGGACTGTCATAAATTCGACAGTCCTAATTAAAAGTAGGACTGTCATAATTTTGACAGTCCTATATAAAAATTGGACTGTCAAAATAGTGACAGTCCTTGATATTTAGATGAAGTTATTAATTTATATATTTTTTTATATTGGTTATAGGAACCTTGTTCAGAGATTGTGGTACACCCTGGCGTTGGTGTTGATGTGGATGATATTTTCACAACGGATATTGAATTTGCAAGCCATGAAGAAGCAATAGAGTGGTGCAGAGAAGTTGGGAGACGACATAACGTAGTTATTGTCATTGCAAGATTCATCCGATCTCGGCCGGGCCGAAAATATCTTGAGCTTGGATGCGAAAGAGGAGGTGTGTTTAGGGATCATAAAAAAAAGGGTGTTGTTGAAAAAGAAATTCCTAAGAAAAATGTTGGGACGAGAAAATGTGGTTGTCCATTGAAGGTGTTGATTGTAAAAGTTGAAGATGTGAAGTGGATAATCGAAGTTAAGAATGGAAGACACAATCATCCTATTCCAGGGACGGTTACGGGTCATGCCTACGTGGCACGTCTGAAGGAGGATGAAAAAAAGTTGGTTGAAAACTTGTTCCTTTCAGGAGTTGCACCGAAACAAATTTTTTCTGCTATGCGACAAAAACAAGATGGGAACAAGTCTACCATGAGGACGATCTATAATAGTTTGGCCAGAGCGAAATACAATAGTATGAAAGGAAGAATGGCGATGCAACAAGTATTGAAGTTGCTTGGGGAGCATCACTACGTGGAGTACCATAGAAGACATCCACAAACTGATAAACTCCTTTCATTGTTTTGGGCTCATCCTGATTGCACACATATGGCTCGGTCCTTCGCAGACGTGTTGGTCCTTGATTGTACATATAAGACCAATAAGTTCAAGATGCCTCTTTTGCATGTTGTCGGGTTTACGTGTACGGAAAAAACATTTGCAGTCGCTTTTTGTTTTATGAAGAGTGAGACAGTAGAGGATTACACATGGGCGTTGAGAAAACTACAATCCCTTTACACATGTTACAAAGAGCCGTCTGTTTTTGTTACTGACAGAGAATATGCGTTGATAAATGCTATAGATATTGTATTTCCTCATGCGCATAGACTACTATGCACTTGGCATATAAATAGAAATATCCATGCTCAATGCAAGAAAAAATTTGAAACTGTGGACGGTAAAATAGACATGCTTCGCTTCGAAGAATTCTACAGTGATTGGAGTCTTGTATGGCGAGCAAGTACTACAGACAGTTACGAGGCAGCATGGTACATGTTCCAACAAAAGTGGGAGCCAAGCAACCCGACATGCATATCTTATATCAAAGATACTTGGCTAGGACCACATAAAGAGCAATTCGTGTTAGCATGGACCAACATAGTGAAGCATTATGGCACGATCACTACGAACCGGGTCGAAGGGGCACACTCATGTTTAAAAAGATATCTACGCTCATCGGTCGGTAATTTTGTCTCTGTTTGGCAATCGATTCATTTGATGACTATTGCCACGGTGAACGATATTGTAGCATCATTTGAGATGAGCCTCAATATTGCAAAGCATGAATACAAGCAAGAAAACCTCTTGGATGGTTTAACCCATGTGGTATCTCACAAGGCCTTGGGGTTATTGTTTGAGGAGATTCGTAGGTTAAAGTCGGTGGGTTATGATCCCGAGGTTTGCGGTTGTTCATATCGACATTCACTGGGACTTCCGTGTGCACATGAAATCAACGAATACCGTCGTGAATCTATACCTATTCCAATAGACGGTGTTGATCAACGTTGGCGACAGCTGTCGATAATGCCGGCGGTGGAAGTGCAAGATGATTTCTTTGCGTTGCCCCAAGTTAAACTACTTCACGCAAGGTGGTGTGGCACAACGGAACCGGAGAGAAGATCCATTGAGTTTAAAATCCAAGAGATTGCAGTCCCGGCAACTACTCGATTGCAAGAGCCATCCGTTGTTCGAACTCCTAAGGGAAGACCACACTGAAGAAAGAGTAGAGCCAAAAAGAAGGAGGAGGAGTCAACTAAAAGAGATCCATCCTTATTTGAACTTGTCGAACGCAGTTTGGAGGCGAAGTCCCTTGTTCGAACTCCTAAGCTAACTATTCGAAGGGGGAAGAAACAGAAAACGATAGATGCAGTCACGGCGGAGGGTGTTCAAAACTTTTATGTTTCTTATAGTCTATACATTGAAAAATTCCTACCTGAGATACGAAACTTCATTTGGACTATTGATGATGTTTCTGCGGATGGCCACTGTGGATACCATGCACTAGCAAGACAACTAGGCTATTCAGTGGAAGCAGGATGGCGACAGGTTAGGGCAGAGCTGTACGAGGAGTTGGAGTCGCGACTAGCCTTCTATAGCCAGATACTTGGTGAAGAAATTGTTGGAGATTTGTTGGCAGGCATACCTTGTACGGAAACAGTTACCGGACCAGAGCATTACATGGATGTCCCGCCTGCTGCTTACGTCTTCTCTAATAGGTATAAGTTACCTATTGTAATTATCTCACAGGGTATTAACAATACTTTCTTTCCAATGTGTGCCCCCCCGGCCGAACACCGAGTATCCACTCTATGTTGCATTGGGCTTGTCGGACAACACTTCGTCATCCCAAGGTTGATCGCTCATTCTCCTATTCCGCCACCTTCTACGCTTTGGTATAAACACGCACCTGAGGAAGCGATCGCATGGACGACACCCTACATGGATGCAATGGCGGCCTATAAGAAGATGATGAAGATGGAGGATCCAAAAATTATGTCGGACGACTACTTTGATATTTTAATCGATTGATACTGCCCCATGTGAAGATGTATATTGTGTTGATCCATGTATGTTTAAGTGTGTATTGAACTATATGTTGTACCTATTGTAATGAAAAGAGTTATGAAGATTTTGATTGTATAATGCGCATTGCTACCAATAACTTAGGACTGTCACAATTTTGACAGTCCTAGTTTACACTAGGACTGTCAAAATTGTGACAGTCCTAAAGTTTACTCACTGTCAATATGTACATTTATATAACTTTAGGACTGTCACAATTTTGACAGTCCTAGTGTAAACTAGGACTGTCAAAATTGTGACAGTCCTAAAGTTTTCTCCCTGTCAATTTTGAGAAAATATATAACTTTAGGACTGTCACAATTTTGACAGTCCTAGTGTAAACTAGGACTGTCAAAATTGTGACAGTCCTAAAGTTTTCTCCCTGTCAATTTTGAGGAAATATATAACTTTAGGACTGTCACTATTTTGACAGTCCTAGTGTACACTAGGACTGTCAAAATAGTGACAGTCCTAAAGTTTTCTCCCTGTCAATTTTGAGGAAATATATAACTTTAGGACTGTCACAATTTTGACAGTCCTAGTGTACACTAGGACTGTCAAAATAGTGACAGTCCTAAAGTTTTCTCCCTGTCAATTTTGAGGAAATATATACAGATCAAAATAAACAATTAACCCACTGACCAATATGCACAGTATATAGATCAAAATAGTTATATAAAGGCAAAATAAACTCATAGTGTCACAACATAGCAAAATTAACTCAAATTGTCACAAGTCAAATTGTCACAAGTCATATTCAATCAAACTTTTACAACGTTTACAACTCAAATTATAGTTTAAAGTTTTACAACGTTTACAACTCAAATTGTCACAAGTCATGATTGTTCAAACGTCATGGCGCCTCTTCGTGCGTTGCTCTCTGGTATCCAAGAAAGGATATTCTTCAGCGTTGTCGATATTTTGGAGTTCGTCATTGATTGTCATATAATTGGAACCCTGGCAACTGACGAGGCTTCTTCCCAACTTCTTAACTTTCCTTGCCTATTCATGAAAAATGAAAATAATTGTTAGCCACAGTGACAAATATCAAACTTAAACTCTACAAGTAGGCTCACCATCTTGACCAGTGCAGTATATAAGACCGATTTGGGAGGAAGATCTGACGGTACACGCACAATATCCCCTCCGCGTTGGAACAAGGTCGGTAGTCCGACACCGGCGTAGTAGGCGAGGTAGTCGTCGCTGCACTCCGCCATATTGACTGCTGTTAGCCGGCCGGTATCTCTAATGACGTGGCGTTGCCACTCGGTGAAGAAGTGCGATACCCAGTTGAATTGTGCAGGTATATAGTTTAGCGGTTTTGTACCGCGCGGAGGAGTTATCATTTGCAAAGTTCGCCTTGGGACAGTTTGTACGTAGCCAAACTGACGTAGCACTCTATCCGGCATATAAGCCTCCTCGATCTCATGACAAGTGATAACACCATGATATAAGGCGACTGGTTGCAACGGACGGGTAGTCTGTCGCAAATCACGGTATGGATCCCATACAATCTGCACCGCATAAAATGTAGCATAACGTCATTTAGCATAACATAGTAAATTCATACCAATTAAGTACAATATTAGGTCTAACTTCACCTCTTCTGTCGTCATTTCTTCGAGTGCATGCCGTAGAGCGGCCAATGTGTGAGAACGTTTGGCATCTACCTTACTTGGCTTCCATCGGCACATTCTTGGCATGTTCTCGTCATACCCTCGGTTCAGGCTCGCCCGCTGCAGGGTTGGAAAGTGCTCGTATATCCATGCCTACACGTTACCGGAAATATATTAGTCCAAAAATAAACAACACAATTTCAATTTATGTAAACAAGTTGACAAAGATATATCTATACATGGAGTAGAGTCTGGCATCCGGAAATAGTCTTCGAACCCACACGGGATGCCGTACCAAGCTCGCGGTAAAGGTATGCCAGTATACCGCTTCCCCAAGAAATTTGCTCCACCGTATCAATGTTGTCCAAATTGATAAGATATTTCGCATTTATGGACGTTCCAGACTTATCGGTAATGCCGACAGCCCCTAAGATGAACTGAATATATCCGCGGGCCACATTTTCGCTATTATCAATTTCAGGGGCCGTCTCAGCGAATATCTCCTCCAAATATTTTAGAGGAAGTCCGTAGGACTTCTTGAATTCTCGAATACTAGTAAAACTAGTGGCATCAACTCCCAGACACCCTGATACATAATCCACCATATAGTCGTAATAGTTGATGCTCGAATCATCAAAAGTATGATTCTGCATGGGACGACCATCAACCCTAAGTCCCAATATATGATGGACGTCATCAAGGGTAATCGTCAACTCCCCATTGGGTAGATGGAAAGTGTTGGTCTCTGGATGCCACCGTTCTACAAATGCTGAAATCAGTGCATTATCCACCGTCGTATATGAGTAGCTACCCAAATATTGCAGACCGGTGGGACTGATTTTTGACTTTACATCATCTCCCAGTAATTCATACCGCCATGAATTGCATTTTTTGCCATGGTTGATTACCGTCAACATACGACCACTCTCCTGAAAAGTCAACAATTGGATGAAATTAAACCTCTATGTAAAATAAACTTTGAACTTACAACTATATATAAATGTATCATAACGTAATGTACTTACCGGATTGTTCCATATTTGGTATGCAATATGGTTTTCGATCGACGGTAACATAGAGCAACCGTTTGGACGAGTGTCGCCTGGACTATCTGCCTGCTCAGAAGGTCCCGAACCATCAGTAGGCCGGTTTCCGAGAGTTCGTGGAAGACTCTCGACAGGACTATCTGCAGGCTGAGAAGGTCCTGAACCATCAGTAGGCCGATTTGGAACATTTGGCATGTCCTCATCGGAGGAGGAAGAAGAGCCGGAAGAACTAGGAGGAGCACGTCTCTTTGTGGCAATCTTCTTCGTCAATGGACGTCTCCTCACTTCAGGGCGTGCCTCGGCCTCGCGGATAGTCACGCCTTGCGAAACTGTGCGTTGCTTACGCATCGACGCAGTAGGGCGTCTTCTCATTTCTTCATCCACAGTGTCCTTTCCAGGGGCATGACTATAAGATACAGACAAAAATTAATTTCTATTTTAACATAATAAGTGAATTTTTCCCCAGGACTGTAGCCATTTCTACAGTCCTGTAAGTATACAGGACTGCAGTTTTCTCAACAGTCCTAAACTTTTAGGACTGTAGAATTTCCTACAGTCCCATATATATTTAGGACTGTAGGAAATTCGACAGTCCTATATATATATAGGACTATCGAATTTCCTACAGTCCTAAATATATATGGGACTGTAGGAAATTCTACAGTCCCGTTCGATACAGCTCGACAATGTCGAGCAGTCTCGACATTGTACGCCCTAGAATCATGTTCCAAACGACTTCTATGTCTAAACTACATCCTAGACTCCGCCAAGGACTAGTATGCCCTCATTTGAAAGAAAATAACTCAAAATTTTCAACATGCAAGATGATTTCGTATAATTTTTGGACAATTTTTCAAATACAATAGCACAAGGAGAATGATGATTTCTACCTTGCTTCTTTCGAGACTTTGGGAGCCATCGACAAGGAGGAGGAGGACAGCGGAGTAAGGCCGGCGGGAGGGGGTCGGCTGAGGGGGGAAAGCTCCGGTCGGCTGAGGGGGGAAAGCTCCGGTCAAAGAAACAATGTTTTCTTTCATAAACCTGGGCTAGCCCCAAGTATAAACTTGGGCTAGTCTGAGTAAATGTTCCTCTTTTGTGGGCTAGCCCCAATCCTGGGCTAGCCCCAAGTAAAATGGGCAGTGCCCTTATCAAAAGCCTATAAATTATGTCAGGATCGGCCGACTCATCCTCGGAATAGTAGTTTTACAAGCTTGAATCCTCTTCTACCAGTCGTTCAACTAGTTTGTGGCAAACAACTTCCTCTCCTACCTGCGTGGTTTGCAGACTGAACAGAGGCCTCCGCCAGTTTACTGCCCTGGGCTGATTAGCGCAGGACTAGAGAGTGCAAATGCGCAAGAAGAGGTGTACATTTACATTTGAAAAGTCACGGTGGACTAACCGTTCTCTCCCAAATACTAGAAAGGCATTAAGCATGTTGGAAGGATGGAGCCTTTGCTATATTGTTCCACATTCAACGGAGCTGTAGCCGGGTCAGGCCCTCCGGGGTGTAGGCACTAGCAGATCAGAGATGACCGAGGGTGCCGTCCATTGGCTGCTGTCAATTCGTCCTTCACATCTGGTATACATAAGTAAGGACAAATACTTTTTGGAGACATACTTGCCGAATTGCTTCGCTCACGATCAGCTCTTCCTGGGAGATGCTAGCTCCTGGCTGGAGTATGAAGGCGGATTGATTGGCAATGCCTGTGACTGGGAATACTTCTACATTGGTTCCTTCACCCTGCCAAAAAGAATGCTCCCCTACGGATGCTAAGATTTTACTGCTCAATTAATACCTCCTATGGAGACTTTGAACGTGAAGCCTCCTTCCGAGCTATGACATCCCGCTTAAGGAGCAGTGGATAATGAATCAAGGATTGAGACATAAATTCCCCTGGACACAGATCCTTCGGAGGAGCAGCCTCTGGTTATCGATATTATATTGACCACCGGACTGTCTCCACCCACCAAGAAAAAGAGATTAGAGAGAAAACCTTATCCGGACTTCAGACCAGTAGTTGACCCGCTCTTGTCACGGTTCATGACCTCAGATCCAGATCCGAATGCGAAACCCGAACCCGTTAACTATTACCCCCTCTTATCCGGCTTCTACACTAGTGGTTCAGAAAAAGAAGGCGCGGGAACGAACGGAATGGCAGTGGTGGGCCTCTTCCTGACGGCGTTGAAGCTCGCTGGAGCTCTCGCGACGGTCACCTTCGCTGCCAATGCATTCTCCTTCTCCCGCTACCGGCGGAGGAATCTCGGCCCGTTCCGCTCCCCGATCGACGAATCGGCCGACGTCCTCGCGGATTTCAACGCCCTACCTAGATCCGGTAACAAACCCTAACCCTAACCCTAGTTTCTAGAATATCTCCCATGGCTTCCTCCTCTTGCTCATACTTTCAGCTCGAAATCGAGATGACGGTATTGTTAACGGCTTTCGTTCGTTGGAAACTTTGCTTTTTTGCTATTTTTGGAAGGGTTTATTTGAAGATATTTTTATATATTTTTTTTTGTTTAGTTAGGAATACGTCAGTGTTCATACACCACGAAGACAAATTGAAATTGTTAACTAGTATTGTTGTTTCTTTACGAAGATGTGGCCAGTGTTTGTAACGGCACCTCGCGCACAGTGAGGAACAAGGTTCCCTCGAGGCGCAGCGTGGCGCGTGCTTGGTCGAAACAAAATAACGCGAGGAACCTTTTTCCGTAGAAAAAGATAGCGGAAAACAGTATTTTTTTTTTTTTACCAAAACTTAGATGTCAGTGGTCGATTGTGGTGTTTTGTCTGTCTATTGCTGCAACACTCCTGTGATCAAGGGGGAAGAAAAGGGATGGGAAAGTACACGTTTGGGCGTATCTCGCTGTGACAACGCTCTGGTTGTGCCTTACCTAGTCTCATACATCTGCCGAGCGTCTCGGTGCGTCTGTGACAACAATGATTGCCACCATGAAATACGGAGAGGAGAAGATGCACGTACCCCTAAGGTTGGGGAGATTGATTAATTATAAAAAAGAAAAAAACATGTATGCCTCCCTCTTGGAGTTCGACCTTGTCTATGATAGAGCAACCAATGCTGTTACAACACAAGCTGCATTGCTTGGCATGTGCCATGTTGAGGCGAGACGTACTATTTTTTAAACTCTAGAAAAATAATATAATAGGATCATAACAACTATCTAATCAGCAACTTAATGTATAACAGTAGAAGAGAGCATATAAACGGTCTAGAATTATTTTCTTAGCTATTACTATAATAACATGAAATGATACCAAAATAATGAACTGTACAAGTTCTACCAGTCTAAAAACCCAAAAATAGAAAAGAAATATCATATAATTGAAAGAAAGAAAATAGAGAGAAGAACTTAAAGAAATACTAAATTTGCGAATGGAAGGGATGCTCATTTTAAGCAGCTGAAGGAGTCGGAGGAAAAGAAAAGAGAGAGATGGAGAGTGGAGCCAGAGAACAATACCGAGTTTTTGGGTTAATCTTTTTATTTATTTTATTGACATTAGTCTTGTATACTTATTTCAGGTTTGGAAAGGTATGGATTTTGCTATTGTATTCTCTACAAGTTTGAGTATTCTCTATGTGTTTTGGGTTGGGTTTTCATTAAAGTGGACTTTGACTGGTTTTAATCGGGTGTATGAGGTTGCACCAGTGGCGCACTCAGCCACATTGTTATGCACAAAAGTTTTTGCCTTACAAGTTTGCATTGCATAGCCTCTCCAAAAGGGGGTTATTGTTGGAAGTCTCCTAGAGTTGTGTAGGATTCTCTAGATATTTTTTGATGATTCCTACCTTGTATAGAAGTTACAGATCTTTATAGGCATCTAAATATTTATCATATTTGCCTTGTGAATATCTTGTATCTAGAAAGGTTCAAGCGATAGATTAGTAACAAGTGGCACAATCCTAGCCACTCATGTAAGGCCCTTGAGGCTATACAGTGGAGGGGTTTCATTCTCCAAACCATCCAATCTATCCAAGAGTTGCAATCTTCTCTAGTAGTGAAGCTTTTCAACCCCTATTCTTTCTTTGCTCCTCTTTTCCTTCTGAACTTAATCTTTTTACCTACGTTCTTCGGGGGAAATGGTTGCATGATTTTTCGACGAGGAACGATATGCGTCTCATAGATCGAATTGACGAACACTATGTTTGTGAAAAGTGGCATTAGAGTGAAGGTCAGTCGGCACCATGTAATTATCAAAGACCTCCAAAAAAGACCGAATCACCTAAGGAGAACAGGCTACCAAGCAAAAGAGAGGCACGAACAAGGAGCCTATGGCGAAGCACATCCTTATCGATCTTATGAAATCCCTAGAGTGTTTGGAGTCCTATGCGAAGGACGTGGAGATGCGCGTGAGCACCACGGAGCAAAGCAACACAACGTGAAGTTAGAGGAGTTCTACAATGATTGGAGGATGATGTTGTCTCATTTGTGGCAATATTCCGGGAGCAGATCCAAGAGATCTGAGTCGCATTTAAGGAGGAGTTCAAGGCACACCATAAGGAGAATGAGGATTTGCTAGGGAACATTGAAGAGCAGAGGACCATGGTTGAAGGTTGGACATTTGAGTAGGGAAGCAACAAAGATAAAAATCCCCTAGCCAAAGTCTTTCACCTCAATTTAGGATGCGAATGAAGTAGAGAATTTTTATCGAACGTGGAGCGATATCTTAAGGCATTGCACATCGAGAATGAGTCTATGAAGGTAATACTTCACGGAGGATGCCATTTTGTGGTGGCGTTGTCGATGCAAGAAGATGGAGAAGAGTCTTTTCTTGCTCGAGACTTGGGAGGACCTCAAGATGGAGGTAATTGATAGTGATATGCCAAAGCGGTCAATTTGAAAGATATTTTAATTGTACAAATATCATTAGATGTTACAAACATTTTGATTATTAATGACACTATATTTATTATATTTAGATTGTGTTTATATAATTATTGATAATATAATAAAGGCTCAAAGTAAAGTCAATAGATTTCGTACTATTATGAGATGACTTTGATGGGATACAAATATCTTTTAAGCTTTAATCTAAACATATTTTTTTGGCCATAGTTTCACCAAGTGTTACATTGGTAAACTGGATAGGTTGGTGTACTCTGCCTTGAACTCATTTAATGAGTGCAACTGGTTTCATAAGTTGTTGGTGTAGTTGATACCGTAGTGACAGTACATGTGGTCAGTTAGTTGAACGAGTTCATTGAACGACGTTGCAAAAGAATCCCTAATGGATCATGTATAGTAGTGACAATAGCAATTTTCTTTATGAATGGTGTAAGTGGTTTTCGGACACGAGATCATTATGGTACCTTATGAGTGTATATATACACTTTGATTATGTACCTATAGCGAACCCAAGGGTTGCGATGGTCGTATATTGGGTGTGGTGAATCACTCATGAACGTTGTACGTGACCAAAAAGGAAACTGCCACTCCTAGCATATGATGAGGAGAGTAAGATCTTATATGTTCCGACATGTTATACTCAAAAAATTCTTGTGCAAGGTGATTGAAAGTAGAAGAGCCCTACTTGGTTACATGAGTGTTTAACGGACGAGATTGAGACATAGTTATTAGTATGAAGTACGACTTCATTATCATTCCATATCGTACCTTTAGTCAGGATGTAGTTTGGCAAAAAGACCGAATTGTACGGTAACTGATTATGGATAGGTGCTTGAGTGGATGCCATTGAACAGCCTCACCCCATATGTTGGCCATAAAATACTGCTAGGTGTTAATCTTGACCAACAATGGAAGTTCTACAAAAGATTTTCTGGAATTGGACATTCACAATTCCAACCAGAATTTTGGTGCTGCATATTCAATAATGTCAGGACCATATCGATCCTTGCGGCCATCTTGGTGTTGAGCCTAATGGATCACACATAGAAGAGTAGGTCAACCACTAGAGCATTTCTAGGGTTTGTATGGGTCCAATAGAGATTGGTTTATGAACGATTAACCTAAGTTAATCGTGTTGACTCGTGCTAGTACATGAGCCAATGAGATGCTCTATCAACTCTTAATTGATCGTATATGGAAAATTATATGGTAAGCAATTTAATTAGAACTAAATTGCATCTAGAGTGTTGTAAAGGAGTTTAGAATCGTTTTAGGAGAATCTAGGATTGAATTGGAATTATGATTCCTACTCAAACCCTA
This sequence comes from Iris macrosiphon, assembly GCA_036927795.1. NCBI lineage: Eukaryota > Viridiplantae > Streptophyta > Magnoliopsida > Asparagales > Iridaceae > Iris > Iris macrosiphon. The sequence goes on along the minus strand of JAYESA010000004.1, from coordinate 59,240,651 downwards.
ATTAGGAGATATAACAATTTTCCAAGTCTACTCCTTGCCAAAAGCTATAAATATAGGGGCCAGGGTTTGCTGAAATCATACTTGCAATTTTGTGTAAAGTCCCCAACAAGAAAACCTACATCCCCTCTCCTTCCCAGACTCTTCTCTTTCTTGTTCTCGGCCAGCGTGACCAAAGAGGAATTTCGATCGCCTGCAGCCAATACAGTAAACAGCAGTATCGAGCGGAAAGAGTTGCATCGCGAAACTTCTTCGAGGAGGACTTTTTGGAAGTTTGTTATTGATTTTGGCAATTGCGAAGGTGTTTGATGACGCACTCGTGTGGATACAGCTAGTGACCGGATACGTGTGCGGTTGAGGCATCAACAAAGGTATATTGATACACCCTAAGTAGACTAGTCTTCTACTATTGTTATAGCATGTTTGTGATAATAAGATCATTGGTGTATGACATGCTTTGAATTGATGTATCGAGATTGTGTCAGTGCGTTAGATGAATTGATACGGTAAGGATACATGTTGAGTCGAAAATCGATCATAACTCATGAGATAAGCGCGGTAATCAAGGCTAGATCAATCCTTAGATCGTTCGAAGTAAGCAACGCCTAGTAACGTGTGCAAAATGGTTATGCATGATACATACACGAAGGGTTCGTATCTGATGACTTGGTGTAGATTATCTGAAAAGTTTTAAATATAGCGTAGATTATTCGAAAAGTTTTAAATATCGCTTTTGCAACCATTACGCACGTTTACTTGCAATAATGTCTCAATTATACATAGTTAACGTGGAGTTTGTTATGAGTGGAATTTACAACAACTTATAGCACACTGGGTCAATTCGTGATTACATTACTTTATATGTCTGATTCTCGCGATATCTAGCATGGGTGAGGAGATCACTTGTTCTTCTTACTCGATGGACTGGAATCGTTGACTCAAGAGTTGCAGTAAAAAAGGGTGCAAAACTTGTTCACTGCTTTCGCAACAATATGAAGGCTCATCGAGTACATGTAGAATGACAATAAGATAAGTTTAAGCTAAAGACCACCAAGGAGAATGGTTGGGGAGTCCTAAGGGTGGTCTATCCGAGAGAAGAAATGAGAGAAGGCCCAACCCGAGTAACACATCTCGTGTTACATTTTTTTTACGAGAACCACTATGCTCGTGGTGATTGCAAGAAGAGAAAGCAATTAAATGCAGCCCAAGGCGAGGAGATTGAGGACGAGGAAGAGAACGAAGTAGGGAGCACATAGGGTAGCATTATGCTTACTTAACACCGTTAAGAGATAGGCCAATGTGATGAAGAATGTGAGAAGGGAGCTCATAAGGATCAACAATACGAGTATATATATATATATATATATATATATATATATATTGGAAAATTGGTAAATTTTATTCAATCAATTAAAAAAGATACAAAATACACTTCAGGCCCCTTATAGAGGACACATGACAATTACATCAAATTCAATATTATGTATGATCCCGACGGCAGAGGTTGTGAGACCATCGAAAATACGTCTATTTCGTTCTCGCCAGACATGCCACACTGTCGATGCAAGTCGTATACGAGCCTCCTTAAACCAAGTTTCCCCTTTGTTTCTTCGTGCCCTGATCCACACAATAATTGCTCCGACATCCCTGGAGCTGCACCGCCACCCAACCGTTTTCATTGTTCTCGCCAGAGGTACCAAGTCATCTCACATTCAAAGAAAAGAAGATGGCTCGTTTCATTTGATTGATTGCAAAACACACATCGTTGAATAGTAATTTGTATTCCAAATCGAGCGATCCTGTCCATCGTTAGTAGTCTACCCAAGAAGAGGTGATACACAATTGTATTTTGCAAGCAAGTCCCTTTGGCCATATGAACTCCTAGTTTTCCAACTTAGGATGCGTGCACCGCATGAAGTCATAACATGTCCTGAACTCGAACTCACCTGTCCTTCATCCGCTCCCAGGCGGCTACCATAACCACCGATCCCTTTCTGCAGTCGGGTCCAGGGGAGACGCCCGAATGAGGTCAGCGAAGCAGGCCATGTGAGCGTAGGTCTCTGGTCTCCAAACTCCCTCCCAAAGAATATAGTTCACCCTCAACCCTCTATCCGCCTCCAAGTGCATATGCTCTCCCGTCATCTCCAGCAGGCTCCGATGCCCCGTCCAAGGATCTAGCCATAAGTCGGTGGCTCTTCCATCACGTATAATCTGGCACAAAGCAAGTGTAATAGAGGCCCGATTCCGGAGCAACCATTTAAAAGTAACAAATACATTGTTATATATATATATATATATATATATATATATATATATATATATATATATAAGACCATGATTGATACAAGTGCCACTTACACCTTCTCGAACACGTTTGTCCGATTCTTGGGTCCAACGTTGGAGAAGAATTCGAGCAAGATGAAGGTGGTAAATTTTGCGGTGTGCCTCATCTAGGGGGTAGCAAAAGAAGTTAGCATGGAGGTAGGATATTTGTTGAGTGTAGCTAGTTTCACAGTGTACTTTTTAATGACCTCAAGATGAGACTTAGAATGGAATTCCTAATTTTGGCTTAGGCAATTACAATGCCACACTTCGGAGTCATCAACATTGTGGAGAAATGGTCGTCGTGTATGGTGAGTGTTGCACGAGGTGTGCCGACAAAAGAGATAGCTTTCTTTGCCATCCAGCTCAAGAATGGAAGACGACCTACTTTACGGTATTCGACGGTGCTCAAGACGGAAGACTTCGTGATATCCTTAAGAGTCATGCCCTAAGAGTTTTCCAAGGAGCTACCTCTCCGATGTCATGCCCCAACTTGAAGGATCGTAAACTTGCCATTAGGCGTGATGTCGCACATGCCTAAGTTGCACTTGTACAAGACATGAACTTGCACATTAACAAAATAGACTGAATAGATAATAAAGCAGTGAAACTTTAACAGAAAATCAAATAATAACAATGAGATAAGATTAAAATTCTTTCTTTTATTGATAATTTCAAATGGGATTACAAAAGACTCTTTATTTGTCAACTCAAAATGTCAAACTTGGCTTACATTTTTTTGAAACTGAAAACTAGCCAGAATGTCTATACATTATATCCATTTACTAAAGAAAAGATAAAACATCTCAAAAGAAAACTTCTAAAACTTGAGCTGGAAGCTTCGAGATGCCGAACGAATTCTAGTGGATTGCCTCTGAATATTCCTTTGCCTCTTAAATACCTGAGGAATGCACTGGTGAACGGTACTAATCCGACTCACCTAAATCTACATTGTAATCATGTGAAGCAATTATTATTATTAAGTGGTTTTTCTATTTGTCTAGGTTCTTTTTAACAATTCATAATAAGAAACATAAACAATAAAAATATCACTTATGCAGTGATTCTTATCCACGACCGACTATCCATTCCTGCAACAGATAAGAAATAATTTGCATATATATATATATATATATATATATATATATATATATAATTTTATTGATAGTAAAAAAATTTACAGAACCATCCCTTCTTTATAACATACAAGTGACATTATACTAAATATTATGCATGACTCCTATTATAGTAGTATTCAGATTTTTAAATATGCATCTATTCCTTTCTCTCCACACATGCCATACAGTAGCTGACAACCTGACGCGGGCTTGCCTATACCAGAGGGCTCTCCTAGTACGTTGACTGTGGATGTATTCAACATGAGCTAGCAACTCTCTGGATATGCATATCCCTAAGTTCAGTTTAACACATTGACCTCGCCAAATATTCCATGCAAAATCACACAGGAAGAATAAATAAGAGGAGGATTCCTCATGATGCGGACAAAATTTGCAACCTTGTCCGACAATCTGTATGCCAAACCTGGAAAGCCGGTCCAATATAAGTAATCGTCCGCGAAGCGTTTTAAGCATATGTAATTGCATTTTATTTGCTAGTCCTTTGACCCATATGAACTCCCTACGAGGATGGGGCGGTTGAGCCTCTCCGATATGTTCATATGCCGAACGAAAGTTAAATTGGCCATTTGAGGAACCATCCCATGTCCAACTATCTTTTCCTCCATTCAGGTCCCTACGGACTACGTAGATTTCTTCGGCAAACAATCATCTAAGCAAATGGGATGATAGGTGCCAGGCATCTCCGCGCAGAATACTGCTCACTATTTCATCGTTGTCTGATGTTCAAACTTATTCCATCCCATTCGCTCCACAACGCTCTGATGTTGGAGCCAAGGATCAAGCCATAGATGAGTTTCGGTTCCATCACCAATTACCCGAGAGATCAGAGGTTGTATGTTGTCTTTATATTTCAAGATAGTCTTATATGGAACTTAGTAGTTATTATTTAGAGGTTGAACCCAAAAATTATGCCTTCACTGATATCTGTTGCGCATCCAGTCAGACCATAGCGACCTATGTTCAATGAATCTCCAGGTGAGTCTCAATCTCGCAGTATCTTGGAGAGTAAATAACGACCGAAGGCTTGCAACAATATTATCATTTGCACGAGATATAACTACATGATGGTCCATGAGTGTTCCTATATTTAGAAGTTGGGACGTATATGTCCATCTCTCTGACAGACACGACACCCCCTTATCGCGAGGACATACAATCCTCAGGGTGACCTCTCTCTCCTAGGCCGACACGAGCTCCAGTGACCCAGAGATCGATCGAGAGATTAAATCTTGTCCATAAGTTGTCCAAGACCAATACATTTTATGCATTTCTATCAGATAAAAATATTACGATGCATCAGTTAAAGAACAAGTAAACATCTTTGTCGTTCTTTCTGACCATAGAGCCGCAACACTATTATTCCTTTCTTTTTTTCTTATCGTTTACTTACAAACAGTATAAGTTTTCTATATAATTCTTTCTACAGCATATATAAGGAACATGTAATCATATTCTTTCTTTACAAATATAGCAACAGTTCTACCGATTTCATTCACAGTCTATAATTCTAATATGTAATTCTCCACTTTTAACTTTTATTTTGTTGTTAAGGTATCATTGATCATAGTGACGCAAAAAATAGAATAGAAAAAAAAAATCCTTTGTTAGGGCGAGAAGTTAAAGGAGCAAATGATAGCCACTCACATAATGAAGAGATTCGAGAGAAATATGAGCTTTACGCAATGATCACGTCTCACCTATGCGCCCACCTGAAATTGCACCCACAATTGATCAACACACTTCTTTCTTTTTCTTCTTTCTTTTTCTCTCAAGATTCTAAATGAATGCGAAAATCGATAAAAGTGAACAATGAAACCAATTATCGAAAACAAAACGAAAATGCATTAATCAAAACTAATCAGCGAATACGTCCAACAAAACAATAATGAAAATGATGGAAATAAGCTCTTATATAGAGTTCTTTCGCCAAACACGATTCACTGTATTTTGGGACACAAAGCCATTAGAAGCCAATATGTGAATTATAAATTGTTTCAATTTACTAGTCCTGATAAATGGATACCAGCAAACTTTTCCTAGATGATTTCATACTGACTGCCTTAGTCTAGCCTTCAGTCAATACACTGCCAGGAGCGGGATACTACATAGCAACCAACTAAGAAAATGTTTGCTCTTGAAATTTAAAGAATAGATTTAGCAACATCGTTGGTACCCTTACGCTCAATCTGAATAATATTATAAACTCTTGGCCTTTTTGGTTGCTCAATTTGTCGATTTGCTCAGAAGGGCGCTTGATTACGATTTTGCTTACGTCCTACATCATCATTACGGTTGGTGGCACAGTCTTCTTGTTTTGACAATGCTTAGCAGTTTGGCCCGGTTGACCGCAGTTGTAACATTCTCTAATTGCAGTATGACAGTCTTCCTTCGTGTGACCGTCTGTCGAAGAAGCTGCACTGCAACCCTTCGTGTTGTTCTCCTTCAGTCTTTGTTTCTCCGTCGTGATATCGTTTATTGAAATGGTTGCGACTGTTCTGTACTTTTTCTTAAGCATTATGGGGACTGAATTGCTCTATTTCCACTGCTGCCTCAAAAGACTTGATATATGATTTGCATTCTCGGTTTATAATATCCCTTCATATATCGTCATTCAGACCTTTCACAAATATGCTACTCCTGGCTTTCTCATATGATAGCATGGAGTTGGTGAACTTAGTAAGTTTAGAGAATTCTAGACATATTTTCTTGCTTAAGTCTGACGAACTCGTCTTCTTCAGACAGATGGCTGGAGGAAGCTATTGTTCCATAAAAACTTGCTTAAACATTTTTCAAATAATTTTGCCGTCCTGATTTTTGTTGCAGAGATCTTTCTTTTTGGCCTACCCCCAATTGTATGCTCCCAAACATAGCTGAATCCCGTGCACGCCACCTTCTTAGACCCTTGGACTCCGATGATATCGAACAAGTCCTCCATCTTTTCAACCCAGTCTATCACCTTATCTAGCTCTGTTCTCTCCTAGACTTCTAGGGGATTCATCTTTTTTAAATCTGAAGCTTTAAAGGTAGATTTCTTGCTCGTCTGTTGGGGTTCATCAACTTCAACCAGCCTAGTCTCTTGAGTCGCAATCGTGGATGCCGCAGAAGCATTGTTATTGGCCGCTATCGATGTAACCATTTGTGTCAACACGTCGAGTTGCTTTTGCTGCACAAGGATTCAAGCCTCAAGTTGTTGCTACTGGGCTTCCACTTGCTTTTGCTATGTCTTCATCATAGCCATTATTCTTTCTATCAGATCAGTCAAGCTTGATGCTCAGAAATTGCTTTGATTATTTTCCTTCACAATTTTTCTACAAAAGAGAGTAACTTCAATTAGTCTCATAACATATTATGGACTTACTGAATGGAATTTATTTTTTCATAAACACAAAATCGAAGTTTTAAATCAACAAGATACTTATATATAGTTTTGGAAACGGTTTTAAGAACTCCAAGAACATAAAGCCGTGCTCTGATACAATCAAGTCACGCCCCAATCTTGAAGAATCGTAAACTCACCACTTGGGTGATACCGTACAAGCCTAAGTTGCGCTTGTATAAGACATGAATTTGTACGTTAACAAAATAGACTGAATAGATAATGAAGTATCAGAACTTTAATGCAGAAAACCAAATAATAACAATGAGACAAGAACAAAATTATTTTTTTTTATTGATAACTTGCAATGGGATTACAAAAGACTTACAAGCCAACTAAAAATGCCAAATTTGACTTGACATCTTTTTGAAACTGAAAACTATCCACAATGTCCATACATCATATCCTTTTACTAAAGAAAATATAAAACACCTTCAAAAGAAAATTTCTAAAACTTGAACCGGAATTTTCGAGACGTTGAACGAATTCTACCAGATTGGACAAACTTCTAATGCCTCTGAATATTTCCTTGCCTCTCAAATACTTGTGGAGACGTCGGTCAACACATTGGAGAAAATGCAGTAGTGAGCAGCAGTAATCCGACTCACTTAAATCTATATAGTAATCATGTACTTAAATCTATATAGTAATCATGTGAAGCAAGCAATTATTATTAAGTGGTCTTTCTACTTGTCTAGTATTTTTTTTAACAATTCATAAAAGAAAAAAATCAACAATAAATATATCACTTATGCAGTGATTCTTATCCACGACCGACTGTCCAGGATGCCCTCTCTCTCCTAGGTCGAAGCTCTTGTATAGAGTTCCTTTGCCAAGCACGATTTACTGCATTTTTGACCTCAAAGCCATCAGAAGTCAATCCATGAAATGGTCTCAATTTACTAGTCCCGATCAATCGATACCGGTAATATTTTTTCAAGGTAATTTTATACTGACTGGCTCGGTCTAGCCTCCAGTCACACAACGCACTGCCAGGAACAGGATATTACATCTGATGAGAGGATCGCACTATCCAATTGAAACCGGGAAACCGAGCAAGGAGAACCATGTCACTGACTACGAGGTGGCAATGGTGACAACTATGTGCTTGCGAAAAGTAGATGGCCTTTGATCGTGTCGAGGAGGCATAGTCAAGGAACTCACGACCGAGGACTAGTGAAGCTCGCACACAGAAGCAAGATGCTTAGGATTTGGCTAAAGGAGGATCTTCGCTACACCAAGGGTGACATGGCATTTGTGCAACGACGGAGTGGTTTTTTGCAAGGAATTACTCAAAATAAGTTACGTTACAAAGTGGGTTGGACATATAGGTAACTGGAGGACTTTGGCCTTGATCTAGGTAACTTATTATAAAACTTGATCTGTGGAGGTATGGAGGACTATGTGTAGTTGTTTTGTGTGCCAAGTGTACAAAGGATTGTCAACGACCCAACAACCTAAATGAGCTTCTTCCCGTGCCAAGGATGTGGGGGACCATGAGAAAAAGTTATGCGGCGAACCAATTTGCTACCGATCTTAAGGAGAAGATGCATTTTGCTTGGGCAATTCTGGAGGGAGTCGCAACTGAGACAAAGTATTGGCCGACGAGAGGCGAAGGCAGGTTGACTACGAGGAAGGCGACATGGTGTTCGTCGAGTTGATACCCAACTATTTGAGGAGTTCCATAAGCAGCACCAAGGGGGTAACCGACAAGCACGAAGGCTCCTTCCTGATGACAAGACATACAACGACCATAAGTACAATGTTCAACAAGAAAGTTGAAGTTGTTGGAGACTCAAAACATCTGTCAGCAAGGACCTAGACGCATTAGGTGGGGAGAATGTTATGCACAAGATTTTCATTTCCACCAGTTTTCACTTCCCATGGCCTCTCTTATTTCTGGAAGTCTATTCTAGAGTGTAGGATTTTCTATATATTTTTTGGGGATTCCTTTTCTAGGAGTTCCAGATATTTCTACACTTGTAATTAAAATATTTGCCTTGTAAAAATCTCGTATATAGAAAGTTCTACACTTGTAACAAGTCACACCATCCTAGCAACTCTTGTAAGACCCTCAAGGCTGTAGGGGTCTCATTCCCCAAGCAATCCTATCCTATCCATTCAAGAGCTAAAATGTTCTCTTGTAGTGAAGCTTTTCAACTCTCATATTCTTTTTTGCTCCACTTTTTTTTTTCTACACTCTCTTTAGGTTCATCGGGGAAAATAATTAGTGAAGGATAAATCACTAAGTCTATGACAGCGTGCCCCGTGACGCTCGATCACCCCCGACTATGATGATCGCTCAGGCTGCTCCGCGCCTGACGTATGCCCAGGAGGGGCCCTGATAATACTGGGAGTAATACATATAGAGTTCACTAAGTCTGTGACAACGTGTCCTGTGACGCTCGATCACCCTCGACTATGATGATCTCTCAGTCTGCTCCGTGCCTGACGCATGCTCAGGAGCGGCCGTGGTAGTACTGGGAGGAATAACCTGGACAAAGATTTTTCTTGCACATGACCAGAAATCCTGTCCCATACTAAATCCTATTTTCTAACGATTAAAGCTCAGAATTCAAGAAGAATGTATTGTGAAATTTGAGAACTGGATATCTGATACTTGAGGTGGTTATATTGGAAACTGGTATATGCTAAAGTAAATTATTAGTAAGATATTAACAGTGCAATTTTCCAAGATAAATTGAATCTACAAGCTTCAAAGCTACATTGATAAATTGCTATAGTTTGTTGACCCAGAAGTAGTCGTACTTTGACAAATACTCTGGGTGTCTGACATGACAACTCTCCAAAGCTAGACAGTTGGACCCAGTTATGCATGTGTATCTTGTAAATATGAATATATTTAGTAGGAATAAACCATTTTTTATATAGGAACTAAATAGGTACAGGAACTGGCAAGTATATTGAAATCTATGTTTTTACTAGACGGACATATACTTTTCATCTTACGAATTGTTTAGTTTACCTAAATTTTTTTGGGTGTAGTCGTATAATTTGGTCATACTTGTAAATCAGATAAATATTTGTCAAAAGGTATCTTTGAGCTAGTTTCTTCAAAATAATGTGCAAACTTACCTTTGCCTCTATTCTAAAGGTCTACATATCATCCTTTTCTCGCTTGTTAAGTATGTCGCTATTATAATTTGATATTTCATGCTTTTTTACATTTGAAAGGACTTTTGATGCATATGCAGAGGAGGAAGATGGGTTCTTCTTTGGGCTAGCCACAGCACCTGCTCATGTTGAGGACAGGCTTAATGATGCTTGGCTTCAGTTTGCAGAGGAGCACCCTTGTGATGAATCAGAGAATTTGCAAAGTCCACAGGTAACTGATGCCTTGATGGCTTCTGCTACTGTGGATGGCAGCCCTGATCAGGAGTCTTTAACAAGAAGCGAGTCAAGAGGGGCTGGTACGGAGAAAATACAGAAGCCACTTAAGATTGCCATGGAGGCCTTGATAAGAGGATTCGAGAAATACACGAATGACGAAGAGCCAAATATTAGCAAAGAATGTTCTCATAATGTTGCTTCTTGGCACAATGTGCCTCGACCGTGAGTTCCTGCTTACTGAATATTATGTTGGAAAGTTTGACACACATATAAAATGTATATGAAGGTTTAATGTAAATTGAGGTGTAATTGGACCCTTATTGGTCTTTTGAAAAACACATGGTTCTAACTTCCATAAGACATCTCTAAAAGTAAACTGTAGAAATCTTTCTCTCAGAAAGTTGTACACATCTACCAGAAAGGAAAGACATCTCTAAAAGTAAACTGTAGAAATCTTTCTCTCAGAAAGTTGTACACATCTACCAGAAAGGAAGAATATTGAACTGCAAAGAATTTAAGTATGATATTGTTTTAGTTTGAATTAACTTATGTTTGGCATCGAAGTCCAGTGGTGTCACTTTTACTTGAATCAGCATTCAAAATTACATGTATGTTATTTGAGAAAGAATATAGGACTCCAGCCTCTAGTCCCCTCATAAATCCCATGGATGGTAATAATTAAGCTTTCTAATTTTTAATGAGTTGTTTACAACCTGAGCTCGGGAATTTTATAGAGCTGATCTGAGCTTAAGTTTCAGTCTCGAGCCCGAGTTGTAACTTTATATTTTCTTAACAAACGTGAGCTGATCGGGGGTGTACTCGTGATGCGGACGCAATGTAACCACCTCTTTTTCAAAATTATTTATTTATTATTGTCATGATTAATTAATATTTAGATAATGATTAGTTAATTAATCCTAATTAGTATTTAGGTTAGAGTTAACCTTGGTTTAGGTTAATGGGAGATTGATGTTTAGGTTAGGGTTAATCTTGGATTAGAAAATATCTAGATATTTTTAATCCCACATCTTCATAATTAATATCTAGTGGTAAACTTGTAAATATCCTTCCCACCTCTTCAAACAAAGATCTTGGATGACTTCCAAGAGAAGCTAACCTGAAAAATATCCCAAACATCCATATAAACACCCTACCTTCATTCATACCATCCCACTACACTTCTTCTTCTCCACTTCTCCTTCCCAAGATTCCTAAACCCTAATTCATTTCCCCACCAATCCAAATAAGCCCATTCCCTCTTCAACTTTCTATTAAAGTTGGAGCTAAAGCTTGGGAGCTCAAGTAGTGTTAGCAAGGAACACTACCAAGGAGGATTGAACACACTTCTTCTTTCTACACCATTCATTAGGGAGGATTGTACTTGGGAGCCCTTTCCAAGAGGTAAACATTACTTCCTTTTAGTTCTATGCTAGAATAATTAATCTAAAATCCATAGAAAATTCACTAATAACTAGGCCTAACTTTAAAATGTAAATACTAGATTCTAATAGACTCCTAGGTAATAGATCTAGGAGTTTTAATTAATGATTTAGAACACTAGTGGATTGGTATCCACCAAGTGCTTGTGTTGTGTCCCCAAAGGGATTGTGTCTTGATGTGAGTTGTGCATGTGTGTAGGTGTCCTAAATATGATACCTAGTGTAGTGTCAAGATACTACGTGGTATGCATGGTTAAATTTTGAGATACAATAGAAATGGTAGTTGAAATGGTCAAGTTCATGCTTATAAGATTTTAGATTATTGTATATAAATATATGCCATGATTATGAGTATCGTAGATATTGTTGGGTTGAGTATTCTGGATACCAAAATGGTATCATGGGAAGGTAATTTTGTTTGAGTGTCATAGGGTGATACTTGGTGTCAAGGATATCAATTAGGATTGTGTGTTTGTATATGTTTTAATATCAAAAGGAAGTGTATTATAGTGTCTACCTAAATACATAAATAGTGGGAGTGTCGTGAGTGTTAAGTGTGTGTGTATATATATATATATATATATATATATATATATATATGTGTGTGTGTGTGTGTGTGTGTGTGTGTGTGTGTCTAAGAGATAGAGAGAGAGAGTGCATCAGCTGCAGCAGCAGGCAGTAGCAGAAGCATGCAGCAGCTGCAGCTGTAGAAGTGGCAGCAGTAGCAGTAGCACTTGCAGCAGTAGCAGCAGCATCCCCATCACCCTCATCACCTTGATCAAGAGTGAGAGTGTGTATAGTGTGAGTGTGTCTAATGTGAGTGTTTTAGTGAATGAGATGTGTAGTGAGTTTATGTCAAGTATAGTTAGTGTGTTATGTATAAGATACAAGTATCCTAGAGTGGGTTTGATGTGTTGTGTATATTTTGGTATGATTCAGGTCAAGGTAAGTGTCAAGGTAAGTTGGGTGTTGGTTAGATATGTGTTATAGTAAATACCAAGGTATTGGAATACTAAGGTATGGAATTAGGAAACTAGAAGTGTTATATAAGGTATAATAAGTGTTATAATAACCTATAATATATATATATATATATATATATATATATATATATATATATATATATGAGTTATATGTGCTACTTTGAACTGTATAAACTATATTTTAGTATAAAATACTTATTATATAGGTATCACAAGTAGATAATATTAAACCTATTATAAACCTACCTAGATAAGTTACCACTAGAGTAGGTAATTGAACCTAGAAACCTAATAACTCAAGAGATAGAATAGACTTTGTTCCATTTCACCTATTGATACAATTTATTCATAACTAGGTTTCTTGGACTCAAATTTGTTACCGGACACATAACACCAGCTCAGGACGGCATGCGAGTACATTCTCTGATTATTTTTATTACTTTATAGTTTCAATACTTCGTGTTCTAGCTATGTCTTACTCTCACGCTTGATACACGGATTGGTATTGTATGGATTCTCAGTTTGAATGGTGATTCTCATGTTGGTCATGTTTCAAGTGGATCATGTGGTGCAGGTTGGTCATGTTGTTGTTCATGATCACTTATCTCATGTCTATCGCTTGGTAATTTTCATGTTTCTAGAATCATTGTATCAGGCCTTGAATTCATGAGTATTAGTCGGGGAAGGAAAAATACTAAGTAGAAGTGTGATCAAAGTCTGTCTTTCATGTTACTTTCATGTGAATAGCAATTCATGCAATTCATGTATGAATATGCCAGATCCATTTCATGTAAATAGCCATTGACGGATGTGCCAGATTACCTTAGCCGATCACATGTTGAAAATAGTATTTTAAATCACTTAGCGTGTTTACAGTCTTTTCTTTTGCCATTCCGATACTTTACTATTTATGATCATGGATTCTCGTGATTACTTGTTTTATCACATGTAGTCATGCCATGATTCTGATTTACCGTATATCCTGTATTACATGTCTATTACTGTTTTATAGTCTCTACCATGTATTGGAACTGCTTTCATTGTTGTACTTGCTCCAATCTTGACTGGATGTTGATGTAAATATGGGACGATTATGAGGGCCAGTATTCTACCTACTATGGACCCCAGGAGGACCTTTTAGCAGAGCTTGATCCTGCCCTACCAAAGGATCAGGAGACCATCGCAGCGGAGATCTCGGCTGCGACTACTTAGTTTTAGTATAGCTTATAGATATATCTTTTGCCCGAAATGTCTCCGGTAGTCTACTGTCTTATGTTATACTTTCATATCTAGACTCTTGAAGTTGTTTGACTTAAAATTTTGGGATTATATATATATATATATATATATATATATATTGGTCTTAATGTTCGTATTGTTCTTCTGGTGTTATCTTCCTTAGAAAATGTGATCTGAGTCATCTGAGTAATATGATTTATTTCATATATATTGCGTGAGTTGTTGGATATTTGTGAGTTACTAGACAGCGTTCTACCGCCGACACTGTAGCGTAGGCTGTACGTACCCACGTACTGGTGTCTGATCATCCGGGCGTGGGTCATGACACGCAATCACGCTCGAAACATGCGCGGACGGGACTATGTCGATTTGTTTCCTGGTTTATTAGGATTAATTATGCATTTATCTTTTCTATTTTTTTTGTTTTCTTTCCTAGTTTGCTAGGTCTTTCTTGGACTTTAGGCTAAGTTGATTCTTATAAGGGTTATGTTCGAGGTGGCAATCAGAGACGGCAAACAGAGACGGTAGATTGGGCCAAGAACAAGTCAATAGAGGAAGGATCCTAAAAGAAGGCAGCGGAGAGGACGACTAGGAAGAAACCCATTGAGGTGAACACCTGACCCAAAAGTATGTCAAATCCGTCATTGACAAATGCTACAAGCACGGGCAGCCGAATAACGACTTGAGTAATTTTCCACGGAGGAAGCAATTAGATGCGTCCCAAAAAGAGGCGGATGGTGAGAACATCAACTGTGATCCCAACAAATCTGAAGAGGAAGAGACACCCCTTTGTGTGTTGCAGATAACCATGCTAACACCAAGACACGATGACATCTTGCAAATGAACAAGTTATTCCAAACCTTGCATACCATTAACGATACAAGGTTTGGGGTTGTGGTCGACAACGGCAGCCAAGAAAATATCATCAGTCTACAACTGGTCAAAGAAGCATTGTTGGTGTTAGGGAAGCATACTAACCCATAGTCCATCAAATGGGTTCAGAAAGTGCCGAGCATCAAGTTGATCGAGCGGTGCAGAGTTCTTTTCTTTATCGGGGCCTATTGAAACGAAATCTACTGCGACGTAATGAACGAGCTCGACGTTTGTCATATATTTATACGAGATCAAAGATGCATTGTTGGTTGCAAGGAAGCATACTGACCCATAGTCCATCAAATGGGTTCAAAAAGTGCTGACCATCAAGATGCTCGAGCGGTGCCTAGTTCTTTTCTTTATCGAGGCCTATAGAGACAAGATCTACTACGACGTAATGAATGAGCTCGACGTTTGTCATATATTTATACGAGGGTTGTGGCAGTCTGATGTTGGCTAGAAATATGACGGACACGACAACATGTATCCTGGTGAAGGACGGGACAAAGTACTCTTATGCCCTTGGTCCCTTGCAAAAAAAATATCTAAACCAAATATTTACAAGAGGGGAAGAAAAGTATCCGAACCAAATCTTTACAAGAGGAAGGGAAGACTTTTCTATCATTGACGTTCTCCACGAAGGAAACAGAAGCGAACTTCAAGGAGGCCCGTGAGGTGCATGTCTTAGTGGTGAAGAGAAGCATAGAAGTTGAAGTATGACGGAGGGAGGAGCAAATCCAGTAGTGGTACGACCGATCCTCGACAAATATCAAGATAGCTTTTGGAGGAACTTTCTGAAGGGCTGCGACCCATACACAACATCCAATACTACATTGATCTCGTTCCTAGGCAAGTTTTCTTGACTTGTCACACTACCACGTAAGTCCATTGGAAAACTAGATTCTTGGAAGAAGGTAGAGAACTTAATTTAGAAGAGACATTAAGGAGAGAATGGGTCCGTACGCGATTCTTGTCCTATTGACACCGAAGAAGGACGACAGCTAGTGGCACGTAGACAACCTTACAATTAATAAAATCACGATCGACTGCAAGTTTCTGATACTGTGACTGGATCACATGTTAGACTAGCTGAGTGGGGCCAAAGTCTTCTTCAAGATAGATCTTCGAAGTAGCTACTACCATATACTCATCAGACCGAAAGACGAGTGGAAGATCACGTTTAAGACGTGGATGGATCCTTCGAGTGGTTGGTTATGTTGTTTGGGTTGTCCAACCCACCGTACACTTCTATGCATATAATGAATCAAGTGCTACAACTCTTCATCGGTATGTTTGTGGTGGTCTACTTCGACGATATACTCATACAACAAGAACCACGTCAAACACCTAGGGCACTTGAGGAAGGTTTTGGAGCCGCTAAAGAGCCTAAGGTCTGATCGAGAAATCAAATTCTTGAACACGTTCGGACGGAGTCTTTGGAGCATGTTTGGATCGTCATTGGAGTTCAACAGCTCTCCTCACCTGCAGACAGGCAATCAAAGTGAAGTGGTGAACAAGATGTTGGGAAACATGATAAGAAACATATATGAAAACAAGCCTAAGCAGTGGGACTTCGTTTTGACGCAAGCGGAATTCATGTACAATAATGCGGTTTATTCATCCATAGAAAGTCCCCATTTGCCATTATATATTTCAAATCACCTAATCATGTTCTTCATTTGCATACTTTGTCGAAGGGTCGGAGAAGAGCAAAACAATAAGGGATTTGGTGAATCAAATCCATAGAGTTCATAAAGAGGTTTGCAAGTGAAGGCTAATGCATGGTACAAGGAAATAGCGGATAAGCACCATAGGCGCAAAGTTTTCAACGCCAGTGATAACGTCATGGTGTACCTTCGGAAGGAGAGGATACCGGTTGGACATTACGACAAACTTCAACTGAGAAAGTTTGGACCATTCAAAGTTGTTAGAGTTATTTTATTTTGTTATTTATCATATGAGGGTATAATAGTAATTGTGGGTGTATTGCATATCAATATAAATAGACATGAGATGCAACCTAGGGTTTTAGGCCCTTGCAATCTCATTTTCTCATATTCTCTCTTTCCCTACTTCCCCTTCTCCTCTCTATCTCTAAACTTAACTTGGTATCAGAGCATATATTTGTAAGTACTGTACATCCTATCCCCGACAGGGCCGATCGAACTCGGCCGTGAGTTCGACAGGGGTTCGGGGGCAGTAGCCCCTGATTGCAGGGTTCGGGGCGGCAGCCCCGGAAAAAAAAATTCGGCTGTTTTTCGTCTACTTTTCATGATTCGCCGTTCGTCGTTCGTTGTTCGTGGTCGTTCGTGATTCGTTTATGAGATCTAGGGTTTCTACAGATCTCCGTTGGTTATTCGTCGTCGGTTGAGGTTCGTTGTGAGATCTAGGGTTTCAAAGATCTCGTCTTTCTGTTGCATCTGCAAGTATGGTGGGGACCGAATCTTCTAGCGAGGTTAATAGTGGTGGTTGTAGCGGAGGTGGTTCTCCTTTTACTGTTATTCATAATGATGAATTGGGAAAGTCGATTACAGCGGTGAAACTCAATGGTGCGAACTATCTTGCCTGGTCCAAGTCTATCAAAGTGGTGTTAAGGGCGAAGAAGAAGTTGAAGTTTTTGACTGAAGAACCCCTGCCTGAAACGTCCGCTGAGTATGAAGATTGGATGAGTGCAGATGCATACGTTATGTCGTGGTTGTGGCATAGTATGGAACCACATATCGCTGCTAATGTTCAGTGGTGTGAATCAAGCAAACAGATTTGGGCATCTCTGGAAGAATCTTATTCGCAGAAGCGAAACGTTGCCCGTATCTATGAGTTGTACGAGTTATTGTTCAATACAAAGCAAAATGGGAAGCCTGTGAATGAATATATGGCTTCAAAGAAGGCTTTGTGGGAGGAACTGCTTCAATATCATCCTGTTACTACTGATTTGAAGGAAGCTCGGAGACAGAAGGAAGAATTTCATGTTTCACTCATCCTAGCCAGCTTGGATCCTGCGCTCGAACCTTATAAAGCTCAAATCCTTGCTGGAGAGTAGTTACCTACGGTGGCAGATACTTTCTCCCGTCTCAATCGTTCCTTTCTGGGACAGTTCTGTGGTGCCGAGTACTGACTCTTCTGCCCTAGTTTCTAGTGTTGTTGGTCGTGGTGGTGGACGTGGTATTAGACGTGGCGGTAGAGATGGTGGTCGTAGTTTTGGTCGAGGAGGAGGCCGTGGTGGTAGAGACAATGGTCGTGGTGGTGGTCGCGGTGGTGGTGGTGGCCGCGGTGGTGGTAGTGGCCGTGGTCAACCACGAAAGTGTAACTATTGTGGAATGCTCGGTCATGTAGAAGACTATTGTTGGGACAAATGGGGCAAACCAGAATATGCACATCAAGTGCATGATGAAAATATGCAGTCCCAGGACACCACTTCTGCTTCCAGAGATGATACTTCGGGTTTCAATCAGACTTCAACGTCCGATACCTCATCTCCATTTCAACAGATCCTCCAGAAGTTGAACGCGCTTGCTAGTACCACCTCCCAACCTACTGCAACCATGGCACATATAGGTAATCCTGCTTTTGTGGCAACCCAGTCACCATCCACCTCTTGGGTCATCGACTCAGGAGCAAGCTCTCACATGTCTGGTATAACATCTATCTTTCATAATCGTAGTTCCATGAAACATAATATTATCTTGGCTGATGGGTCTACTCGTCCTGTGCTTGGGAAAAGTGTCATTCACCCTACTCAATCACTATTATTATTTGATTCATTGTATGTGCATAATTTTCCATTTAATTTGTTATCTGTGAGCTAGTTAACCAAATCTCTTCAATGTTCTGTGACATTTTCTTCCAATTCGTGTGTTTTTCAGGACCTCAAGACGAAGAAGACGATTGGTTCGGGGCATGAAAAAGATGGACTGTACTACTTGGATCTACCTGGAAAGGCCTTCACTTCTGTTTTTACTTCTCCGTTGCAGTGGCATTATCGTTTGGGACATCCGTCTTTGGCTAAGTTGCGTCAAGTTGTTCCTAGTTTGAGTCATGTTTCTAGTCTTGAATGTGAGGCTTGTCAGTTAGGCAAGCATCACCGTAGTTCCTTTCCTCGTCGTAGTGAAAGTCGTCAATTAGAGTCTTTTGATCTTGTTCATTCTGATATTTGGGGTCCGTCTAGAGTCAAAAGTCCGAAAGGATTTCAGTATTTTGTTATTTTTATTGATGATTATTCCAGAATGACTTGGTGTTATTTAATGAAAGAAAGATCTGAGTTTCCAAATGTGTTATCTGCCTTTTATAATGAAGTCTATGTTCAGTTTAATAAACGTATCAAAATTCTGCGTTCTGATAATGCTTTGGAGTATACTCAATCTTCTGTGAACAGTTTCTGTGTTGATCGTGGTATGATTCATCAAACCAGTTGTGTCCACACTTCTCAACAAAATGGTATAGCCGAACGCAAACATCGACACATTTTAGATGTGGCTCGAACTCTCATGTTCAATATGCATGTCCCCAAACAGTATTGGGCAGATGCCGTTCTTACTGCATGTTATCTTATTAATCGCATGCCATCATCTGTATTAAATAACAAAGTTCCATTTACTATATTACATACAGATGTCGCACCCTTTTCCTTATCTCCTCGAGTGTTTGGCTGTGTCGCTTTTATTCATAACTTGGAACCTAATCGAAATAAGTTGGCTCCTAGATCTCTGAAGTGTGTCTTTCTTGGTTATCCCCGTACTCAAAAAGGTTATCGTTGTTACAGTCCACAGTCACGCAAATATTATGTCAGTGCGGATGTTACATTCTTTGAGTCTACCCCTTTCTTTCCTTCAGGAGACCGTTGTATTCCTTTTATAACAGATTTGATATCTTCCATACCACTTTCGGTCATTCCTGAATCAATTTCTGTCACCATTCCCCATTTACAGGTTTATCAGAGATCCAAGGACAGGCCAGTAGTTCTGCAAAATTCAGCCTTCGACCAATCATCTTCCGTGCCTGAGGTTTCTGCTCCCATCACCACAGATCCAGATGATCTTCCTATTGCTCTCAGAAAAAGACAACGCCTTTGTACCACAAAGAATAAGCATCTCATTTCTAACTATGTTTCATTACACCGTGCTTCATCTTTTCATGCATTTGCTGTTTCATTGTCTTCTACTTTTATTTCCAAAACTTACAAGCAGGCTATGTCATCTTCTGGTTGGAAAAGTGCAATGGATGAGGAGATGTATGCTTTACATCAAAATCAGACTTGGGAGCTTACATCACTTCCTGTTGGAAAACAAACAGTGGGTTGTAGATGGGTGTACACTGTTAAGTATCACCCTGATGGTTCTGTTGAGCGCCTCAAGGCACGGTTGGTTGCCAAAGGGTATACTCAGACATATGGCGTGGATTATATGGAGACTTTCTCTCCAGTGGCTCGGCTGAATTCAGTTCGGATTCTTATTTCTGTGGCGGTTAATCACCAATGGCCTATATATCAGCTGGACATAAAGAATGCTTTCTTGCATGGTGACTTACAGGAGGAGGTTTATATGGATCAACCACCGGGATATATTGTAGCAGGAAATAAAAGACTCGTATGTCGATTGAAGAAAGCATTATATGGACTGAAACAGTCACCTCGTGCTTGGTTTGACAAGTTCAGTTCAGTTCTCATTCAGTATGGCTTTCGGCGTACCACATCAGATCATTCAGTGTTTTGTCATTCTTCCTCAGCAGGTATTATCGTGTTGATTGTTTATGTTGATGATATCATTATATCTGGGAGTGATCATGCTGGAATTGCGGACTTGAAGGCCTATCTTAGTCGTCAGTTTCATACTAAGGATTTGGGTCTTCTTCGATATTTTCTTGGAATCGAGGTTGCTCGATCTAAGAAGGGGGTGTATCTGTCACAACGCAAGTATATTCTAGACTTGCTTTCCGAGACTGGGATGTTGGAGTGTCGGCCAGTTGAGACTCCTATGGATTATCATGACAAGCTTGATGTTGACAGGGGAGAGTTATTTGAGGATGTTGGATATTATAGACGTTTGGTTGGCAAACTTATATATCTTACTGTTACTCGACCAGACATCACATATGCAGTTGGAGTAGTTAGTCAGTTTATGCATGCCCCTCGGCAACCACATTGGGAGGCTATCTCTCGCATTCTTCGATACTTGAAGGGTGCACCTGGAAAGGGTTTGTTGTACAAACCTTCCCAGTTGCTTACGGTGACTGGGTTCAGTGATGCTGATTGGGCAGGCAGTCGCAGTGATAGGAGGTCTACTTCTGGCTATTGTTCGTTTGTGGGTGGCAATCTTGTCACGTGGCGTAGTAAGAAGCAGAATGTTGTGGCTCGTTCTAGTGCAGAGGCCGAGTACCGTGCGATGGCTCATACAGCTTCTGAGATGATGTGGGTGCAGTCTCTTCTTCATGAAATGGGAATTATGATTCCTATTCCAATGGAGATGTATTGTGATAATCAGTCGGCAATGTTTATCGCAAGTAATCCGGTGTTTCATGAGCGCACGAAGCATATCGAGGTGGATTGTCATTTTGTTCGTGATTTGTTGCTGAAGAAACAGATTGTCACTCCTTATGTTCGGTCAGAGGATCAATTAGGTGATATCCTCACCAAACCACTTGCTCGCGGTCCATTTTCTGATTTATGTAGCAAGCTGGGCATGTCTGATCTATATGCTCCTGCTTGAGGGAGGGTGTTAGAGTTATTTTATTTTGTTATTTATCATATGAGGGTATAATAGTAATTGTGGGTGTATTGCATATCAATATAAATAGACATGAGATGCAACCTAGGGTTTTAGGCCCTTGCAATCTCCTTTTCTCATATTCTCTCTTTCCCTACTTCCCCTTCTCCTCTCTATCTCTAAACTTAACTAAAGTGCTGCAAAAGATTAACAATAACGACCATGCTATAGACCTACTAGGTTTTATGGAAATCTCTCTAGCATTCAACTTCGCGGACCTCTACACTCATATGCAGATGACGAGGCACTCTATTCAGGCGGTGAAGAACTCAAGGTCGAATTCTTACAAGTGGAGGGGACTGACGTGGATGCAATCATGCTCGAAACAGGCACGAGCTTAAACGGATGCCTTAAACGGACCACACTGATTTGTTTCCTAGTTTGTTAGGATATTTATTATGCACTTATAGTTATGCCTTCTAATTTTGTCGATTTTTTTCCCTAGTTTGTTAGGATTTATTCTGCATTTATCCTTTCTATGTTTGTCGATTTCTTTCCTAGTTTGTTAGGATATCTTTTTTTGGACTTATGAGAGTTTACCTCTTCTTCTAATTCTCTTGTGTGAGAATTGAGGTGTCACCTCATGATATTGGATCGTTGGTGTGATGATCAGCGTTTTCATGTCTGTGTCGGCTTGGTCAAAGCTTGGTTCTTTAGCACCTCTACCTTAAACAGTGAAAATGGGAGCAAGTTTTCAATATGGAATTATATGATGACGAAAGATGAAAATTAGAAGGAACAAGACGACATCACTCGATAAAAGGGGGATGATCTCATACTGTACACCGCCTGGTTCTTGTAATCACACTGAGGAGGAACTCATATCCAACTTTGTGGAAACTCTCAATTTTCATTTGTCAATCATTCAATGATAAATACAAGATGTTTAGGCCATTTATTTAGGCTTTACAAAAGATAAGAATAGACTTCTATTACTATTCATATTCTAATAGATAAGCAATATTCAAGAAGACTCCCCCTCCGAGAACCGTATACGAGAATTTCATCTCGTACGGCTCAAACAGAAACACACAAATACTAGTTTCAACGAATATGGAAAGTGCAAAACTTCTTATTCTTATTCCCCTTATTCGATTTGTCCCGAAGATAGTAAGTAACAAAAAGACGGTATCTCTTCTTTCTTTGTGATGATAATGCCAAAAAATTAGAGAAACATATCTAAACCCCAAATATAATCTCATCCAAATTGTTTATTACATAATCTGAAATAAATCTGAATAGAACTAATAGAACCTAATATAGGTTTGTTCCCCAGTCAATAACTTAATCGCTATATGTAAATTTATAGTACTGGCTCTCTTTGCATGTCATATTGGGTTCAATTGTTACTATTATGTCATTACTATTGGGTTTTCAACATATCTTACTATAATCTGTTGCAATTATGTATGTTTGCGCCCCTGCAAAACAATGCAATTTGGAAGGTTTCAATGGCTAATTGACCCTTTTTGCATTCAGAGGTTACTATTTTTTAGAATGTCATTCCTTTCGAACTTTGACGTAATATATCATACACATGATTGCAATGCCCATAGCAAATGTGATATTCTTGTTTCTTCCGCTAGACTCTTTTCTAGTCTAGGATAACTTCGGAAGGTGCTAATTGGGTGCATGTTACATGAGAAAAGAGGCAGGTCTTCCTATCCACCAACTAGTCTTCTAGGTTCTAATGGCAATACCCTCTCTACCTTGGCTAGATATTTGCACCAGCACAAAGAGTGGGCACCAGGTTGACAGGTAGCCAGAAAAACTCTGTCAATTCCTTTTTGGAGCTTTCTCGTGCTCCCTAGCCAACCCTTTTGAGATGGAGTAGGCTTTAATGATGATGATGATGATTCAATGGTTATTATAATTCATTCATAAGCTAGGAATTTTCAGTGCTTGTTGCAATATAATTTGTAGAAATTATATTCTCTCTTTCCTCAGCTGTAAATTCAATATGGAAGTCGCTTGATTGTTCCTTCTAGTTCAATCAATTGTTTCCAAGCATATGATTATTGAGAAATGTCTGCTTAAGTTATTAGCGTGACGTTTGTCAGTAGATGCTAAATCGAGTAACTTATAATATCTTATAATGTTTTCAGGCAGGAGCGGCTGAAATTTTGGTCTGATCCTGACACTGAGTTGAAGCTGGCTAAAGATACCGGTATTAGTGTCTTCCGGATGGGCATAGATTGGACAAGGATCATGCCTAAGGAGCCATTAGATGGATTAAGAGAGACTGTAAGTTTGTGCAACTGAATTGTGTTTTATTTATTTTCTATTTCTGTCTTTCATATAATAGTTTACCAGCTGTGGACATCTTTATCAGCCAATTTAACAAATTGACATTTTGGGTGCTGCTCATGTGGATGTCACCTTGTCCATGGATAATATATGTTGCTGATGAAGCATTGCCAATCATGCTTGATTATGGTACTTGGTATATTGATTATGCTGAATTAGAGCGTGATGTGCCGTTCGCTCAGCAAAGATATAAATTCACGCAACTTATTCTCATTTGATCCCAATTTGATGATGGGAAAGGCAAGATTCAGTTTTATTCTCAAGTTGAAGAATACCCACCATGTTGCATTATGTGGCTGCTTGGAATGCTACAGTTAGGCTTGATTTGGTGTTCCTGCTGCTTTTCAAAGAGCAGAAGCAGATTTTAAAAGCAACCTCCACTTGCTTACAAAAGTTGCCCCAAAAATGGACTAGCTCATCACAAAAGTTAAGTTTCTATTACAAAACAGCCGCTCTTGCTGCTTTTTAAAAAAAAAAAAGCAGAAGCAGCCCATTAACACTGTACCAAACCCAGCCTTGGAATCACAGCTGCATGTGTTTAGGTAAATGGGAACAAAAATCTGTTAGAAATGCTGGACCACAAAAATATAGCATTCATTTCTTTCCTAATGGGTTTAGTTTGTTCCAGCAAGACCTGCAGGAGCAGAGTCATGATTAGTGGCAGCTCCAATTAAAGAAGTATAACCCAGTGTCCTAAATGTCGTTGATGGGGGTCGCCATGGCAGATTCATCATTTAGCTTCCATGACATGCTAAAACATCCCAGTATGGCGTTTGTGTAAATGCCAGCCAGCATATATTGAACTCGGCCCGACATATGTTGGGTACATAGTGATAACATGATCCATTTCAGAATAATGGGTAATCTTTCAATGTTATTTAACTTTGGGTTATTTAAACCCAATGAACATGCAATAATTATTAAGTGGATTTTTGTCTGAGTATAACTTCCAGTTAGACCAATAAGATTCCTTAATAATAGCAACCCTGAATCACACATCATGTTTTCCTTCTTTTACTTAACTATATCCTTTATGGTTCCATTCTCCATTTCCCAGTTTATAGATGTTTTTCTTTTTACTTGTCTAGTGTTTTGGTGAATCAAAATAATTTTCACTAGACTCCATATACATATTGGTGGTTACTAGCACATTATTTAATAATCAATTTCATTTCTAATAGCTATTTCTTATAGCAGTTTTTGTAAGATATTATTTATTAACAATTTTTTACATCAATTCTTTGTGATTTTCACCACTCAGTTATAGATGTAGTGCGTATAGCACTATAGCATAATTTAGTAGATATTGTTAGTTGTAAAATTGTTAGATATTGTATATCTACTCTAAATGTTTCCATGTCAACACCTAATTAACATGACTCTAAAATCTAAATGTGGTAAAGATCCATTTAGATCTCTCCACACAACAGATGACCAGTTCCTGTACTTTCAAATATAGTTGTATAAGCCGTAATAGTAGTTGCATGTAACTTCAGTTATAGATGTAGTGCATATAGCACTATAGCATAATTTAGTAGATATTGTTAGTTGTAAATTTGTTAGATATTGTATATCTACTCTAAATGTTTCCATGTCAACACCTAATTAACATGTCTCTAAAATCTAAATGTGGTAAAGATCCATTTAGATCTCCTCACACAACAGATGACCAGTTCCTGTACTTTCAAATATAGTTGTATAAGCCGTAATAGTAGTTGCATGTAACTTCTGTTTCATTGCTGTTCCAAATGTTGCATTCCAAGTTCTAATGTCCAGTAAGTGATTTTGTATGAAACAATTGTTCTAGAGATGTATAGCAAGTTAAACGCAAACAGATAAACAAAATATAACCTAACTTAAATAGATCCAACCTCCTCAAAGGATCATCCAAACGGACCCAAAAAGATGACAACTCAACCACTTCATCCAATCTATTATGTGATCTCCAATCCCCAGAAATTAATGCAAAGACGAAAGCAGGAAGAACCCAGGCTACTGATGGCTCATTCCCTAAGTTGCAGCAGGCTCTCTTCCTCCATGTCAAGAAATTCTTCCTCTTATATGTCATATAATATCCATTTTGATTTTGATGAGTGAAAGAATTGTTTGTTCTAGGTTAACTTTGCAGCCCTGGATCGGTACAGATGGATTATCGAAAGAGTAAAATCATATGGAATGAAGCTGGTACTTACTCTGTTTCATCACTCACTTCCTCCTTGGGCTAGCGAGTATGGAGGATGGAAGGCAGAAAAAACTGTTGAATACTTCATGGACTTTACAAAGTAAGGCTTTGAATTTTATCGTAACTTAGATAACAGCTACTTGGAGTTATTATTGAAATTATAGGTTCATATGCAATGTTATCTCAGCAATTGCATGAGCATCTAGGCAATCCCACCTATGTGCCTACTAACTACCTGGTTCTTAGGCTGGCATCTTACATAATGATTTATATGATCAACATGCAAATGTACTTCCTTTTTTTCGTATTTGGCTTGTAGGTATATGTAAGTAATGCTACTAGTACTTCATAGCATGATTCTTTTCCTACTGGGAAAATGGTCAGTAATATTAATTTAGGGTAAAATATTTGAATCCACTATAAAATTTGGTTGCAAATCTGGAAATCCCTTTAATATTTGTTTTGGTTCCTTCCCTCCCCCTACTCAGTTAGTTAGACCATAAGACCCAAAGATATAGAACACAAATCCTTTCCCAAATGAAAAAAAGTTAATTGAAGAAGATGAGTTGTAAATATTGGATATCGGGTTCATATTTGACTGGTTTTGGCATCTCGGATAGTGAATGCCAATGCTATATTGGGTGATTTGTTTATCTGGATGTCATATCTGACCACCCCAAATGTACTCCGCATATATAGGCAATTGATACAAGTAGTCTTAATGCAACACTCCTAAATGCTGTACGTCCTATGTATCAAAATACCTACAGGAATCCTTAATTGTAGTCCTTGCTTGTTGATGTCCTCGGTGTAGCTGGTGATGAAATGATCTGCAAAGAGAACTGAGGTAAGAAAAAACTTGGCTGTTGTTCTTTAGAAAAGCTTATCCTAATCATCACAGGTAATTTGGTGGGTGCTGGTGTCACCTGTGATGAATGATCTGCAAAGAGAACTGAGGTAAGAAAAAAGTTGGCTGTTGTTCTTTGGAAAAGCTTATCCTAATCATCACAGGTAATTTGGTGGGTGCTGGTGTCACCTGTGAGGATCTGCAAAAGAAGAATTAAAAACTGAAAGAGAAAGGGAGAGCTTATGTCGCTAGAGGTCTTCGTTTCCGCTAGATGAGAGAAGAGGAGGTAGATGAGAAGGAGACCCATCTAGGTTAAATTGGTTAATCCCACATCTGGGTTCATCCTTTTAGGTTCTTTTGATATAAGAACTGGGTTAACTGGTAGAAAAACACTCTCTCTTACAACCCATACTGATCCTAATATAACCTGATATTTACCATTCTGCAGATATTTAGGCATATTTGATAGGGCATTGTATCAGGTTTGGCCTGATATGCTGCCAATATTAACCATAAAAAAATGGCATAAACAATATTTAGGCCATATTAGTATCATTGTTATGTTGAATCTGAAACGCCATCCAACAATTTGAACTATAGAAGGGCTGTCAGCAATCACAGCCAGCCTTGCTAGCCCCACTAGCCCAAATGCTCGCTGGCAGGAGGAACGGGAAAGAGTGGAAGAGTAGAGCATTTCGGCTTGCGGCTAGCAAGGAGGAATTGGAAGCACAGACCTGGCTAGCAAGGAGGAATGGTGATAAGAACCCTGGGTCCTGTATCAGAGCCTTGTATCACAAAACCAAATCACCACTGCAACTGCAACCATTCCCAAGGTGTAACCAACTGAATGCATTTCTGTTATTACTGTTAACATCCTTGCCAGCTCAGTCAAGGTGCCACCTCAGCAACCAATCACATCATTGCTAGCTCAGCACAGTGCCAGTTCAGCAGTGGGGTGCTATAAATAAGGAAGAAACGGAAAGGAATGTATCAGAGATTTGAATTGTTTTTTTTTCTGCAAATTCTACTTTTCAATTTCAAATTGTAGTTTCCCGCATTTTTTGGTTCTTCAGAAAATTGAATACCAAAAACCTAGATCTTCATCGTTCAGTTTCTTTTTTCCTCAATTTCATCTTGTAGAAGTAAAATTCATGGCTCATTTTACCAGATCCTCCTCAATTTCCAACCAGGGATCCAGGGATCATATCAATTTGGTATCAGAGCAGGGGTTGGAAGCAGTTGCAGAAACCAGCAGGGAAGGAAGCTCTAGCCATGGCGGATCGGGGGGAAACACTGCAGAAGATCGACGAGCTCCAATGGACAATTCCTCAGGTACTGTTCTAAATCTAGCTGGGAGAATGGAAAGAATGGAGAAAATGTTAGAAGCAATTTGGAGATCTACAAATCATACTGAGAATAATTCTCAAGCACCACATCTGCAGTATAATACCACTGGCCCCAATTACTTCCCTAATGTGCCCGTGTCAAATTCACCAGCACAGGGAATGGATCATCAAGCTTGGGGAACAAATTCCCCTTTGCTTAACCCATCATCATCTGTAAATGATCACATCCCTATGAGATCAGTAACTCCACCACCAAAAAATAGATCCATTCTCACAGGGATGGGATCTGGGGGACAAGTGATGCATACAAGCTCTCCACGAGCTCCTGCAATGTTCCAAGGACCACAGCAAGCAATGCAACATCAAAATCAGGGTAGAAATACCCCAGCTCCTAGAGTACACATGCCTGATTTTGATGGAACAGGAGATGTAGAAGAATGGTTAATGAGAGTATGCAATTTCTTTGAGTACTATAACACTCCTGATGGAGATAGGCTCAAGCTTGTATCAGTACAACTCAAAGGTACTGCTGCCTATTGGATGGATTGGATGAGCAGTATCCAAGAAGAAAGATTAAATTGGGAAGAATTTTGTAGATCAATTAAGGTAGAATTTGGTCCATCCCAATTTACTGACCACATGATTGATCTTAAGCTGTTGAGGCAAGACTCCAGTGTACAGGAGTACAATTCACAGTTTCAAAAGTTATCAAAAAAGATATTGAGATTACCTGAATCCTGTTTGATTAGTCAGTATGTTGGAGGATTAAAGGAGGAGCTCAGATATGAGTTACAAATTGCCAGTCCTACAAATTTAGTCACTGCTATGCAACTTTCAAAGCTGCATGAGGCTAAGTTCCTGGCTATGAGGAAGGGGTACAGAGGCAACTTCAGTAGCAGTAAAACTTCTACCAATGCAGAATCAGGGACAAATCATCACAGTGTATATCAGGGAAACAATGAACAAGGGAAGAAATTTACAAATCCAAACACTAGTATCCCTCATCATATCACTGAGGAAAGGCCTAGAAGTACAATATCCCCTGCAGAGCTGGAAAGGAGAAGGAAATTGGGTTTATGTTTTTTGTGTGAAGACAAATGGTTCAGAGGTCACAAATGTATGGTTCAGAGGTCACAAATGTAAGGAGAAGAGGCTCTTTATGTTGATCTCTGATGAAGTACAGGGTGAAGATTTCCAAGTAGAAGGAGAGGCAGGTAATGAAGCAGGTGAAGAGACTGGAACAGAATCTGTAGCTATCTCTTTGAATGCCTTATCTGGGGCAGTGCAGAGTTCAACCATGAAGCTGAGGGGCTCTGTCAACAACAAACCAATGATGATACTCATAGATTCAGGTTCTACACACAATTTTATTGATGCTCACTTCAGTGAAAGGTTGAAGCTGCCTAGTACACATGATGAGCCTTTTGAAGTGTTAGTAGCTAATGGGGAGAAGTTACAAAGCAAGGGGGTATGTCCAAA
The DNA here is from genome assembly GCA_036927795.1 of Iris macrosiphon. Lineage (NCBI taxonomy): Eukaryota > Viridiplantae > Streptophyta > Magnoliopsida > Asparagales > Iridaceae > Iris > Iris macrosiphon. The sequence continues at coordinate 59,211,012 of JAYESA010000004.1, read as the reverse complement.
TGTGGTGTTAGATTGTCAAGGGGAGAAAATTAAAGTCAATTTACTTAAACTACCCATCACAGGGTGCCAAGTAGTACTAGGAGCCAGCTGGCTTAGTACTTTGGGGGATATCATTTGGAACTTTAAGGAGTTAACTATGAAATTTTCCCAACAAGGTCAGATACAATGTTTTAAAGGCCTACAAGCAGATGAAATCACTATGTCAGAACCTGACAATAAGGATTTCAGGCAAATATCACAGTTGTATGTGATCCAGTTATGTACTCAGGAAGTTAAACCACAAACTCCTACTACAATTCCTTATATCTCTGCCTTGTTAAACAGGTTCAGACACATATTTGATGAGCCAACAGGGCTACCTCCACAAAGAGATTTTGACCACAAGATTCCTCTAAAGCCTGGGGCTATTCCAGTTTGTCAGAAGCCATACAGGCAACCCTACATCTACAAAAACGAAATTGAGAAGCAGGTCAAAGAGATGTTAGGAAATGGAATTATCAGACCAAGCACAAGTTCATATTCTTCTCCTGTTCTGTTGGTGAAGAAATCTGATGGGTCATGGAGAATGTGTGTAGATTATAGGGCCCTAAATCAAGACACCATTAAAGACAAGTTTCCTATTCCATTCATAGATGAACTATTTGATGAGTTGCATGGAGCTCAGTATTTTTCCAAGCTGGACCTAAGAGCAGGCTACCACCAAGTGAGGGTAGTTGAAGAGGATGTACATAAAACAGCATTTAGAACTCATGAAGGCCACTATGAGTTCATGGTAATGCCTTTTGGGCTTACTAATGCCCCCTCAACATTCCAAGCTATGATGAATAGTCTGTTTAAAGACTTCTTGAGAAAATTTGTGCTCATATTCTTTGATGACATACTGGTCTATAGTAACAGCTGGGAGAAGCACATGATACACTTAGAACAAGTGTTTAAAAGGCTATCAGATCAAAACCTGAAGGTTAAGGAGAATAAGTGTCAGTTTGCATTGCAGGAAGTGGGATACTTGGGCCATGTAATTACTCAAGGTGGTATCCAGGTGGATCCAAACAAGGTAGAAGCAGTGGTGCAATGGCCAATACCTAAAACATTGAAAGAGCTCAGGGGATTCTTAGGTCTCACTGGTTATTACAGGAGATTCATCCAAAATTATGGATCTATTGCAAGACCTCTCACTGAATTACTGAAGAAAAATAGTTTTCATTGGACTGACTTTGCACAACAAGCTTTTGAGAAATTAAAGGTAGCTCTCACAACCCCTCCAGTTCTCATCATGCCTAATTTTGCAGAAATATTTGTCTTAGAGTGTGATGCCTCTGGGGAAGGGATAGGAGCAGTTCTGATGCAAAAGGAAAAGCCCATAGCATACTTAAGTCAAGGTCTGAAGGGCAAGACTAGACTGTTGTCCACATATGAAAAAGAAATGCTAGCCATTCTGTTGGCCATAAAGAAATGGCATCAGTATCTATGGGGAAGGGAATTTGTCATTAGAACTGACCATCAATCCCTTAAATACTTACTGGAACAGAAATTGTACACTGAAGCTCAATTCAAGTGGGTTATGAAATTACATGGGTTCAATTACAGAGTAGAGTATAAGAAGGGAAAAGAAAACAAAGCTGCTGACAGTTTATCAAAACAGGAACATCCTTCTCTGCAGGCAATGGTCACAGTACAAGCTGAATGGATCCAGCAATTCAAGGAGAAAATGAAGCAGTCCCCTTACTACACAGAACAACTACACAAATGGGAACAAGGGAAACTGGATACCAGAAAGTATGCTTTGAAAGATGAACTGTTATATTACAAACATAGGTTGATTATAGACCCTCAATCTGAATTTGTAGGTATCATGTTAAAAGAGCACCATGATCATCTTCTAGCTGGACATTCAGGGGTAGCAAAGACATTACAGAGATTGAAAAGGAGCTGTTACTGGGAAGGAATGAAAACCTCAGTGAAGAATTACATCAGGTCTTGTGTAGTATGCCAACAGAGTAAGTCAGAACATACAACTCCAGCTGGTCTATTACAACCACTCCCTATACCAACCATGATATGGGAAGAAGTATCCATGGACTTTATAGAGGGATTACCTGCTAGCTATCATAAAACCACTATTATGGTTGTAGTTGATAGACTTACTAAATACACACATCTATTTTCATTGAGTCATCCATACACTGCTGCTATGGTAGCTAAGGTGTTTATTGAAGGGGTTGTAAAGCTTCATGGGTTACCCAAATCTATTGTATCAGATAGGGATCCTATCTTTACTAGCCAGTTCTGGCAGGAGTTCTTCAAGATACAGGGAACCCAGCTCAAATACAGTACAGCATACCACCCCCAAACTGATGGGCAAACTGAGGTAACCAACAGGTGCATAGAGGCCTACTTAAGGTGTTTCTGTGGGCACAAACCCAAGGAATGGAGCAAATACATTCCATGGGCTGAATTGTGGTTTAACACAAATTGGCACTCTTCAACCAAAACCACCCCTTTTGAAGCAGTATATGGAAGACCCCCTCCACACTTAATGACTTATGTTGCAGATCAACCACAAGATCAGAATGTTGCTGAGGCCTTGAACGCGAGGGACAATGCATTGCAAGTGCTTAAAGATAATCTCCAATTAGCTCAGGACAGGATGAAGAAGTTGGCTGATACCAGGAGGACAGATAGGAGCTTCGAGATAGGGGACTGGGTTTTTCTCAGAATTCAACCCTACAGACAGGTATCAGTTGGGCAGCATAGGCCACAAAAGCTATCCCCAAAATACTTTGGTCCATATCAAGTGGTTGGCAAAGTGGGAGCAGTAGCTTACAAGCTTGAATTGCCTGAGGAAGCCCTTATACACCCAGTTTTCCATGTTTCACAACTCAAGAAGAAGGTATCTCCTAGCTCAGAGGTTCAAGCAGAGGTTCCTACTCAGGTGGAGGGAATTATTCTGGAGCCAGAAAGAATTTTAGACAGGAGGATGGTAAAGAAAGATAATAAGGCTGTAACAGAGGTACTGATTCAGTGGAAGAATTCAGGTGAGGAACATGCTCAATGGATTCCATATGATCAGTTCACCAAAACATACCCATTCTTCGACCTTGGGACAAGGTCGATTTGAGGGGGAGGGTGTTGATAAGAACCCTAGGTCCTGTATCAGAGCCTTGTATCACAAAACCAAATCACCACTGCAACTGCAACCATTCCCAAGGTGTAACCAACTGAATGCATTTCTGTTATTACTGTTAACATCCTTGCCAGCTCAGTCAAGGTGCCACCTCAGCAACCAATCACATCATTGCTAGCTCAGCACAGTGCCAGTTCAGCAGTGGGGTGCTATAAATAAGGAAGAAACGGAAAGGAATGTATCAGAGATTTGAATTTTTTTTTTTTCTGCAAATTCTACTTTTCAATTTCAAATTGTAGTTTCCCGCATTTTTTGGTTCTTCAGAAAATTGAATACCAAAAACCTAGATCTTCATCGTTCAGTTTCTTTTTTCCTCAATTTCATCTTGTAGAAGTAAAATTCATGGCTCATTTTACCAGATCCTCCTCAATTTCCAACCAGGGATCCAGGGATCATATCAAATGGTTGTATCCAATACGTGTTCGTACGTGTCCCAAATACTCTGGCAGGAAGAATAGGAATGAAGAAGCAAGATTTTGTTTAGGCCAATATTTGCTTTTTATATTTAAGTTACAATAGTGTTCTTTGTCAGTAGTAGTCACATCTGCTGCAGTTATTTGGATACATAAGTTTCAACTTCTCACAAATACACAGATCCGTTTTAGCAATACACATTCTATCAATCCCTTAAGTGTTACATTCAATTAACAAATCAACTAATATTGCAATTTTTATTTTTGCTCTGCAGGCTTGTTGTGAATCATGTATCAGAGTTGGTGGATTATTGGGTAACATTTAATGAACCTCATGTCTTCTGCATGCTAACCTACTGTGCTGGTGCTTGGCCCGGGGGTAATCCTGATATGCTTGAGGTAGCAACATCTGCCTTACCTACTGGTATTTATACACAAGCCTTGCACTGGATGGCGATTGCTCATTCAAAGGCCTATGACTATATCCATGGGAAAAGGTTTGCTCAAAGTTCAATCTTTGTTTCAGCCAAGGAAGCATGGGCACACCAAAATTGTATGCCGTGTCGTGGACACATATTAGACACAACCCGGACACTCCAAAATACAATAGGATACACCAAACTAGGTGTCGTCTATGTTTGTCGTGTCCTTACCGATGTCTTGTCGTATCGATGTCCATGCAACATAGGTTTCAGCACATACTTCACAATTGCAATTTAATTTCAAAATAGTACAACCTTATGATTTTTTCTGCTACATATACAAAATTCTCTCTAATTTATCTTCTGAATCTTTTTCATTGTACTAAACTTAAGTTTCATTTAATGGCAGCAAGAGTACTGGAAAAGCTATTGTTGGTATTGCTCACCATGTGTCTTTTACACGACCATATGGCCTATTTGATGTTCCTGCTGTTACACTCACAAATTCGTTGACGCTTTTCCCCTTTGTGGATAGCACCTGTGATAAACTAGATTTCATAGGGATAAATTATTATGGACAGGTTTGTACTATTTACTGCTCTTATTGCAGAAAACACAGCTAGAACAGTCTTTCATCCTTTACAGTTACTGAATTGAGATTATTGTTGCTGTCCAGGAAGTGATATCTGGCCCTGGATTGAAGCTTGTAGAAAATGATGAGTATAGTGAATCTGGACGTGGTGTTTATCCAGATGGGTTATTCCGCTTGCTGCATCAATTTCATGACAGATACAAACACCTGAAAGTGCCTTTCATTATCACCGAAAATGGAGTTTCTGATGAAACTGACTTGATTCGGCGGCCATACATTCTGGAGCATTTATTGGCTGTCTATGCAGCCATTATTACGGTGTTTACCTTGACTTGATATTTTCTTTTAACTGTTGACAATCTCCCTCTACTCCCAAATGTAGTTAAATGTGTATTTTTAGGGAGTACCTGTGCTTGGTTATTTGTTCTGGACAACATCCGATAATTGGGAATGGGCTGATGGATATGGTCCCAAGTTTGGACTTGTGGCAGTTGATCGTGCCCATGGCCTAGCACGCATGCCACGCCCTTCATACCATTTGTTCTCCAAGGTAAGTGTTGATTTTTAATCATGTAATTGTCAGTTAATTATTATCGTACACCCCACTTTAGTCCCACATCGACTGGACTAAAGGAGGATGTCATGACTAGCTCCTATAAATGTACCAAGTCTTATCATGTTTTAAATACATAAGAAATTAAAGTTCTCTCTGAATTTCATGGTACCAGAGCTATGAAAATTTGGAGAAAATCCTAACTCCACTTCTTTTTTCCTTCTTTCCCCCACTTTAGCCTCGTTAAAGGCTCTGGTAGTAGCCTCGCTTAGCGTCTTAGCGTTGTATAATGTTGCATCTTTAGCTCTGCTAGAGTTGGTGTTGGCTTTAGTTCCACCGAAAGAGTTAGCTCAATGAAGTGCTATTTTAAACCTACTATCACAGTAGGCTAATCCCAAAGGGTTAGCTTCGTCGGAAGTTGTCATTGCGAGCGATTTCTTGTCATCGTTGTTTCTCGCTTGATTAGCGAGAGACTTCTTGTCATTGTTGTCTCGATGGCGTCATGTCCTTCATTAGAAAAGTTTTCTCTTCCTTGATTAGCAAGTGATTTATTGTCGTTGTTGTCCCCTCCGAATCAGAACCAAACAATGAGCGACATTTGTCATTGCTACCTAGAATTTCATCGCGTCCATGGCTAGTGAAGAAGGTGTTAAATCATCCATTTGTCATGGACTTAGTTTTTGTCTACACCTCGCTCTGTGCGGCACACGAACTTCCTCCTTGATGCCCCGTGAAAGCCTTCCCCAGACGCTTAGCTAGTCCGCTAAGGCGAGAATGAAAAAATATAGAGAAAAAGAGAGATTGTAATGTTGAAAAGTTCACTATACTAGAGAGAGTTTACAACTTCTTGGGTAGTGAGAAACAAATGGCGCCTCCCCATCTTATATAGTCTCAAGGGTTCTACATAAAAGGTTAAGATTGTACCATTTGTCAACCATCTAATGGTTGGAACTTTCTAGAACTTAGATATTTACAATGCTCCTTAACAAAAATTTATATGATAGCCATCTAGATATTGTAGGAATTCTCATAAAGCTTCTGGATGCAAAGAATCTTCCAAGGAATGTCCAAGAGGAATATGCAAGAAATTTTTATAAAGACTCCATTCAATTCTAGAGTATTCAAGAGGATTTCCTCAAGTAACCCCTTGGCTTGATAGTTGTGCAATATTGTCTTAGTAGAGCCAAAACAAAATTCATGACATTCTCCCCATATGTTTTGTCAACGCCCTTGTTGACGGATCTACAAGTCTTCGAACGGCTTCAACTTCCGTAGTCATTGTCGCCAAGTGTCGTGTCTTCTTTTTCCTTCTTGTGCGGGCCTCCCAAGACTTGTGCATATTCTTCTCAAGATCGAAAGCAAATTAGTTTACCATATCACCTTTTTCCATGGTCTGTACCCTCTTCGGTATAGAAAGAGGCTTGAGCATGTTATCGGGTTGCTACTTGTTGATCAACCTCGTCTCATGGGTGCACATAGTACTCCACACCTCTGCGCATGCGAGTCATATTGTAACTTTGTCGACTTGAATGCCTACTATGATTCTTGAGTGACTCCTTGCTTTAGCCATTCCATTTTTGTATACATATCCTTGTCGCATTTGTCTCCTCGCGGTCCTCGACATTCTTCTCTTTACCCGCGCTTAGCACGATCCATCTCCCTCCACGGAAGTAACTCCTTGGGAAACTCCTTTACAACACTCTCGGTCTCGTTTGGAAGTTCTTCCTCCTCAAATTCCTCCATCTCGAGTACCGCCAAGTAGATTGTCTCCTCTTTCTACCTTCCTCGAACTGAAGGGCAGAGATAGATTTTTTCCTTTGATGGCTCACCTCCTGCAATATTCACAATGCATGATGAGTCTTCCTCTATAAAGCTGATGATTATTAAGTGTGGCATTGGAGCCACCTTCGATTAAGAAATTCATGCAAAGTATAATCTTGAAGTCGTCTAATAATGTAGCGGTGAAATTGACAACACCCTACAAATGTCCCACCTCTACGCTAACTTCCTTGGCTACCCCCTGCACGGGACGTACCTCTGAATTAACCGCTTTCATCTTACTTAATCCTTTTCCAACTCTAGACCCAAGTAATGGACCTCCGCGTCCGAGATGAAGTTATGAGAAGCTCATGTATCAACCAACGCTCGTGTGCTCATGCAATTGATCCTCACGTCAACGTAATGAGCAAGTTGCTCGAAGTCTTCGACATAGTGAACTTAGCCCTAACGACGTTGAGTAAGCACAATGCTCACATGTGTGTTCCCACTTCGTACTCTGTCCTCTATCTCCTCGCTTTGGACGACATTGACATGTTTGCTCATGTTCTGGCACTGACACTCCCGTGCATAAATGGTTATCCATATATCAAGTACTAAACTGTCTGCTCAAGTTGGGCCTTCTCACACTTCTTTCCCTCGGACGGACCCTCCTTGGGAGATCTCTCATTTTCCCTACCATTCTCTTTGGTGGTTTTTTGCTTGGCCTTCGCTTTGTTGTCATTACACCTGTACTTGACGAGCCTCTTGGTTGCTGCCACAATGTCGTTCAAGTCTTTCACCCTCTGTAGTTGTAATTCTTGAGTCACCCACGGTTGAAGTCGATCGAGGAAGAAAAAAAGTGATCATCGTCCATTCTAGATATCGTGAGCATCAAACATATAAACTCCAAAATGTACTCTTCAACCATTCCAGCGTGCTTGAGTTCCTGCAAGCTCTACCTCTCCGCAAACTCCACTTTCTTCGGGTAGAACTGAGACTTGATCTATTTCTTGAGATCCTCCAAAGTCTCGATTGAGCAGAGATCCTTCTTAATCTCAATGCATCGACGTACCCACCATAACTTGTCATTTTCTATGAAGTGGCACAATGTTCATCCTCTTCGACTCGTTCTCCATGTGCGATACCTTGAAGTATCGCTCTATGTTCCATAAGAAGTTCTCTACCACTTTAGCGTCCCGTCTCGTACCCTGCTGAAATGTTTTGACTCGTGGATCGTCCTTCTCCCTACTCGAAAGTCCACCATTTGCAACGACATTCTCTAAAATGACAATTATGGTCGTAAGTTCTTCGTAACTTTCAACCAAAGTCTTCAACTCGTAGTCTCAGACCTTTTCGTGCAAGTCCTCGATCTTTGTACGATGTGCCTTGAGCTCCTCCTCAAGTGTGGATCGGATCTCTTGCAATTGCTTCCGGAATATTGACATGGACGAAGCGACATCACTCTCCAGCCCATCCTAGAACTCCTCCATCCTCGTATTACTTTGCTTCACGTAGCCCATGCACATCTGTATGTCCCTCAAACCCATCTCTAAGATCTCGAGCCATTCTGCGAGATCAACAAGGATTGCTCTGTTGTAGGCTCCTTGCTCTTGCCTCTCTTGGTGGTTTTAGCATTCCTCTCCTTAGGTGACGCGGGCCTCTCCTGGACGTTCTTGGTTGTCGACATGGCACCAACCGACATTTGTTCTGATATCACTTTTCAAAGACTTGGTGTTTTGCCTACACATTACCCGTACGGTACACAACTTCTTCCTCAAAGATTCATACAAGCTTTTCTCAGACACTTAGCTAGACCGCTAAAGCGAAAGTGAGTGTGGAGCAGAAGAGAAATAAATGTTGAAAACTTCATTATATTAGAGAGTTTACAACTTCTTGGGTGGTGAGGAATAAATGAGGCTCTCCCCTTTATATAGCCTCGAGGGCTTTACATGAAAGGCTAAGTGTCTGTTTGGATATGCTTTCTAATATTGTTCTGAAAATAGTTTTCTGAAAGTAAGTTATAAACTTTTTCTGAGTATAAAAAATTTGACTTTGCATTTGGTTACTTTCATCTGGAAAGTGATTTTTAAAAATAAAAAATAAAGATTATGTTTGGTAAAATATTTTTAGAAAGTTATTTTTTTAACTGTGTCCACACTGTTCATGTCCAACTGTGTCCTTTCTAAAACTTCTCCAGTCATCACCGTGCTCGTCGACATAATTTTTTTTTATGGAAATATTTTTTATTTTTCAAATTGCGTTTAGAATTTCTTTTAAAAAATTCTGTTTTTATTTTCCAAATGGTTTTCAACTTTCGTCGACGTCGCCACCACCGAGCATCACCAACCGGAACCGCGAAGTTCGAGCTCTGTCGACCGGAGATCTAGGGTTTCGAGACGTCGGAGATTTCCAGATCTCGGTGACCGTGAAGTCCGAGCTCCGTCAACTGGAACCGTCGTGGTTCCCTCCAGCGCCATGGTCGGCCCTCGACCGCGTCTTCTCCATCGATCGTCAATGACATCTCCTCCCTCACCCTCCTCGAGGTCGCCGACCTTATCGAGACCCTCCGTCGCCGACCTCATCGATACCCTCTGCCGCAGCTTCGGAGTTGAGCTCGGTGGTGGCGAGAGAGAGAGGGCGGAGGCGAGGTCGAGTTCGTCATGTAGAGGGAGAGAGGTCAGAGGCGAGGTCGTGTCCCTGATGCTGCCAGAGCCACCGCACGATCACGGTGGATCTCGGGCACAGATTTCTTGGCTCACCGGCGTCAAGATCCCATGGCTCACTGGCGCCGAGATTCCTTGGTAGCCGAGATGGACGAAGCTCTTCGACGACGACCCGCCACTCTTCGACGATGACTCGCCGCTCCGGAAGCGGTAGTCGAGACGGACGAAGCTCGGCCCCGTGGGCCGTTGTAGTAAAGGGAGCCACCGCAGTCGCTGGTGGCACAGGCCAGTGGATCGGTCGAAGGAGCAGCCCTAATCCGGGGGTCTGGGAAACCTAACCTAATTTTGAGCCTGAGAATAATAATAATAATAAGAAGGGGGCGAGGGGTTTGTAAGGGTTCGTAAAAAATGAGGAGGAAAGAGAATCGAGAGAGAGGGGGAAAGGGGTGGGTTCCGCAATGTTCATTATGAATTTTTTTCTAGAAAATACCTAAATCCTTCTCTCTAAAAATTGCGCTTAAACGTAGTTTTTGGGGAAAAAAATTCTGGAACCACATTTGACAAAACAAGCTACCAAATGCTATTTACACGATTTTTGAGTTAAAACTCAAAAAAAAGAAGTTAAAAAGCATAACCAAACAGAGGCCAAGTTTGTGCCATGTGTCTACTATTTGACTGTTGAAACTTTCTAGAACCTAGATATTTACAATGCTCCTTAACAAAATATTTACGTGATATCCATCTTGAAGTGGTAGGAATCCTCATAAACTTTCTAGATGCAAGAAATATTCCAAGAATCTTCCAAAGAATATTCAAGAGGAATATGAAAGGTATTTTCCGAGACTATACAATTCTAGAGTATTTCAGAGAGGCTTCCCTCAAGTAACCTCCTGGCTTGATAGATTGTGCAACATTATCTCGATGGAGCGAAACCTTGCACATGACACATTTATGCAATTATGATACAATCGGACAACTCAAATTTTAATATTGGTATGTTGCTTGATGAGAATTACGATTCGTGGCCTCTCTTCATTCAAACAAATATCGCTCGAAGGAAGTAAATGGGATATCTGTGTGGGTCTATCAAGGCTCCAAACGAGAATGATAAGTACAATGATTGTTTCTAAAAAAATTCAGAAAATTAAAAGTTGGTTGTTGTCATCAATGAATCTTGAGATTATGAAGCAGTACATTTGTCTCCCTATTTCCAATTTTTTTTTTGAGAATATTAATACAATATATTTTGATGAAAATGATGAATTTCGGATATACACCTTAGTCAAAAAGTCTTATGTCAATGGTCGACCTTTGGCTACATACGTTGGAGAACTATCTGAAATATTTCAAGAGTTGGACCACTTTAACAAAGTGGCTATGGAGTGTGAAAAAGATATTAAAGTTCACCAGAAATCTATCGAGAGGTAAATGTTGGCTTGAATAATAATTTTGATGAGAAGTCTTGCGTAAGGCCCCTTTGTTTGGGCTCCAAGCGTCCTATGCCTAGATCACACATGAAGTTGACAAAAAACAAGCCATGAAAATAGAAAAAGACAAGACTAAATCCGCGACGATGGCGACTATGGCACGTGGCCCACTAAACCGATTTGACAGTTCCGACCAAAAAATTGCCAAAGGTCAAAATCGACCTGGCCAGACCAGTCGAGACAGATCTGTTACTACCTGAGATGGCTAATATCGTTACCGAGTAAATGTATGCATTGTAGCCTTATGGGTTATTCCAAGAGTCGATGTTTTGAGTTCATTGGCTATAGTGACAATTGGGACTGAGATATGTCTCATGATCCACGCTGCAACAAAAGTCGGGCCTCATTAGTTGAAGCCAAGAATGATTCTGAGAAGACATCAACATTATTTACTACAACAGATAACAGAGGTATGACCCATAATACTTCTGCGCATAATACTTGTTTCCATGTTATGAATAATATGTGGATAATTGACTCTGATGCTACCGAACATATGACTTGTGATGCTAGACAGGTTCAGTCATTAAACTCCTCCACACACTACACAAATTGTTGTCAATATTATCGAAGGTAATGTCGTCCATTTTGTAGGAGAGGACACTATTTCTCTCTACATACTTAATCTTGATACCGTCCTTGTTACCTCATTAAATTATAATTTTCTTTCAATGGCTCAAATAATTCTCACTTTACATTTTCTCGTGATTTTTAGTCTCAATTTTGTGTTTTTAAGGACATCATGACGAAAAAAATGATTGGTTATGATATTAGGCATGAGAAATCATACTACTTGGAAGCGACGTCAAATAGTATGAGTTTACTATCTAAAGCTCTTGCTATAGGTGGTTCTCAGAAGGAAACGGATAGAGGACCTAAAGTGTGGTGGTAGCTTTGTCGACTTCAAAATACGTCATTTGATTATCTGCACAAGTTATTTCCTAGTTTATTTGTCAAGACTGATATTTCTCAATTTCGATGTGTTGTTTGTGAACTTGCTAAAAGTCATCATACTTCTTTTCTACCAAGTTCAAATAAAAGTTCAGTTCCTTCTGTGGTAGTACATTCAAATGTTTGGGGTCTATCTAAGACTGTTCTAAAAGGCGTCCGCCTAGGCGCTAGACGTCAGGTGATCGCCCGATGTCCGCCTAGGCACCCGCCTAGTCCCCCGACGCTCAACTATACATATTTTAGGATTGTATGAACTTTTTTGCAAGTTTCAGTAGGTTTTTTAGATTTAATTTTATTTTTTGAACCGCCTAAATCTAGGCGGCCGCCTGGGCAATCGCCTAGGCAGGCTAGGTGCTAGGCAGCGGTTCCTGCCTAGCGCCTAGCGCTTTTTACAACCTTGATCTAAGATTGTCACTCTCGGTAGGACTCGATGGTTTGTTACTTTTATTGACGATTGCACGCAGATGACATGTATTTACTTGATGAAGTCGAAATATAAGGTTAATTCTTTATTTAAGAAATTCCATCAAATGGTGGTGGTACAGTACAAAACGAATATACAAGTTTTCTGTTGTGATAATTGGGTGAATATGTTAAATCTGAGCTCCGTATATTACTTGATAAGCATGGTATCATTCATCAAACAACTTGGCATGGTAGTCAAAGGCGCGCCCGATGCACGCCTCGCACCTCACTATGTGAGGCACCCTTTTCCAGGCTTATACGATGCGCCTTCCAGCAGGGCGCCGCCAAGTAAATGCTCGTATTATTTTATTTTTTTCTTGTTTTACAAAAATCTTGGCAGGAAGATGGCCCTTATTCTCATACAAGTATGAGGGAGGTAGTTCTTTCCAATGTTGCCAAAGTTGGCTACAATTCAACTGAAAAAACTAAAATTTACTATAAGCGTCGTAGGGAGAACACAAATTTGTGTTCCTTCTGTTGACTGCTAGTGCTCTGCTAGTTCATTTGGTTATATTTTAACATTTTTTTGTTGATTTTAATATGTTATTTGCTTTTCTTTTTACATTACTAATTTATTTTTGTATGTGTATTTTTATTATTTTTTATTTTTGTATTTTATTTTGTTCGGACACACGCTTTAAGTATGCTTTGTACCTTGTGGCGATATTGTTCGGACACACGCTTTAAGTATGCTTTGTACCTTGTGGCGATATAGACCATTTGTGCCTCGAGTGCGCATTGCGCGTTTGACTACCTTGTCACTTGTCCTTGTAGTCCTTAGCAAAACGGGGTCGTCGAACGAAAGAATCGCCACCTTCTTGAGGTAGTCGATGCCTCCCTCGCAGCTCATTTGTCATTGTATTATTGGGGTGAAGCCTTCACCTCTATATTTGACCTCATTAATGGACTTCAATCTCGAACCTTGGATTTCTAGACACCATTTCAGGTCTCTCCTCTCGTGTTAATAATCTACTAATCCCGAATCTTTTGCCTTGTGTTTTAGGTTGTGTCACATTTGTCCATATCCATTCACTCTACCGCCAAAGTAAATTTCAACCTCGGGCCCTCCGTTTTGTGTTTTTTGGATAAGGAACGAGTCAAAAAGGCTATCGTTGTTACTATCCACCAACGGAGAAGATGTTTGTGATTATGGATTTTGCTTTCCATGAAAATAAGATGTATTCGGCGATTAAGAGTCCTCACTTTAGAGGAGAAGCAGACTGAAGTTTAGACCTTTGATTATTGCTTACCGGATGCTCCAAAATTAGGAGTCCACTCTCACAGGTTAAGAAAAATGGAGAGGACTACCTAACAAAGCATATGTCACCCTTAAAATTCGAGCAAAGACCACCACCAACTGAGCAGCAGCAGCCCGAACCCAAGTTATTACCGAAACCAGAGCATGAGACCGAGACAAATTACTTATTCAATCCACTATCAGCGCAAAGTGAGACTGATCCAGAATGATGATGCTCATACTCCCGCCGTTAATGACCAATCGTCTCCATCTCCTGATGCACCTCCACCACATTGACTCTCCGAACGTGCTAATCGAGGTATTCCTAGTACCACCTAAGAAGTTGATCCTAAGTGTAAACTGTAAAGCTCGATACATCGTGACCAAACCGAATCCAGGGTCAAAAGTATTAGATCCATTTAAAATTTGTGTCTACCAGTCACCTATTGGAATCAAACAGTCATTTGTGCATCAATTATCTATTGTATCTATTCCTAATAATGTGTAGGAAGTCTTAGTTGATTCTTGTTGGAGAGAAGCAAGGAATTAAGAGTTTGAAATCCTTGAAGAAGAATGCTACCCGGAAAATAATCGACTTACCAGCTGATAAGAAACCTTTGTGATACAAATGGGTCTATACTGTGAAATACATAGCCTATGGAACCATAGATCGGTTCAAGGCAAGACTGGTAACAAGGAGACATACTCAGAAGTATGGGATCGACTTCACGGATACGTTTGCTCCCGTGGCAAAGATTAACACAGTCTTGTTCTCTTATCTCTAGCAGCGTAAATCTGGAGTGGTCATTACATCAGTTTCTATATGGCGATATAACCGAAGAAATTTATATAGACCTTCCACCAGGGATTAATATTCCTGACGGGCGCGGTAAACAGATGTGTAGATTGGAGAAATCCCTTTATGGGTTGAAGCAGTCCCTGTGAGCATGTTTTGATAGATTTACTAAGTTCATGAGAATTACGAACAGAGTATTCGTGATCCAACTCTGTTTCTGAAGCAAAAAAGTAGGAAGCTTACGGTGCTTATTGTTTACGTAGATGACTTGGTAGTAACGAGAAAGAACTGAAGAGCGGACTCACTTGCTTAAATATTTGCCCATTGAATTTGAAATGAAGGATCTCGGGTCCTTGGAGTATTTTCTGGACATTGAGGTATCAAGGTGTAAATAAGGAACATTCATGTCACAAAGGAAGTATGTCATTGATATGTTGAAAGAAACTGATATGTCAGCATGTCAACCTGTAGCTACGTCACTATAAGAGGGACTGGAACTTAGGTTTGATCAGCTGACAAAAGAAGATATCAGAAATTCGTAGGCCAATTGATGTTCTTGGCGCACATTAGGCATGATCTTGCTTATGTCTTGAGTGTGGTTAGTCAATACATGCAATTCCATGAGAACAACATATGAATGCAGTCATGTGGATATCGAGATATTTGAACGGAAGTTCGGGCAAAGAAAATTTATTCAGGAGGAATAGTAATCTAAGAAATGATAATAATGCAGACTGGACATACTGGGTACGTTTAACTGAAAATAAGCGTTCGTTGTTTGGATACTTCAACTTTTTTGGAGGGAACCTTGTTACTTGGAGAAGTAAATAGCAAAATGTGTTTGCAAGATCGAGTACAGAAGTATAGCACTGAAAATTTGTGAGATTTGATGACTTAAGCTTCCATTACAAGATTTGGGTCCTACTGACATCACTATTATTTTACTTATAAATTAATTTTATGACATGATATGGACTGAACCTAACCCAAACTCACCTGACATGAAACAGAACCA
Source organism: Iris macrosiphon (assembly GCA_036927795.1). Taxonomy (NCBI): domain Eukaryota; kingdom Viridiplantae; phylum Streptophyta; class Magnoliopsida; order Asparagales; family Iridaceae; genus Iris; species Iris macrosiphon. The sequence goes on along the minus strand of JAYESA010000004.1, from coordinate 59,195,476 downwards.
ACCCAAAAGAAAAAGAAGAAGTTTTTTTAACAATAAAAGAAGGGGAAAAAATAAAAACAAATGTGTTTTAAGATAACAAAAAAAATGAAAATGGAAAAAGATTTTGAAAAAAATAGAAGAAAAAAGCGAGAAAAAGAAAGAAAACTCATCCGCTATTTATTAATATATCAAGATCCTAAAATGTGATCCAAATTTATGTTTTTTCTTTAATGCTAGTATTTCTATTTTGCTGTAGTCATAAGAAAAGTAAACTCGACTAATATTCAGTTAAAATAACATAATTACCATAAGTTCTCACTTGTATCATAAAGTTAAGACATAATCAGCATATGCAGTTGTTTGTGATAATAAACCTTCTCCTGATATTGCACTAAATCCGGTTCAACATGATAGAACCAAGCACGTTGAGATTGACGTATTCTTTATTAAGAAGAATTGGAGGACAAAGTAATCGAGGTACCGACTATCAAAATAGAAGATCAAGTAACATACATTCTCACCAAAGTTGTCTCGAGGCAGAAATTGTCCATGTTCTTAGACAAGTGGGACGTGCAATATCTATGCACCAACTTGAGAGGAGGAGGAGGGGGGGGGGGGGGGGGGGGGGGGGGGTGCTGGTTTATAATCTTGTAATTGTCAGTTAATTATTATTTTATACCTCACTTTGGTCCCACATCGCCTGGGCTAAAGGAGGATGTCATGACTAACTCCTATAAATATACCAACTCTTCTCATGTTCTAAATATATAAAGAAATTAAAGTTCTCTCTGAATTTCATTAAGGACCACTTCCTGCATCTAGCCTTCTGCTAGTCAGATGACCAGACTAATATGAAAAGTGAAAGATCTGAACAAATTTTGTCATTAATGAATAAATTAACTTTTCCATTACTGGAATTGTATGAAGATTATTTGTTTGCAAACCACATGGTTTCCTGATTAGTTGGTCTCAGTGTTATGGCTGTTCAGGTGCCAAAATGGACTTTGAATGGTTATGCAAATGAGAGCTCAGTTGACTAAACAAAAATACAAGCACATGTCAACCTGGGGTATAAAGGAACTGATTCACAAACTATGTTGCACAGACAGGAATATGGTGTTTGTATCCATGTTGTGCCTGTACTGTACCCATGTCTATATTCGTGCAAGATAGTGGTTATAATGTACCTATCTAAAAATGTCCTCTCTTGTATCTATATCATGTCCTTATCCATATCCGTTTTCATATTTGTGCAACATAGTTCGCATATGAAAAGCAAAAAAATGAAGTCTCTTCAACATCTCGTGTACAATGTTACGATACAATACCTTGGTAGTATACAATAAAACCATCAAATCATCTTCATAGAAAATCTTATATATATATATATATATATATATATATATATATATATATATATATATATATATATATTGGAAGTCATTGTTAATAAAGGTGCAAGGTGCATCGCGGTGCAAATGGTGTTCGGGACTTGGGAACGAGACGTGAGATAAAAGCGTGAGCCTCATGAAGGCAACGCTCTATTATGTAAAAATTATTTGTGTTCGTTCGGTGAACTATATGCAATGGCATACTAATACTCTAATAGAATTTAAGGATCTTAGTTGAATGGAAAATGAGATTTAAGTACTTAGCTACCAAGGAAAAATCATTTTTCTCAAACCAAAATTGGTAGAGAAGAATGAGAGAATCGAAGAAGAGTTAGACAGGAGGAGGAGGAGGAGACAGAGGAAACATACATTTGATTTTCTTTCTTCGAAACCGATGGTGAGATGATGAGACTCATGAAAGATAGAATGAAGATGGAAGGACTTTAGTTTTCTTTTTCTTATTTATTTCTAACGCTTTTCATGTCTTTTTATTTGTTCTTACCCTTTTCATATGAAAAATATATTAAAAGACGGATCCAAAGGCGATTTCTACATACAAGAAAATCCAATAAGAAGTTATCCAATAAGAAGTTAAAGAGCCATAGTAAAAACAACATATAAACTAGAATATGTATGAGGGCGATTTCTACACAACAAAATCAAATAAGAAGTTAAGAAGCATTGTAAAAGTAACATATAAACTAGAATATGTACGAGTCGCACTTCAAATGAGCTTGAGCCACGCTAAGAGGCGTTATGAATTGTGTGCATCATGAAGGGAGCCTCATTCCACCTACATTGAGGCATTTAAGAGAGAACCCTTGTGATCCTCACTCCCGAGGAAGCCAAATAGGTATTAGTATAATATGGGAAGTTTGCTTCTTATTTAAAGATAATACTCTAATCAATATGCACACATTTTGATGCCATTTAAACTTAATACTTTATAATTGATATGCATACATATGACACGCATCGCGAATGCATGACATGTTTCGTTTTATGGTTGTTTGGGTAGTATATTGAGCCTTGTCATGTTTCCTCTTTGTCTAAACTACAACATCGACTGGAAAAGTGGAGGTTTATGTCACAGTTCGCAGTATCGTTCGTATCGTATCGGTTTTGGCATGTTCCGACCCGATATTGACTGCTAGTAAAATCGGCTCATACTGGTCGATGCCGATATTGAGGCTCTATTTCCTAGTCAATTCGGCAGTGAACAATTGAACGAGGAAGAGAGAAGAGAACTATGGAAAAATATTGTCAACACAATGATTTGGTTTTGCTAAAGATCTTCATGTTAAAGTGTGTAGATAAAATTTGTTATCGACACATTGTAATCATTGCCATTCATCCAAATTGTATATCTGTAAATTCATACATTCATCCATATTTATATTTATTCTAGTCAAAACTATCACTTGCGGTTGTACTGTCTAAAGATGAGTAAATAATAAAGATGAGTAAATAAATAATATTATCTATTGCAAATGAAAAATTCAACAATGTTGAATATTATTCCAATTAGATTTCAAAAAAAAAATATTAGCAATTATAAATATTTTGTGGGTTTTTTAAATACTTTGTATCATTTATGGCTTTCCGGAATGAAGAACCTGATAATATAACCGGAGACTGCCGATACCCATACTCATAGGAAGTTCGAAACCGACATTGTGAACCTTGGTTTACATACTCATGCACACACGTACACACATGCATACATTCACTTACGGAATATGTTTTGTTTCAATTATTCCTTTTTGGATCATAATGATACCCATAGATAAAATGTACTACAGGAAACCTCATCTGAACAGGGTAGATAAATGTACTACAGGAAACCTTATCTTACTCCGTCTGAACTAGGGTGCCAAGGGGACAATTCGGAGGTTGCTTTCAGGATGCATGTGCTTTTAAAATATATCTGATGTTTCTTAAAGATGCTACATGAAGCTCCATCTGATTTGCATAATTTGTTACGTGAAAGTGACAGATCTGCAGTGCTATATTCTGCTGATATATGTCCCTGTACCTATCACTTTTCTATGATATTCTGTAATTTGACATCGTTATAGATATTTCTTATTTTATACTTATCAATCATGTCATTCCCTTTTCCAACTGAGTTGCCACCATGTTACACCTTGATTGATGCAATAGTGTTACCTATATTTCAGGTGGTGAATACAGGTAAGATTACCAAACTGGATAGGATGCGTGCTTGGAGAGAACTCCAATGTGCTGCTAAGGAAAAGAAAACCCGACCATTTTACCGAGCAGTTGACAAGAATGGACGAATGTATGCAGGTAATCATCCAAATTGGGGACTGACTTGGAAATCTTACTTATGAAATTATTAGTTTTTCATAATCCATGATCCAATAACTTGGTTGATTTGTTTATCCATTCTGTATATGCAGTCGCGGAGGCGTTTTTTTATTTCTGGGTGGGTGGGTAGGGTGGGGTGAGGGGATAAGTGAACTTAGAATTAGGAGGGGCATTATATAGAATTTATATACAAATTAACTATAAATCTATACTACTGTGTAATAGGAAAAGTTAGGTTTCACTGTGGAAGTTTTTCTTTCAAAAATGTCCTTAACTAATTATGATGATGGCATATTCGCTAAGATTCTTCCTTCACATCTATGAAAATATTAAGTCATCTTTTCTCTCTCTTAAAGAGTATATAATTACGGATAGCTTGTTATTTTGCCGTTTGATAAGTCGTCGTGTTTAGTTGGGTGTTGGTCATGCTACCACAGACTCCACCTTACCTCAATCGAGTATCTTTGTTTACAGGAGGCCTAGATGAACCTATGTGGAGACCTTACATTCAAAGAGATTGGAGGTTCGGTAATTACGAGATGGATGGCTTACAGGATCCATTGAGCCGCCTATCAAGATTAATCAGAGCACCTTTTTCACGCAAGAAGAAAGAGGCTGATCAACTGCAGGACGATGATTTGGTACTTCAGCCGATCGCTTATTGATTGTTATCCCTGCCTTTCAAGTTAGTCCACGATCTTGATCCTTATATTGGGTTTGTCAGGAGTTGCATCTGCAAAATAATGTATTTAGTTGAAAGTCATAGCTGTCTATATGTAGACTTGGTACTTGGTAGACTGCGGCAGTTATTGTGTTCTCCTGTTATAAACATGTAAATTGTAAAATCATGAATTGCTGGCCATAAGCCATACACTCAGGTCTATTTTGTAATAAACAAAGTTGGCAAGCTAGTTATCTGCAACCCAGACAAAGATGAATTGGTTTCCTGTTATAATAGCTTCATTTCCCTCCAGGTCGCATTATTGGTAAGGCATTCTGCCTTCAGAAACATGAGTCACTTGCAGGCTAGTTTTCGCCGGACCAATGGTCCTTTCCTAACTTCTTGATTTTTATGTAGTGCAATATTGATAGAACAGTGCTCAAGGGGCCGAAAACATGCTTTCTCAGAGGAAGAGATGCACGGTACCGTCAGATCTCAGCTAGACCCAGGTGCACTCCCAGGAATAATTTAGGACAGTTATGTAGAGTTCAGAGTAATAAGAACAGATTGAAGTTAAACCTACAAAAAAAATGATGATAATATGGAACTCTTTAGGATACTATACGAAACATAGTAAAGGAAATTAGTATGGATTATTTGAGAAAGGTGTTCTGCGCATTTTAGGGACTAAATAGGAATAATTACGGATTTGTTTATGGATCAACATTTTCAGGTCACTGTATACCCAAACTGGCCGAAGTTGTCTACGAATGGAACAAGGAGAATATCCATGTATCACTTTGAAAGACTTCATAGTAAGCTTTCGGTACTTTACACTTACATCTGTATCTCTACTCTTATAATCTCTATCTCTAGAGGCTTAAAAATGGCTCAAACTTGAGCCGTCTTGTAAATCATCCATCATTTATTAAAAAAAACTAACTCTCTTTTTCTTCCGTAAAGATGTAAAGATATATATTTAAAAAGTAAAATTAAAACCGTTTAAAAATTAAATTTAAAGGAAAAAAAAAAATATGGGATGACGGAAGCTCAAAATAAGATGTGGAGAATATCTTCAAAACAATGTTATTTGGCTTGTTGGAGATGGTCAAAGCATTAATATATGGGATGACCCATGGGTCCCTACTTTGCCTAATTTCAAAGTATCGAGATATCAGACAAGTCTGCATTGTGTGAAAACAGTAAGTGATCTCATTGATCACAATACTTGCACCTGGAAGCTCCACACTCTTCAAGTCATGTTTTCTCAAAGTTTTAAGTTGAAGCTATTACAAGGATACGACTGTCCCCAGCACTCACTACTGACCGACTAACTTGGATCCATACAAGTACGGGTATTCTGAACACCAAATCTGTGTATCGTTATATACATGGAAAACATTTCAGTCCTAATAATCAGCCTTCTGATCTGCAATTCAAGAGTTGGTCCAAACTCTCGAAACATCATTTTATTTGCCTGCGGGTTCTCATGTATGCATGGAGAGTTCTAACTAATTCTACTCCTACCAATGCCAACATCAACCGGAGGACGAATACTGTGAACCCAATGTGCCCTCTCTGCCAGGTATTTTTAGAAACTAACGATCACTTGCATGGATATCAAGGTGTGGGGATCAGGCCATCTCCAAGCACATCTTACCAAATTCAACCATCACAAGCTTCTTTGAGAGCACCCTCGATGAAGATGACCAAGACAAAGTGTGGAAGTCCATGTGGGTTGACTTTCCTAATTCAACCACCAATGTGTATATCTCAATATATAGCTATGCTTAGTATTGGTATATGCATATGGAGTGGAGGTCCATGTGGGTTGACTTTCCTAAAGAAATTAATTGTGAACTCATTTATGACAATATTTGTTTTGTCACCACCTTTGAGAAGTTTTCCTTATAAGCTAAAGTCCTGAAGGGGCTTAGCGACTCGGACTCGGGTACGGGCTCAAGGGCGCAAGATGACCCTTTGTTGGCGCACTTTGCACTTAGCATGTTGCATGGCGCTCGTGCGCTCCTTTATGCTCGAGTTGCTTGCACGGTTGCTAGCATGCGGTCAAAGCGCTATGCGTCCCGGTGCTATATGCTCGTGCGCTCCTTTATGTGTGAGTTGCTTGCACGGTTTCTAGCATGCGGCCAAAGCGCTATGCGGCCAAGGCACTATGCGGCCAGGGGCTACGCGGCCAGGGTCTTTGTTGTCACGCCCCGATCTCCCGCAGGCTAATCGGCCGTCCCCGCTAGGCGGGAATCACCCTCGCCAGCGCTCCCGCGGGACGATCGCTTCGACCCATCCGGGCGTGATGTCGCACGAGCGTGAACTGCGCCCGTGCAAGGCCAGGGTTCGTTGGCTGGCGGTAAGAGATCTAAGCCACAGAGTCGCACAGATTGTCCGAGTGCAGCGGAATGCATAAACGCATAAGCGAATGGTAACAAGTTCTCTGAGTCGACAATAGCGGAAGCAAAGATTGAGTACACAAGCATAGAAGTAAAGCAGCTCTTTTATTCACATTGAAACAAGTGTTACAGGCGACGTATAGCCGAGATTACAAGTCGCTAGGGCATTCTCTTTGAAACATAAAAGCGTGCCAAGTGGCTACATTTGTGGGATGATTGAATAGGCGATGTTCTAACATCATGTCTTGTATATGTGCATCAGTTCCTGGACGCAGTGCTCCAAGGCTCCAGAGTTGAACTCCACGCCTTAACACGCACGAAGGAGGCATCCGCACCGAACGAGCCTCTCCCGCACCCTGCAAACAATCTGGTGGGTTATCAGTACATGAATGCACTGGTGGGGAGGCTACTCGCCCGCTCGACAAATCCAAACACGTAATATAAGTTTCGTACACCATCTATTTGTTGTCTTTCTAGTTGAGCCTTAGGATCAGTTTCATGGCATATATGAAAAGCCTAACTCGTGTGGCAGTGCGCCGTGCGATATAGGAGGAAACACGGCAAAACTTACCAACTTACCAACTTATCCTTCCCTGTCCAAGGCAAACCAAGTTAATTTATGCACCAGGATATATAAACATTTAAGCATTAGCATATGCAACCATAAGTGTCTCAAGCGAGATTTCATATCGTGTGCACGAGTTCTTCTATATGATTCATTTAACACGAGTTTGCTTATTCTCATATTTAGGAATGATTCACAGGTTCATAACTCTTTTATCAGGACACTAGAATACAATTCATTTATGCAATGCAATAACTCGCACGCGGATTGCCGCTAAGCGAGTATAACCATATGAATGCACATGAGTCGCTGGCGTAGCCATTTATGGACATAGTCGCAATAAGACGGTGGTCCTGATGCACCGGCAACCCGATCGAACTTATCCGTGCTAGGAACAAACTAGCGCGACTACCGGATCTTTCCCCCAGGCCGATTCGGTCCCGGTGCCCCGATGCCCCAAACCGAGGAGATCAAACTTGTGCACAAGTGTCCGCGACAGAATGAATGAGTTCTTTTGGTTGTTCTTCCATTATTCTTCTGAGTAAACGGCAATGGTTGTAGGCGCAGGTCATGATCCTTGCTACAAACCATCCCAGGTCGTTCCTGACTTAGTGATTCTTTTGTTATGCATTTCACACAAGTTGATATACAATTCCATAGTTATGTTTAGGTACAACTTAACATGATGCGCTCCCCTGGATCGGGGATTGCCTTGGCGACCCATCGGTCCCGGATACCAGCAGATTCATTTTAGACATAAGGACTATTAAACAGTCAACTAGCTAACAAGATGCAAGCACGATATACAACAGTATTTTACTTGATTAAGGCATGATTCCATATAACAAGCACTGAATCGAGGCAAGGGTATGATTTAACATATAGCATGCAAGCATGCATTTCCAATGAAACTTAAATATTCACGTTGGCTCGGGCCCGAAGGTAAGTCGAGGAGTAAAACCGTAAGGGACTTATCGAATGGCATGCTCCAGGGTCGTGCATTGAAATGAATAAACATAGTGTATTTGTATCATCCTACTCGAGGCACAGCGGGGTCAAGGCAACATTACCAGTTAACATATCAAGTTAACATATCAAGCAGACAAGCATGCAACTTAAACAATCACATTAGCTCGGGCCCGAAGGTAGACCGAGAAGTGAAACCGTTAAGGAACTTAACGAGCGACATTATCTAGAGTCGTGCAATATAACAGGCTAATAGTGCATTAAGAAGGGCATAAACATAGCGATCTATCGAGGCATAGCAGTGCTCCACGAAGTAAGAAATGTTCGTATCATTCTATTGAGGCATAGCAGGGTCCAGTTGCCCAAGGCAACGGTAGCATGTGAAAATCTAACATAAGCAACATTTTATTTCCATGTTCTAACACAATCAGTACAAGTCAGGATTATTTCCTTAGCTAGGTGCGTTAGATTCTTATTAGCATGCAGGGGGTGATTCACCTAGCGACTAGCATGTATCATTCCATATTTTATGTGTGCTGGCTAAGCAAAGACAAGTTCACCGTAGCCACCCACCTTAGCGGTGATTCATCCCGATTGAGCGATACTCCGAGCGAGCCTCTGAAAGCCTAAGCCGGTTCTCTTGAAGGGCCAAGTCTGGATAATCCTTAGCCTCAATGAGTCAACTCACTGAGCAAGGCAGGTCGGGACGTTGCACTTTTGCCGTTTGAATCGGTACTCCGCTTGAGCGGAACGGGGTGTTACATCATACACCACTCAGAAAAAGTCTCGTCCTCGAGACTTCCTGAGGGCAAGCCGTTCTATCGAATTTAGTCCAAGCGTAGTTACCGGTACCCCTAGATCCATTTGAACACCATCTCCTACTCGTTCCTTACGCCGGGTTGCGTGTGTTCTGAGTCGGTCTTATTGCGCCTTAGCGCAGGACAATTTGCTTAACGTGGGGGTACGACACAATCCCTCGGGAATGATGATCTAAGGCTGAGGCAAACTTATACAAGTCATTATGCTTGTTCGGTAGGATATTCACTTGCACTAGCATCCGAGATCAGCATATCGCGAGTCTGGATCGTGCACGAATTTGAAGCGTCCTTCAAACACATGCATGTCAACCAACTTGGCGATAGCGAAGTCTGTGCACTCGAATTTCATATCTCATCGAGTCTTGGATCGTGCACTCATTCGAGGCATCCCTCAAACTTATGCATTCAACCAAACTTAGAGATAGTAAAATTGGACAAGCTACTTACGAAAATCTCAAGGGTTCCCGTTTAGAAATCACAGGATACTTCCGACAGAGCCACTCAAATTCCAAATAAGTTTCCTTCCAACTCAATCAAGTATCTGAACTCCCGATAAGCACCATCCGTTCGATTCAACCAACTAGTGTCCATCCGTTCGAGTCAAATATAACACGTGTTACCATTCCCAGTCTAACCCTAAGTCTTGTTGCCCCGGTTCCTTTGCTTGTTCAAGCAACATTCTAAAGTCGGTTGCACAGGTTCATTCACTCAGTACAAGGTCGTCTACCTAATTGTTAGGTCAGCTCATAAGGTCGTAGGTAAAGGTTCAAGCATACGATACATCGTGAAAACTCGTCGCACGATACTCGCCCCAAATTCCTAAGGCCAAACCATTGTTCATTTGTACGGGGTATTCTACCCAAGCTCGTTTCACTCAGATTTTTAAACATCGAGCACAGATTCTTTCTACTCTCAATAACACGTTCGTTTGTACGGGAGACGAGTTCGTTCAGTACAAATTCACAATATCCAAGTTGCAGGACCATCCTATTGATTTACGTAGTCTATCTCTCCAATACGTTTTGATAGAAATCATTTCCATTTCAAGTCTAGACCATAACGCCGGATTTCAATTCTAACCCTTAGGCTATGTCCCCAAGTCGTTCAACCTGATTCATGTATCCGTTCATAAAACCATCAAGCATGATTTATTCCAGATTCTAGGTTAACTAACTTATCCTCAAACTCTTTTGATTCACTGCATTTCTAGTTCGTCTCATCGTGTCGAACCAAAAGTCAAGACGATCATTTAGTTGTCACGCCTCGGTCTCCCGCAAGTTCGATCATCCACGTTGGATGTGAGATCATCACGTCAACGCTTCCGCTGGATAATCGTCCTAATCCGGACGTAACACATGTGCGGGCATAGAGTTATGCTCGTACAAGACAAAAATATTTGAATGTTATGGCTATCTTCGACACGATCGAGACACCTTATCCTCTAACCTTTAATTCCATCCAACTTTATATCCATCAAGTCAAATCCGTTTTATGCAGTGATTATAGTTCGTCTTGCAAAACCATCCAACTTTAATGTTACCGTTTGATATTTCCACAGTCTACTTATAACATTCCTCAATAAACAAGTTTCTATATTCGAGTCCAAGTCTTTTCCATTTCAATACGTTCCATTCATCGAGTCCGTTCAGAATAATCACTGAACATATTCCCTTGAGTCCGATCATCCCCGCCGTACGCGAATCATCATGCCGGCGCTCCCGCAAGATAACCGTTCTCGTTGGGACTGATTTCAAGAGTTATCTTTTTAAACTCGATTTCAGGATCGTTCTTCCAAACATCAAGCCAATTCTATTATCGCTTATATCTTTCATCGAACCACAGTATTCATTCTCGGGCTAACTTATTCGAGCGATATTGTATTCAAGTTCAATCCTTTAGTTTTAATCCGAAATCGCTCGTACAATTCTCAAGTTTCAGCAAGTTCATCTTAACCAAGACATTGGTTTCCATTTCTGATAATTTCCATTCGATATAAGCCTTATCATTTGTTTCAAGACATTCTACAATCATTCCATCCGACTATCGCACGAGACTTTCGAATTTGTATGAACATTTCTAAATGTTCCATACACCACTCGGAATCGAGTCATCCCATTAAACCCAAAATTCCATGTTTGCATTTATCGTTAGTATATTCACCAAGTCTTACCTAAGAATCCTTACACGATATTTAGGTATCGCCTAGTAAAATCTTAGCCTTAGCCTTGTCTCTAATCTGGATTTAATAGTCATCCAAGCGACTATATCGATTTGTGTCTTCCAACACAAAATATCGTTCGAGCCATTTCCCATAATCAAGCATGATTCTTAACATTCACCTAAGCGATAAATCCGATAAAGTTTCTATCGATTGCAGTTCTAAGTCTAACTTTGTCTTACTACTGAACGATGTCCAAATCTCGTTGCAACTCAACTTCGCACCAAAGGATCTTGGCGCACGATATTGAATACAACTTAGCCGAAAGGCTGTGTGCATAGCGAATCATTCGGACAATATTGGATTCTGTACTAACCAGTTGGATAACCAGGTAAGGGCATATGGTCCGCGCATATATCAGTAATCTTAACACAAGTCTATTCCCCCAAAGGGTCTAATACGGGTCGGCACAAAGGCCCACCAAACACAATATCGTACAAGCAATCATACCATTTTACACGCAAATTTTAAAAGTATTTAGACTTATTGTTTGGAATATCCCACTGAGACATTGAGAGAGTGTGTGCACATAACCCACAAACAAGCTTTCGAAACTGAGACATACGAAATAAAGTTCAAAGGCGTATAAGCCAAGCTCTGATACCACTATGTCACACCCCGATCTCCCGCAGGCTAATCGGCCATCCCCGCTAGGCGGGAATCACCCTCGCCAGCGCTCCCGCGGGACGATCGCTTCGACCCATCCGGGCCTGATGCCGCACGAGCGTGAACTACGCCCGTGCAAGGCCAGGGTTCGTTGGCTGGCGGTAAGAGATCTAAGCCACAGAGTCGCACAGATTGTCCGAGTACAGCGGAATGCATAAACGCATAAGCGAATGGTAACAAGTTCTCTGAGTCGACAATAGCGGAAGCAAAGATTGAGTACACAAGCATAGAAGTAAGGCAGCTCTTTTATTCATATTGAAACAAGTGTTACAGGCGGCGTATAGCCGAGATTACAAGTCGCTCGGGCATTCTCTCTAAAACATAAAAGCGTGCCAAGTGGCTACATTTGTGGGATAATTGAATAGGCGATGTACCAACATCATGTCTTGTATATGTGCATCAGTTCCTGGACGCGGTGCTCCAAGGCTCCAGAGTCGAACTCCACGTCTTAGCACGCACGAAGGAGGCATCCACACCGAACGAGCCTCTCCCGTACCCTGCAAACAATCTGGTAGGTTATCAGTACATGAATGTACTGGTGGGGAGGCTACTCGCCCGCTCGACAAATCCAAACACGTAATATAAGTTCCGTGCACCATCTATTTGTTGTCTTTCTAGTTGAGCCTTTAGGATCAGTTTCATGGCATATATGAAAAGCCTAACTCGTGTGGCAGTGCGCCGTGCGATATAGGAGAAAACACGGCAAAACTTACCAACTTACCAACTTATCCTTCCCTGTCCAAGGCAAACCAAGTTAATTTATGCACCAGGATATATAAACATTTAAGCATTAGCATATGCAACCATAAGTGTCTCAAGCGAGATTTTATATCGTGTGCACAAGTTCTTCTATATGATTCATTTAACACGAGTTTACTTATTCTCATATTTAGGAATGATTCACAGGTTCATAACTCTTTTATCAGGACACTAGAATACAATTCATTTATGCAATGCAATAACTCGCAGGCGGATTGCCGCTAAGCGAGTATAACCATATGAATGCACATGAGTCGCTGGCGTAGCCATTTATGGACATAGTCACAATAAAACGGTGGTCCCGATGCACCGGCAACCCGACCGAACTTATCCGTGCTAGGAATAAACTAGCACGACTATCGGATCTTCCCCCCAGGCCGATTCGGTCCTGGTGCCCCGATGCCCCGAACCGAGGAGATCAAACTTGTGCACAAGCGTCCGCGACAGAATAAATGAGTTCTTTTGGTTGTTCTTCCATTATTCTTCTGAGTAAACGGCAATGGTTGTAGGCGCAGGTCATGATCCTTGCTACAAACTATCCCAGGCCGTTCCTGACTTAGTGATTCTTTTGTTATGCGTTTCACACAAGTTGATATACAATTCTATAGCTATGTTTAGGTGCAACTTAACATGATGCACTCCCCTGGATCGGGGATTGCCTTGGCGACCCATCGGTCCCGGATACCAGCAGGTTCATTTTACACATAAGGACTATTAAACAGTCAACTAGCTAACAAGATGCAAGCACGATATACAACAGTATTTTACTTGATTAAGGCATGATTCCATATAACAAGCACTGAATCGAGGCAAGGGTATGAGTTAACATATAGCAGGCAAGCATGCATTTCTAATAAAACTTAAACATTCACGTTGGCTCGGGCCCGAAGGTAAGCCGAGGAGTAAAACTGTAAGGGACTTATCGAATGGCATGCTCCAGGGTCGTGCAGTGAAATGAATAAACATAGTGTACTTGTATCATCCTACTCGAGGCATAGCGGGGTCAAGGCAACATTACCAGTTAAAATATCAAGTTAACATATCAAGCAGAAAAGCATGCAACTTAAACAATCACATTAGCTCTGGCCCGAAGGTAGACCGAGAAGTAAAACCGTTAAGGAACTTAACGAGCGACATTATCTAGAGTCGTGCAATATAACAGGCTAATAGTGCATTAAGAAGGGCATAAACATAGCTATCTATCGAGGCATAGCAGTGCTCCACGAAGTAAGAAATGTTCGTGTCATTCTATTGAGGCATAGCAGGGTCTAGTTGCCCAAGGCAATGGTAGCATGTGAAAATCTAACATAAGCAACATTTTATTTTCATGTTCTAACACAATCAGTACAAGTCAGGATTATTCCCTTAGCTAGGTACGTTGGATTCTTATTAGCATGCAGGGGGTGATTCACCTAGCGACTAGCATGTATCATTCCGTATTTTATGTGTGCTGGCTAAGCAAAGACAAGTTCGCCGTAGCCACCCACCTTGCGATGATTCATCCCGGTTGAGGGATACTCCGAGTGAGCCTCTGAAAGCCTAAGCTAGTTCTCTTGAAGGGCCATATTTGGATAATCCTTTGCTTCAATGAGTCACCTCACTGAGCAAGGCAGGTCGGGATGTTGCACTTTTGCCGTTTGAATCGGCAGTCCACTTGAGCGGAATGGGGCATTACATTTGTGGCCAGGCGCTATGCGGCCTGAGGCTATGCGGCCAGGTTTGGATGAGCGAGTCTCATGTGGAGGGACAGGGTCTGCTTTAGACGCCGCATGCGTCGCATAATTTTTTGTGCCTTTTTCGAAATATACGGCGCATGCGGTGCAAACTGCTGCTTTCTGCGTTTGGCGGCACTGTCTACCTCGTGCAGTACAGCGTTTCAGGCGACGAAGACGGTGCGGGCGGCACATGCGGCTCTGACACCCAGATTTTGGGAGATCTGGTCAATCAGCGCATATGCGGCCTGAAGTTTTCTCAGGCCGCAGATGTGTTATTTTTCTCTATATATAGAGGATCTCCTCTTTCATTTGAAGATAGAGAAAACAGATAGAAAATTCGAGAACTCCAGATCATATGCGGCCCAGAGTGTCTCCTTCTCCATGATATTTTTCGAGTATTTTTTGAATGTGACATTGAGAGTTCCAGAAGTTCATTTGTGAACATGCTGGTTCCTGGGGACAGATCTTCTGTACGGCTAATCTTGCTTTCTGCAATGGTGGTTTTGACCACCCCAGCAAGGAACTTTTCTTCAGCATTTCTCTTTGCTTCGGTCTTTCTCATTTTAGCATCTACGAACGTAAAGAGAAGAACATTTTCTTGTTGCTTGTTGTAATCTTTATTATCTTCGGAGTTTGTTTGTAACCTATTTTTTGTTCATGCTTTGTTGGAATCGAGATATATCATATGAGCAACTCTTATGTGAATCTCTGATCTCGACGACAACTTGGGTTCTAGTAGAGAGCGGACCTTCGGGTCTCGCTAATAGCCCTGCTATGGCCCACGTTCTACCATCTTTGATCCACCTCGGGACAAACAATCTCAAAGCAAGATACAAAGAAAGAGGTAAAATATCCAATCAAATCTTCTCGGCAATAAGTTTTCACAAACTTGAGAAGATTGACGGGATACACTTTGAATATTTGGATGAGGGAAGGAGTCATTTGTCAAATATTGAACGTGACTTATCGGAACCTACCATTTCTCAGGATTAAGGAGTTAACGTTTGAAGGATGCGCATTCTAGTTGGAAGAAAGATTACAAGATGGCCAAGGATTGCAGAGTTTACACATGACAGGACTTAGCGCAAGACAGTTCTTGGCGGTTGGCAAGACTTGGCCGCATGGCAGACTCTTGCCGCATGAAAGACTCTTGCCGCATAGAAGACTCCTGCTGCATGGCAGACTCTTGGCAGATGGCAGACTCTTGGAGCATTGAAGGTCCTCCTATAACACCTCATTCCGCTCAAGCGGACTGCCGATTCAAACGGCAAAAGTACAATGTCCTGACCCACTTTGCTCAGGAAAGAATACTCGTTTGAGGCAAAGGATATCCAGACTTGTCCCTACAGGAGTTTGGCTTAAGCTTTCAGAGGCTTGCTTGACATATCGCTCAACCGAGGCGAATCATCGCTAAGGTGGGTGGCTACGGTAAACTTGTCTTTCCTTAGCCAGCACACATAAAATACGAAATATTACATGCTAGTCGCTAGGTGAATCACCCCCTGCATGCTAATAAGAATTCAACGCACCTAGCTAAGGGAATAATCCTAACTTGTATTGCTTGTGCTAGAACATGGAAATGAAATATTGCTTATATTTGTCATGACCCAATTCCGTAGAATCACTTGAGGCGTCCCCCGAATCGTGACCGCCGTGCGGGCCTGGGGTTGCGCCCGCACAAGGCTTTAATGATTTGCATAGCAAGCACATATTCAGAGTACGCAGATAAATTAAAACACAGATTTGAAACATAGAAAAGTTCTCTTTATTGGTAATGAACATCTATTACAAACTCCTGAACGAGTCAGCTAATATGCCGAACGGCTTACAAAAGGGTTGACTCAAAATGAGATAGCAGTCCTGTACATTACATCCTTTTATAAACTCAAAATGATAAAGACCTCCTGGCTGGAGGATAGCTTTGCCACGGAGCTGCATTTGTGTATGAAGAGTTGCAGCTCCTGTCTTCAAATGCTTCAGGGGGCGCGGTGAAGATGCGCCAACAGTTGGACTGGATCGGGTAGACGACTTCGGCTCCTCGCTCGGTTCGCCTTGGTACGGAGAACCTGTTTCAACGAGGGTCAGCATATCGAAACATGCTGGTGAAGGCGAGCTAGCCTGACTATACCAATCAACACGTTGTTTAGTGAAGCATGCATATTTGTGGGTTTCTATCTTGCCTTAGTTCATTTACAAGTAAGCAGCATATAGAATTTACTGAAATGAACGTGCCACCGTTAGGTGGATTTTACCTGCCCGTCTGAATTACCTGCACAATACTTACCATGCCTTCCCTGCCACGAAGACACAAGTTATTATGCAACAGGTTTAAATATACACGATGATCACTGGCATGGTTGCCATAATGGACGTAGCCGGGGACAAGGATAGCATGCTACGAGAGAACAAGATTGCGCTGCAAGCTATCCGGTCCCGAACACGAAGACTACACACGAGTTCCGCCAGGATCGGATCGGTGCCAGTGCCCCAGCGACCGTCCGCAGAACCAATACCTTGTGCACAAGTTGTCCATGATCGAACACGATGAACAAGTTAACAAGTCATGCATTTGAGGCAACACGAGTGCAAGAACACGAGTACACGACAAGCAGTATTGCATGATTTATTTTGCATAGCCTCCCTGAACAATTATGCATATACAAGATGTGTTCTATACTTAGCACGTTTTATAGAACATTTGCACGAACAAGCATACGATAAGGCAACAGTTCACAGGTTTGATTGACAAGCATAATAACCAAGTCTATTGTCTTTTATCTTGGTTTATTTTATTATTATTATTTGGTATCGTTTGATCAGGGCAAAGGAGTGAAGCTTGGAAGCAGGGCTAGCTAATCGGGTTGGTAGCCACTCACTTAGATTTTGGAAAGAGGAAGGAAAGAGGCGCTTCACGACTCCGCTCGCAAGCCGCCTACTGCTCGTTCACCTGCACACGAACAGCTCGATTAATACTTCTTCCTCTCTTTCCAACCTCGGAATAGAAGTGCAAGTCAATAAACGAAAATAATGAAAACCATCGAAACCGTTCAAGGAAAACAAGCAAATCCCAAAACTAACTCAAAGCACGAAAGCAACAAGCGACATCGAAAACCGAGGCAATAAAAGATAGCAGCGGAGAGGTCCCTCCTGACTCTGCCGCTAAGCCGATCCTTGGGGCGCAATCCACTGAATATGGGAATCGATTCCGAAGAAACAAATCCATAACGAGGACGAGTTCTTAATTCAATCTATCCCGATCGAACGATACCGACTTGTGTTTCTTAGCCGCGCTCTCCGCATCGGGAGAACGGGGCGCTACATCCTACCCAACTAATTGGAAGTTTCGTCCCGAAACTTAGGGTAGAACTTACCGTTAGGGATTATTGCGTTCCGGACGGCGATCAGGAAGGTTCGGACAGGAATTAATAGCATGGCCTGATCGTCCACAAGCGAGGCATAATCCAAGTCTCAAGCGGCAGTCCTTCTTGTCGTGTCCAGTCTTTTTACAGAACCGACACGTAATATTCCAATACTTTATTTGTTGACTACCGTCGTTCCGACGCTTTGCAGCGTTGTTTCCTCTGTCGTTGCTTTGGCGTTTGTGATTGTAGGTATGCACAGCGCCGGCAGGAACGTGAGGATAGAATGGTTCAAGCGACAGGGCGTGATTCATGACTTCACGTATCGTACGATACTGAGGAACGGCTACGTGCGAATGGATGGCAGGGCGTAGTCCACCTTCAAACCTTCTAGCTCGACTCACTGCATCAGGTAAATAGGCCCTAGCAAATTTGGAGAGTCGGTTGAATTCGGCGGAGTACTCCTTAACTGTCATGCTGCCTTGCCGCAGCTACACGAACTCGTTTTCCATTTGACGTTGTACTGGAGGGGGTACAAACTCCTCTTCGAACGCGGCACGAAAAGTCGTCCACGAGATCGCCTCCTCTCCGTGATCAAATTGGATAGATCGTCGATGCACGTCCCACCAATCGTGCACGTTGAGGCAGAGCTGTAGTTGCGCGCAGGAGACGCGCTTCTTTTCGGGGACCTCTAACAGAGCGAAGTGATCTTCAAGTTCGGCCAACCAATCTAGAGCTACGACTGGGTCCTCAGTCCCGTTGAATGGGGTGTTGCAGACTTTCTTGAAGTGGCCAAAGTCGAAGGCAGTCACGTCCCTCGCCCTTGGAATTCGCGGCGTCTCTACTTCAAGCACGGGCTGTTCCACCGGAGTCGCTGGCGTTGCCGCGGACTGGTTGGATGCCAAAGTCTGAACGATCTGCTGCAGGGTATCTACCTGCTTCTGTTGGACTGAGAATCGTGCTTCTATATTGTCTTGAAACTTGAGCTGACTCTCTTCCGCCTGTTTCTCGGCCCGTTCATAGCGAGCCTCGTCCCTTTGTTGGTTTGCCTCCAACATCTGCAACATTCGTTGGACGGGATCGATGCTTGGCACGGCTCGCTGGCTCTTTGAACTTCCCGAAGTATCCGAACTACTTTCTTGGTCTTGCGTTTCGTCCGGTGTTTGCGCTGCAGATTGCGCTGGAGCCATTCCTTCAAAAGAAGGTAGATTACATTAGGATCATAATGTATTATGGACTTATTGCATGAACGTATCTCATTTTGGCCTAGCGAGTTCAAGAGTTCGCACAGGGATTTGATCGTTAAAGGAACTTTTCCAGCACGAAGTCTAAGGAACTTTGAATCTGTGCTCTGATACCACTATGTCACGACCCAATTCCGTAGAATCACTTGAGGCGTCCCCCGAATCGTGACCGCCGTGCGGGCCTGGGGTTGCGCCCGCACAAGGCTTTAATGATTTGCATAGCAAGCACATATTCAGAGTACGCAGATAAATTGAAACACAAATTTGAAACATAGAAAAGTTTTCTTTATTGATAATGAACATCTATTACAAACTCCTGAACGAGTCAGCTAATATGCCGAACGGCTTACAAAAGGGTTGACTCAAAATGAGATAGCAATCCTGTACATTACATCCTTTTATAAACTCAAAATGATAAAGTCCTCCTGGCTGGAGGATAGCTTTGCCACGGAGCTGCATTTGTGTATGAAGAGTTGCAGCTCCTGTCTTCAAATGCTTCAGGGGGCGCGGTGAAGATGCGCCAACAGTTGGACTGGATCGGGTAGACGACTTCGGCTCCTCGCTCGGTTCGCCTTGGTGCGGAGAACCTGTTTCAACGAGGGTCAGCATATCGAAACATGCTGGTGAAGGCGAGCTAGCCTGACTATACCAATCAACACGTTGTTTAGTGAAGCATGCATATTTGTGGGTTTCTATCTTGCCTTAGTTCATTTACAAGTAAGCAGCATATAGAATTTACTGAAATGAACGTGCCACCGTTAGGTGGATTTTACGGCAAAACTTACCGACTTGTGTTTCTTAGCCGCGCTCTCCGCATCGGAAGAACGGGGCACTATAATATTTAGACCCTCGCATGCTACCCTAGATCATGTCGCTCGGGAAGTCCCTTACGGTTTCACTCCTCGGCTTACCTTCGGGCCCGAACTAATGTGAACGATTATGTTTATACAAATGCATGCTTGCCTGCTTGTATATATTTTCTCGTTCGATGCTTTGCCTCAAATTGTGTAACATTGTGCATGCCATACATTCATCTAGTTCTCCTCGGAAGACTATCTAATAGTCGTTCCGTGCAAGATTGAACCTGCAAGTATCCGGAACCGTCAGGTCACCAAGGCAATCTCCACCCCAGGGGAATTGCATCAAGGCAAGTTATTCACTAAACAAGAATTAGGATTCAAGTATCTCGTGTACTCGTGTTCTCATGTATCTCATAAAATTGGAAAGACCAATAAGTGCATGTCGCGGACAACTCGAAAATGAGGTACAGTTCTACGGACGGTCACCGGGCCACTGGGACCGATCCGATCCGGATGGAACTTCACGTTTAGTCTTTCACGTACTTGGACGGGATGGTATGCAGCACCTTACGTACTTGGTTGCACACCATCTTCGTCAATTGACTAGGTCCTTTATGGCTATGCCAGCGACAATTGTTCATATAGATAAGTCATCCTTGCTTAGCGGCTATCCGCGTGCGAGTTATTGTATCGCATCAAAAGAATAACTGAGCACTCGAAATATGGTCCCATTTATGACTCTCGTGTTTGCATATGCCATTGACTTGGTTTTTATTATTATGAATGCTCGTGCTTGAATTAACATTGGTTGCCTTGGACAGGGAAGGACAAATGGTAAGTTAGTAAGTCTTGTCGTGTTTCCTCTTATATCTTACGGCGCATTGCCACACGAGTTAGGCTATTCAAACATTGCCATAAAACTGATCCTAAGGCAACTAGAAAGATAACATAATAGTTGGTGCACAGAACATATATTACGTGTTTGGATTTGTCAAGCGGGCGAGTAGCCTCCCCACCAGTGCATTCAATGTACTGATAATCCACCAGTTCGTTTGCAGGGTGCAGGAGAACCTCGTTCAATACGGATGCCTCCTTCATGCGTGCTAAGGCCAGGAGTTCACTCTGAAGCCTTGGAGCATTACGTCCGGAATAGCACATATACAAGATATAATGTTGGAACATCGCTGTACAAGTATTCCATAAATGTAGCCACTTGGCACGCTTTATGTTTTAGAGAGAGAGTGCTTGAGCAACTTGTAATCTCGGCTATACGCCGCCTGTAACATATGTTTATATCAATAAAAGAGATTGCTTTACTTCAACTTGTGTTATTCATTGCTTTCGCTATTGTTGACTCAGTAAACTTGTTACCGATCGCCTATGCGTAAATAAACTCCGCTGCACTCGGACAATCTGTGCGAATCTGTGGCTTAGAACTCTTACTACCAGCCAATGAACCACGGTCTTGCACGGGCGTGGCTCACGCTCGTGCGGCATCACGCCCGGATGGGTCGAAGCGATCGTTCCGCGGGAGCGCTAGTACGGTGATTCTCGCCTAGCGGGAACGGTCGATTTAGCCTACGGGAGATCAGAACGTGACATAATGGTATCAGAGCCTGGCTTATGCGCCTTTGGACTTTATTTTGATTATTTCAGTTTTGAAAGCTCGTTCGTGGGTTATGTGCACGCTCTCTCTCAATATCCTGATAGAATGTTCCAATAATCCAACAATGAGTCTAAATACTTTCAAAAAGCGCATTAGAATAATGTGATTGCTTGTATGAAATTGTGATGCTAAGGCCTTTGTGCCGACCTGTGCAAAACCCTTAAAATTATCGCAAGTAGCTTGTCCAATTTTACTATCTCTAAGTTTGGTTGAATGCATATGTTTGAGGGACGCCTTGATCTTGTGCATGATCCAAGACTCAAGAAGATGTGAAACTCGAGTGCTAAGACTTCACTATCGTCGAGTTGGTGAAATACATGTGTTAGAGGGGCACTTTGAGTATGTGTACGATTCACACTCGCGATACGCTGATCTCGAATGCTTGTGCAAGTGAATATCCAAATAAACAAGTACAACGACTTGTATAGGTTTGCCTCATCCTTATATCGTTAAATCAAAATTGATTGAAACGTACTGCCTACCCTCAGGAAGTCTCGAGGACGAGACTTTTTCTGAGTGGTGGATGATGTAACACCCCGTTCAGCTCAAGCGGACTGTCGATTCAAACGGCAAAAGTACAATATTCTGACCTGCTTTGCTCAGACGAGAATACTCGTTTGAGGCAAAGGATATCCAGACTTGTCCCTACAGGAGTTCGGCTTAGGCTTTCAGAGGCTCGCTTGAAGTATCGCTCAACTGAGGCGAATCATTGCTAAGGTGGGTGGCTATGGTGAACTTGTCTTTGCTTAGCCAGTACACATAAAATATAAAATGTTACACGCTAGTCGCTAGGTGAATCACCCCCTACATGCTAATAAGAATCCAATGCACCTAGCTAAGGGAATAATCCCAACTTGTATTGCTTGTGCTAGAACATGGAAATAAAATATTACTTATATTCAGACCCTCGCATGCTACCCTAGATCATGTCGCTCGGGAAGTCCGTTATGGTTTCACTCCTCGGCTTACCTTCAGGCCCGAGCTAATATGAACGATTATGTTTATACAAATGCATGCTTGACTGTTTGTATATATTTTCTCGTTCGATGCTTGTCGCATAAACTATGCCTCAAATTGTGTAACATTATGCATGTCATACATTCATCTAGTTCTCCTCGGAAGACTATCTAATAGTCGTTCCGTGCAAGATTGAACCTGCAAGTATCCGAGACCGTTAGGTCACCAAGGCAATCTCTGCCCCAGAAGAATTGCATCAAGGCAAGTTATTCACTAAACAAGAATCAGGATTCAAGTATCTCGTGTACTCATGTTCTCGTGTATTTTATGAAATTGGAAAGACCAATAAGTGCATATCGCGGACAACTCGGAAATGAGGTATACTTCCACGGACGGTCACCGGGGTACTGGGACCGATCCGATCTGGATGGAACTTCACGTTTAGTCTTTCACGTACTTGGACGGGATGGTATGCAGCACCTCACGTATTTGGTTGTACACCATCTTCGTCAATTGACTAGGTCCTTTATGGCTATGCCAGCGATAATTGTTCATATAGATAAGTCATCCTCGTTTAGCGGCTATCCGCGTGCGAGTCATTGTATCGCATCGAAAGAATAACTGAACACTCAAAATATGGTCCTGTTTATGACTCTCGTGTTTGCATATGCCATTGACTTGGTTTTTATTATTATGAATGCTCGTGCTTAAATTAACATTGGTTTGCCTTGGACAGGAAAGGACAAATGGTAAGTTGGTAAGTCTCGTCGTGTTTCCTCTTATATCGCACGGCGCATTGCCACACGAGTTAGGCTATTCAAACATTGCCATGAAACTGATCCTAAGGCAACTAGAAAGATAACATAATAGTTGTTGCACGAAACATATATTATGTGTTTGGATTGTCGAGCGGGCGAGTAGCCTCCCCACCAGTGCATTCAATGTACTGATAATCCACCAGTTCATTTGTAGGGTGCGGGAGAATCTCGTTCAATGCGGATGCCTCCTTCGTGCGTGCTAAGGCCAGAAGTTTACTCTAAAGCCTTGGAGCATTGCGTCCGGAACAGAAGCACATATACAAGACATAATATTGGAACATCGCCTGAACATTACCTGAACATCGCTGTACAATCATTCCATAAATGTAGCCACTTGGCACGCTTTATGTTTCAGAGAGAGAGTGCTTGAGCAACTTGTAATCTCGGCTATACGCCGCCTGTAACACATGTTTATATCAATAAAAGAGATTGCTTTACTTCAACTTGTGTTATTCATTGCTTCCGCTATTGTCGACTCAGTGAACTTGTTACTGATCGCCTATGTGTTCATAAACTCTGTTGCACTCGGACAATCTGTACGACTCTGTGGCTTAGAACTCTTATCGCCAGCCAATGAACCACGGCCTTGCACGGGCGTGGCTCACGCTCGTGCAGCATCATGCCCGGATGGGTCGAAACGATCGTTCCGCGGAAGCGCTGGCGCGGTGATTCTCGCCTAGCGGGAACGGCCGATTTAGCCTGCGGAAGATCGAGGCGTGACACCTCCCACATGGCATAGCTAGCCGCAATGTGGCTTATGCGTATAGACGTCTCTACACATAGAAAGATTGGCATATGGTGACTTAGGTGCATAAAAGTCACTACACTAGACAGAACTTGGCGCATGGCTGGAATTGGAGCTTGAAAGCAGAACTAATTCAAACCAATATAGCAAGGTATAGCTAAACTTGGTTCCTTTGATTACTTAACTTGGTTGCTATGATTGCACAGGTTGAGTTATCAAGCATGGTTATTGACTAGTGGGTAGACACTGGTGCATTCGATCACGCATGTCTGTCTGTTCACCAAGGAAGAGCACTATCTAAGAAGAAGGTATTTATGGCGAACAAGTGTCAAGCAGAAGATCAAGATATCTGGATTATGATTTTGGACTTCCGGCTTGAGGAAGAGATAGCTCTTATTGAGTTATGACGCATCTGACTAAGCCATGTCTTTTTCAACAAAGATGTATATTTCAGGGATATCTCCAAGATGTGGGGTAAGGAGGTGGAGACACGTGATGGCTATGTTCAGACATAGGTAGTCAGGAAGTCATTTAGATGGATGACTACAAGTACAGATCCTATGGAGCTGGTGCGCTTAGATATCTGTGACTTCTATTCTCCACAAAGGGTCGGGGTAAAGTTTATTACTTCTTTCTTTGACGATTTCTCGGGAAACGTGTTCGTGTATCTTCTCATAATCGAATGATGAAGCGTTCGAGAACCTCAGGGACTTCAAGTTTGGAGCTGAGCATCATATCGGTCCATAACTCAATAGACAGAAGTTTTTAATACGAAGAGCATCGTTCTTTGGATTCACATCGTTCAGCTTAAAACATAAAATTGACTATGGAACATGCATCGTTCTTTGGATTCACATCGTTCATCTTAGAATATGGAATTGACTATGCAATATGCATCGTTCTTTAGATTCACACTATTCAGCTTAGAATATAAAATTGACTATAGAACATGCATCGTTCTTTGGATTTGCATCGTTCAGCTTAGAACATGGAATTGACTATAGAATGACATTTTTGTACTCTCTCATCTCATTGAAGGTGTAGATAGGAAGGACGAGCAGTTAACAATAATGATGACTTCTATATTATTGTTCAAAGGTCTTTCTAGATTGTCTGTAGAAGAAGGTTTCACTTACGGTCATGTCCTTAGTACCGTTTGTCACTTCTGATGTAACTCTGGTTCAAAGTCAGATCCACATGAATATCGTTCGATTGTGGGGGGTTTCGGAGGACCGTATGAGCCAGAGTTATTGGCACTTCTGTAGAAGAAGATGTAGTCCAGGAAGGAGTTATATTTTAAGAGACAATATTTGAACCAAAACTCGAAGAACAGTCAGCTAGAAGATTTAGGAGGTCAAAGGACCAAAGATGATCTGATCACCTATCATATGGAGGTCGTTCCACTTACCAATGATGAGGTGATAAAGACTAGGGACTCAGTCTGCTGGGAGGAGGCAGTCCATGAAGAGATTGGCATCATAACAATACTTGGATGTTGATCAATCTGCCTGAAGGAACTAAACCTATCATATGCTTATATATCTTCAGTAGAAGAAAATAAAAGCAGACAGAACAGTTGATTCAAGACTAGGCTTGTAGCCTAGGGGTTTTCTCAGATACAGGGGACTGAGTTTTGTGGTACCTCGTTGAAGTGTCATATATTAGGATGATGATTGTCGTAGCTATTCATAAGATAATTGTTTATCAAATAAAGGAAAGACAGCAAGTCTTGGAGAAAGACAGTCATGAGAGATTCATGGACAACAGTCAAAATTATTGTCATTCAGGTTTGAAGACAGTCTACGGGTTGATATCTGAAATACGGGCTGAAGCAAATCTTAGGATATGGCAGCAGAAGTTTGACAAGTCATTTAGTCAAAGTTATCGTAGGATCAGCTAGATAGACAATTGTGTACACAAAGTCCGCTAATAAGAAAGGAGTCATCTTTAGTTTTTATGTGGACGACTTTCTAAATTCCAGCTGTGGATATAGAAGTGTCACTAGAACAAATATGTACTTTTGTCCAGACTCAGGACATGGGATTGCAGATGTCATCCTAAGGATATAAGATAATTTGGATGCCATGTAGGCTTTCTTAGTCACCATCTATCTGCATAAGAAGATTGGTCACATGCTTTGGGTATTAGGGTCGATACTCCTCAGGTGTAACATGAAGATGAAGAAGCCTAATCCAAGGGAAAGCATCAGACTGTTGGTGTACTCGAGCATTATCAGGTGCATGATTCAAGCTGCGAGTACCATCAGGCCTGATATAGCTATCGTTGTAGGGATGCTTAGTCAGTTCATGAGCAGTATATGTGTTGTTGAATACTGAAACCTGTGAAGAGAGTCTTCATAATTATCAAGTGGACTCAATGGTATATCCTGTACTACAGCAGTTATCCAAAAATGATGGAAGGCTTCAGTGATGCCAGTTGGTACTCAGAAAATAAGAGTGAAATATCCACAGGAGGACGTGACTTCTCCAGGGGTGATGTTGCTGTATCATGGAAGTCGAAGAAGCAGTCTTTACTCTCAGAATTCTTTGCACTATCAACTGCAGCATATCAAGCAGGATGGCTCTGGAAGCTCTCAGATAATCTTTCTATGGTTAGTACACATATTCGGATGATACCGATGTACTGTAAAAAACCAAGAAGCTGCAGCAGTGGCATATATTCATCTCTTCAAGGGTTTGAAGAGAACTGTGTGGATAAAATATAAAACACTAAATGAGCGCAGCCAGTGTGGATCATTACAGTGGTTAATGTTCGGAGCCAGGTAATACTGACGGATCCGTTCATGATAGGCCTCAAGGGTCAGTACAGAACACTAAATGAGCGTAGTTAGCATGGATCATTACAGTAGCTAAAAGATCGGAGTCAGGTGAATCAGGTGGGTCCATTCATAATAGGTCTCAAGATCGTAAGAACTATAAAGAAGTGTAGTACTCCATGCTACCATGGGGTGACACCACCATGAGGTACCTCGACAGGGTAAAGCCTCGGCTTCGAGCCATGTCACAGCGACAATAGCACCGCATATAGTCAGAGTCAAGTACTATAAAGAAGCGTATTACTCCATGTTACTGTGGGGTAACACTAGTATGAGGTACCTCGACAGGGTAAAGCCTCGGCTGTAGGCCATGTCACAGCGGCAGTAACACTGTACATAGTCAAGGACACAGCAAATATGGGCTTGGAGGACCTCTGGTATTGTGTCTCTGCGATCCTACCATTTAGTTTTATGGTATTGGTTCAAAGAAAAATCTACCAGGCATCTAGATATTAGTTCAAGGGAGGACCATTGACTATAAGAATATCAGGTATAGTGGGTGTCATGCCCCAGTCCTAAAATATCGAGGGACTAGCCACGTGGCAATGGCCAACAGCACACACCGATGGGCAAACCCAATTTAATGGACCCATCAGGATGTACTTAAGCTGTAGTACAACAATAAGGGTCTAAATATACTAATCTCATCCACAGAAATGAATACATCAATATCAGAATCATATAGTAAGATCAATCTCAATAAAACATAAACTCGAGAAAATAAATGAGTCTGATACAATGATACAGAAATAAAGATAACAATAGCAAATAGTGAGTATGGATAAAGCATATACTCAGAAGATATCCTCGGTGGTCACTCGTCTACTGAATCCGGTACTGCTCCAGTGCCTGCTCCTGTTCCTGCTCTTGCTCCTGCTAATGCTCCTGTCCTGTATACCTCGGGATCGATCTCGTCTGCTAATCCTGGGGACATAATCCGGATCCAGGTCCTCAGGGGACATAGCAAGGTACAAAAATAACTCATGCCAAAATAAATACAGTACAAAAATAAATGAATCAATAGGGTAAACTATATAACCAGCTAAGTGATATGCAAGATGAGAGCATCACTAAAACTCAGGCTGAGACCACTACAAGCTCAGTGTCGGGGAGCCGGTAGCAGAGATATCATACAGTTGTCTAGCTCGGAGAGAGACTATGACGCCATCATAATATAATCAACCTGTAGCCTGTGTGACTCTCCCCACCCAATATAATCATACGTCTCATGTCCACGACGTCTCATGTCCATGTCACGCAGGATCATAACTAATGCATCAAGTCATATAATATCTAAGCAAAAGAATATGTCATGAAACATGTAACCTATACAGAATCACCATGAATATTTTAGGAAAATTATGTCTCATGAATAGTGTCAGTTGTCCTGGGTTATGATGTACTCGATAAGTCAAGCACAAGAATGTATAGGGTCTCGATATCCATCTCTAGGTGACGTTACACAACTCCGTATATGGTGTTGGCACCCGAATATTATTCGAACATTAAGTAAGTCACACGGTCCTAGGTTAAGCATGTACAATAATTAAATAAGTCAAGAAAATAAGTAACAAAACTGCAAGGTTGGCAAGGTACACTTGCCTGGGGTTCTGACTCTAACTGTAGCTCTGGTAGCAGCGGAATTTGCAGCTACTCCTCCGGTTGCTGAAATAGACATCACCATCAGATTCAAAAAATATCAAATAGCTAGAAATGCATGTCCTTGAGTCCAATTTGGACACAGGGGCAAAAATGACAATTCTTGGTCAAAGCGGGGTCCACATGTGGGCCGCTTCGCACCAAAAAATGTGTCAGAGACAATGTTCTCCAAATTCGTCAAACTTAGTGTCAACAAGTCCAGAACGATAATACGAATCCAATAGAATATCCAGAACTGGATTCCGATGAGCCGATCACAAAATCGCCCGTCAAGTAGAGTAGTGGGGCCCACGATATACGATTTTGTCAATGTACTCAGAATTGAGCCAAACTTGGGTCACAGGACCAGCGTATTGCTACGAGTCTGATGGCATAAGTTTTGTTTTGGTCCGACGTGTGTACACGAAGTTACAACGAGTTCCAAAACAGGGTCGATACGGGGCGTTGTCGACGGATACCCGTACGCACATCCAAATCAACTTCTACAAAATTTTACACATCCGTATCAACGGTACACACCTTTTGGTGAAGTCCGCACACGACCAATTCGTCCCGTTTGGCGGGACACACTCAGTTCCGGGAAAAAGTAGGGTATTAATTTTCCTGTTTTTGGATCGCAGTTCGCAATTGCCACAGGATGTGACACACCGAGCGGGTTGCACGAGCATCGAGAGGGTCACGCAGAGTTCGCATCACAATAGACGGAACGGGAAATGGGACAGCGAGGAGAGAGAAAAAACTACCTAAACAGGGCTCCGAAAAGACTGAAAATTCGATCTCGCGAGCCTTCGCGACACGGTGGCGGGGCTAAGGTTTCCTTGCCTAAGGAGGAGGCAGCTCTGGAGGAAGCGGCTGGGGGCGCCGGGGCTTCACCGGAGGAGGGGCGGCTCGGGCGGAGCTGACCAGGGACGGTGCTGGTGGCGAGCACGGCGGGCCGCTGCTGCTGGTGCAGGTCTCGGTGAAACTCGGGTAGAGGAGGTGGTGTCTCTGGGAGAGTGTTGGTAGGGTAGTGATGAACGCTGGTGGAGACCGGTGGCTGTCGGGGACGGAGGTGGCGATGGGTGGTGGTGACAGAGGAGAGATGGCAGTGGAGACACGACGGAGATGGGGGTATTTATAGGAGGAGAGGGAGGAGAAGAGTCGAGGACGGTTGCTGGGAGGCAGAGCGGCACCGGGACGGTTGCAGAGAGGTCGAGCGGCGCGGGGAGCGGGTAGCCGACGGTTACGGGAAGCTGGAACGTCACCGAAAGTGGGGCAGCCGACGGAGAAACGAAGGGTTGGGGGTTAGGGTTTCCTAACGGGTCGGGTCGGGTCAAAATGGGTCGGGTCAGCTAACAGGCCCGAATCCGACCCGCTAGGGTTGGGCTCGGTTCAGCTAGACCGGGTCCGGTCCGGTTTGGGTTGGTTCAGAGGAAAAATCGGGTTTAATTCTAGGGTTTAATTTGGTTTAATAAATAATTAGTTTTTAGGTCTTTAAAATTATTTCTGGGGTCCAATAAATTCCAAGATAATTACCCTATGTCTAATATTTCATTTTATATCAAAAAATATTATTTTTATAATATTTTAATATTGATTAACATTATTTAAAAATTATTTAATTTCAAAATATCTGAGTTTTAATTAATTAAAAATCCCAAAAAATTCCAGAAAAATTGTGAAAAATTGATTTTAAAATTTTTGAAAAATTAGGGGGTTCACAGTAGGTAGTCCTCAGGGACATTATGGGATATATATCCGGAACTACTGTGGTCTACTATTTGTTCTTGATCAAAACATTTCATGTGGGGAGGATGGCTTTTGTAAAACTTCAAATTCCAAAAACTGTACTAATCTTTTTAATTAATTATCTAATTGAATTATAGTAATTATGAACTAATTAGAGAAAATAGAATTTAGTTAATTTTTATTTTTAAGTGTTTGTGCAATATGGGATTTATGGAGCAATTATAAATTTTTCTTAATTTATTCCATGCAGGAGACCCAGTGGACAGCTGATAGATTAATTGATATATATATATATATATATATATATATATATATATATATATATATATATATATATATATATAAAATTATTAATTATAAATATAATAGAAAAAAGAATAGAAAAAAAGTTAGAAAAAAAATAAAAAAGGAATCAGAAAAAGAAAGAAAAAGATAAAAGAAATAAGAGAAGGAGAAATAAAAAAAATAAAACCTAATGGATATTCTACCCAAAATCCACTTTAAACCCAAACCCGAAATCCCTAAAATCCGTTAACACCAAAAAAACCCCGCGAACAGCTCGTAACCCCCCCCCCCCCGGCTGTATATATATACATATATACTCCACGTTCCAAAATCCTAACCCTAAATTCTTCATCCCTCTTGATTAATCTCGACCAGACCTCGACCACCGCTTCCAAATCCAGCCCCGACGCCGACCAGAGCCGCCCCGCGAACCCCGCGTCGGCCGATCGCGACCCTGCGCACAACCCCGCAACAGCAGTTTGAACTGCAGCGTACCTGTGTTCACGCTCTGTTTCACGTCTCCTCGCTCAACCAAACTCGACCCCGTCTTCACCGGTACGTGCACGACTTAACCCCCTCTCATATCTGTATATTAGTTGACCTCAAACAGCGGATAACCCTAGGCGAAAACAGCGACCAAGTTGACAAAAAATGATAACTTTTGGGATCGCAGAAAACTACGGTAACTACCTATGTTCACGAACTCGTATCTTCCACCACAGAGATCCAAATTTGATTTTTCTTTTTGGTATGCAAAGACCACCTAACCTAGTTTATTTTCTATTAAATACAATAATTTAATAGTTACTGTGTGCTGAATTAAATTAGATAGAAAATCCCGAAAATCTACTTTTTTTAACTTCCAGAAATTGCGATACGGAGTGCGCTCCGCCAAACGGGACCGCTCCGTCGCGTAACAAGTATACCAAAAGGTGCGCACGATATACCCAGACATGTGGGCTTTCGCGAAAATAAATTTGGACGCGTGTGCGCGTTGGAATTAGCTCGTATCCGCAAAAAAATTTCGTGTCATGACTTTTATAAAATACCGCGCCATTTAGTATACACTCGTCAGAATATGATGAAACTTACGTCACTGGACTTGTGGTATCGCGTTGGTCCTGTGACCCAATTTTCATGCAGTTCTGAGATGGTTGACCAAGTTGCCTATTTGCGGGCCCCACGGTTGACCAAGTTGCCTATTTGCGGGCCCCACGGTTGACTTTTTGGGCAAAATTGTGTTCGGTTCACCGAAATCCATATTTGGACATACCGTTAAGTTCGTACTGACTTTTAGAGTTCGTTTGACCTATAATTTATTCTATTTAGAGATCGTTGCCCCTGGTCGCTTTTCGGTACAAAGTGGCTCACATGTGGAGCCCATTTTGACCCAAAATTATCGTTTTGTCCCTGTGTCCAAATTGGACGAAAGGGTAGTATTTTTTAGCTATTTCGCTTATTCTGGGAACATTGGTGATATTTATTTTAGCATCCGGAGACGTTCATTCTGAGGCTATAGTTTCTGACTCTTGGTGTTTGACATCTGAACGTTATATTTTGTAGCTCTCTTGCCAGGCAAGTATACCTTGTCATTGTACTATTATTCATATTTCATATGTTGTATACATCTTTATTTTTTGTCTTTTTTAACTGCTATATAAAATGCGCATCCAAGAAAACTTGGGTGCAACGACGGTATCGTCGTAATTTATTTTATTATGTATATACATAGACCTTGTTTATGAGATTGCCCCATTATCATGAAGCATCATTAGGTTTTATTGGCCGTGACACAGTTGTTACACGAGTGTGAGTCTCATATAGATCACAGACTACTTGACAAGTCTGGCCTCCTGTACGTATGGGCCGTACGTTAGGGATAACTGCTGATAGAAACTTTGCATGCTAGGAGACTTAGCAGTTATTAGTAGTCATGGACATAGCCTATTGTAGTACGGTGGTCCAATCCTTGTCCTTGTTTAGTTGCAGGGTTGGGCTATTATACTAAAGGTAGGCTATGAACCAAATCGTGTCATGGATGTGACATGCTTAGAGCATGGGGTGGGGAGAACAACAAGTACCGCATTTGGGCTCCTTTGCACTTTCCTTTTTATGTAACCCGGAAGCTCCGTTGGAGATACGGGAGGTGATGACCCCTATATATTACTTGGCGGCCTCTGCCGTTCAAAAGACGACATGCTTTATAGGCCCCTGATTCTCCGAGAGAATCATGCCAATCCCATTTTATGACCAGATAGCCCACTTGTTAGAAAGTTGTTCTCAAACTGCATTCACATAGATGGTTAGGCGACCCATTGGATATTTATTTCAGTACTTTATTGGCATGCTTCTATGTATCTTGTTATGTCCCTCTGAGGACCTAGTCCCTTTTCAGGTGTAGATGTTCATGAGTATTCGCAGGAGCGCAGATCCGGACTGGTTATATTTGCGAGGAGGTCTTCTCTTCGAGCCCCGTGATTGTTACTTGATATTCTTATATTGTGTTTATTATGTTGCACTTATATATTCGAGTTGGTAGTAGATTTGTTTCCATCGAACCATCATCTTTAGATACTTTGTAATGAGATCTAATTTCATAGACATTAGTTATTTATTTATATTTGATTTTCTGTGGATGAGATTTAGTTATACCCTATGACTTGTGATAGTTATACCACTTGTGAATTATTGTTCATTATACAGCGTACACGTATGTTATGGTTTCCATATATTTGCCATATACATGCGGCTGGCATGCTTACGTGTCCTAGTCCTATGTATTTTGGGACTAGGGTATGACAGCTTTGACGCCTTAATGAGTTCTCGGGCAGAGTGAATGTCCAACGTATGATACAGAAAGCACGAGTAGTTTCAGCACTATAAGGGACCTGTATCCCATACTATAGTGGCGTGATACCACACGAAAGAGTGAACCTCGGCTTCGGGCCATGTCACAACGGCGGTAGCACCACACTTAGGCAGGTAGCCTAATGCTGAAAAGAAATAGAGAGTGGTAGTACATCACTACAAAGAGGCCTTTGACCTCATACTATAGTGGGTGACACCACATGATGGAGTGAACCTCGGCTTCAAGCCATGTCACAGCGGCGTAGCACCGCACGGAAGCGCAATGCTTCATGCTGGGAGGTAGTACAACATTACTAAGAGGCCTGTGGCCTCATGCTACAGTGGATGATATCGCATGAGGGAGTAAACCTCGGCTTTAAGCCATGTCACAGTGACATAGCACCGTATAGGAGCGCAAGGCTCCATGTCGTGTGTAGTAACGATACTACTAAGAGGCATGTGTCCTCATGTTACAGTTGTATGACACCATAAGAGGGGGATCCTCGGCCTTGGGCGGCCATGTCATGTGGCGTAGCACTGCATAGAAGTGTAAGACTTCATGCCGGATAATAAACTCTTTATAGTGAAAGAACTCATCTAAGTGTATGGATAGAGATATAGGTCGTCTCTTGAAAAAAGCTTGTAGATGCCCAAGATACATACACTGAGACCAGATAAGCGTAGGGCCTTTAACGTGCGACCGGATGGCACACCTGAGGTC
This sequence comes from Iris macrosiphon, assembly GCA_036927795.1. Lineage (NCBI taxonomy): Eukaryota > Viridiplantae > Streptophyta > Magnoliopsida > Asparagales > Iridaceae > Iris > Iris macrosiphon. Next base: position 59,161,337 of record JAYESA010000004.1, on the reverse strand, counting down.
ATTGTGTGAGTGGAAAGAATAGCAGCTATGGTGCAAAATTCAAGGCTTAGTCCATTCTTGTATCATACTGTTATTTGATCCATGCGGAAAGATTCAAGTCGTTGACGATATCTATCCTAATGCATGATGGAAGTCACTGTGAGGAATACTCAACCATATATTATGATATATGTGGGAGATTTTTGGTGTTTTCCACTTAACTTTGGTAGTTTTAGTCCCACATTAAAAAAATACCAATGTGTATATCTCAATATATATCTATGCTTAGTATTGGTATATGCACATGGGGTGGAGGCTCATGTGGGTTGACTTTCCTAGAGGGATTAAGTGTGAACTCTTTTATGAAAATCTTTGTTTTGTCACCACCTTTGGGAAGTTTTTCTTAGGAGCTAAAGCCCTGAAGGGGCTTAGCGACTCGGACTCAGACTCGGGCACGAGCTCAAGGGGGCAAAGTGGCACTTTGCACTTAGCACGTAGGCATCGTAGCATGGTGCTCGTGCGCTCCTTTATGCATGAGTTGCTTGCACAGTTCCTAGCTCGGGCGTATTCTTCGTGGCGCATGTGGCCTGGCGCTATGCGACCAAAGCGCTATATTTCCAGGCACTATGCGGCCAAGGCACTATGCGTCTAGAAATTATGCGGCCAGGGGTTATGCGGCCTGGTTGTCATGACCCACACCCGAAATAGGGACATGAGTCATGGGTACATCCAGCCTACGCCGCAGCATCGGCGGTAGAACGCTATCTAGTTCACAATAAATACTAACATAACTAAATACCTGTCAATGATATCAATCTCTATAAGGAGGACAATATACATCTCACAATATCTCATAATGTAAACTCAATCACAACAACTATAAGAGTATAAAGTACGATAAAAGATAAGGAGAAAGACATAGTCAAACATAATATCTCAAAATAAGATAAACCACAGTCTAGTTGTCCAACATAAAGTCTCCACAAGTCTCAACATAAACTAAGAATAAGTCTAAACATAACTCAATAAACCTCAAATAAGTCTTAGTGCATAAGATAAATACTGCCTAGATAGCTGCAGGTAATGTCTTCTCTAAGATCTCTGGTGTGTAGCCTGCATCTATACCCGGTCCATAGTGTGTAGTACAAAAATTCTCAAGATCCTCTGGAAAAAATATCCAGTCAAGATTGGAACGAAGTACAAGCACTAACAGCAGTTCCGTGTATATTGATAAAAACTATAACACAGTGTAAAGAAATACAAGACAGATATGAATACTGGCAATAAGAAATACTGGAATAAAGAAGTACTGGAATAAAGAAGCACTGGAATAAAGAAATACTGGAATAAAAGAATATTGGAGCATATGTCATCATCAATGTACATCTAGCAATAAACAAGAATACAAGTGCACGCTAGAACAATGAACTGGTATATATAAGTGAATGCTAGAACCATGACTAGAACATAAGGAATGCGAGATCAATATACTAGAGATACATGTCAAGAACATCTAGCTAAGTGTGTGAAATATCAGCATATCATATGACCGGCTTGGGACTGATCAGGCTTGCTATGTATGACTAGCTATGATTCATGTAAGGTCAGGCTAACCATCCGGATAGCTATGATACAAGCAATAGTCAGGCTAATCATACATAATAGGCTATGAGGCATGTAATGGTCAGGCTGCACCGATATGAGGTATGGATGAGCTATAATTCATGTAAAGTTTGGGTATGATCACATAAGCTACTAATATTCCCTGTTTTTCCAGCTAGCACGATGGATTCCAAATCACGACTCCTCGTGACAGGTCTCGATGATGCCAACTCGTGTAAACAACAGTGTCAGAATCATGTACGTTATACAACTAAAATTATAGAGATAATCAACATAATAAAAACTGTCAGAGAATGTACTCGCCTATGGTCCTTATCTGGCAATACCAATGTCCTGGTTCCAAAGTATCGTTGAATGATCCAATAGTCCTATAGACATATCATATAATACAATATTGCATCAGACACTACACTAACACACACAATCAAAACACAACGATCTCAGAAACTACGCTAGGGGTGTCACGTCTGTAGTTGATGTGCATAACAGACAGTCAATGTTACGGGTCTTGTCAGTACGTCGGTGTACATATGGCAGTTTGCTATCATGCTACGTAGTCACAGGTCAATGTAACTATGGGGTATCCGTGGTTACACTCGGGTCATCTAGTACATATACATATATACATATTATTAACTAACATATACATTAATACTAATTAATTACATATATAATAGATATATGTATATATATACTTAATAGAATTTATACTATATGTATAAATATTAAATATATACTAGGGAATTCATATACAATACATATACATGTGTATATATATACTAATTAAGAAATATACTATATATATATATATATATATATATATATATATATATATATATATATATATATATATATATATATATATATATATATATATACCAAACAATACGCGTATACTAAACATGGCTAAATACGTATGCATACAATGATAAAATATGCATATGTGCATACGTATACATGTACGCAAGGGGAAACTCAAACCTGTGTACGTGGGACGAGATGCTCGTGTCGAGGTCATCGCGGGGTGCTCGGTTCAGTCGAGCGGTTGGCAGCGTCTCCGGTCCAGGCGTCGTACAGGCGGGTCGTTTCGGTCGGTTCAGCGTGTTCTGGCCGGTCGAGCAGCGTCGGGCAGCGGTCTTCGGTCGAGCACAGTGGTCGTCGACGGCTCGGTGAGTTCAGGTGGGTTGGCAGTCCTCCGGCGAGGTTCGATGCAGGCGTTCAGGTGGGTTCGTAGTCGACGGAATGGCAGTGGGCTTCTCTTGTTGTGACGAGGGAAGATGAAGGGGCATCGTGTAGTCAGCGGGATGGGGAGGTCCGGTGTCATGGAGGGAGGTCATCGGGTTGTCGACTGATACAAGGAGGGTCGGTCGGGTTTTACGGGTTGCTGCGACGGGATGGAGGCGGTGTTTGTTCGGCGTGGAGGAGAACGGCGAGGCGGTGGAGTTCGTCCGGTCAAGGCGGTGATGGGCAGCGGGTTGGTCGACGGAGTTTGGCATCGTGGAGGCGGGTCCGGCGTCGGGTTGTCGGTGATTGAAGTCGGGGAATAAGGAAGATGGAAAGGGGAAAAATATGGTCGGCTGGTGGTTTATGTATTAGGTTGAAAAGTAAGGTAGAAAAATACTATATATATAGGTAGTAGAATTTGGGTTGACCTAGAATTAGGCTTGGTCAAAACCCTATTGGGATTGGGCCTTGTCATGGGTATTCCAATGGCTAGGATTTAAATGAATTCAATTAAAATTTCTAGAATTGCATTGGTTCAAGATTTCGAAAGCCATGGTTCAAGAAGATTGATCTTGCATTGCACACTCCCAAAAATTATGGAAAAATATACATAAAGGAGAAATGGGTTTATTTATGTGTCGTGTCTAACAGGGTGGACACCTTAATGCACTTTTGCACAAAAGTATCCAATAATTAAAAAATTACACAAAGTGAGGTTTATGGTTTAATTAAGTAAATAAATGCAAGTGGTGTTCTAAAATTAATTAGAAGTACAAGAGACTAAAATTAAGTGGGACACAAGTGTCATGAATGAAGTAGACTCAGAATAGAATATTATCCTAATTTGGGTTGCTCAAAATGGGTCGAGATTGTGTCTCCAATTTTGATTGGAACACACAAGGATACAAAGCTAAATTTATATGGAACTAAATATAGTCGTTTGTGACGAATGTTGTGCGCCTAAAATGAAGCACAAGAAGACATAATTATAAGCTGCACAAGGATCAAAATAATAGTATGGCACGTCTAGGACAAGGGTATAAAATTGGTTGGAAGGCAATGGCAAGTGTAGTGCTCTAATTATCGAAGCAACGGTAAAGTACAACAATCAAATAAAATCACAATAATTTAAATATAATTAATTATCATGCAAATTATTTACACATTAATTATAAAAAGACGAAATTACCCCTAATCTGAAATGTGGGGGTGACACTGGTGTTATGCAGCCAGGGGCTATGCGGCCAGGGGCTTTGTGGCCAGGCGCTATGCTGCCTGGGGCTATGCGGCCTGACGCTCTACGGCGAGGTTTGGATGAGCAAGTCGCATGTAAAGGGGACATGGTCTGCTTTAGGAGGTGCATACGGCGCATGATTTTATGTGCCTTCCGAAATATACAACGCGAGCGGCTGCTTTCTGCGTTTGGCGGTATTGTCTGTCTTGTGCAGTACAACATGTCAGGCGGCGGAGATGACGCGGACGACGCATGCGGCTCTGACACCCAGATTTTGGGGGATCTGGTCGGTCAGCGCATATGCGGCCTGGAGTTTTCTCAGGCCGCATAGGTGTTATTTTTCTTTATATAGAGAGGACCTCCTCTTTCATTTGAAGATAGAGAAAACAGATAAAAAAAATCGAGAACACTAGATCATATTTGGCCTAGAGTGTCTCCCTCTCACATGGTATTTTTTGAGTGTTTTTTGAATGTAACCTTGAGTGTTCCAGAAGTTTATTTGTGAACATGCTGGTTCCTGAAAATAGATCGTCTGTACGACGAATCTTGCTTTGAGAAACGGTGATTTTGACCACCCCAGCAAGGAGCTTTTCTTCAGCATTTCTCTTTGCTTCGGTCTTTCTCATTATAGCATCTGCGAACGTAAAGAGAAGAACATTTTCTTGTTGCTTGTTGTAATCTTTATTATCTTCGGAGTTTGTTTGTAACATGTTCTTGGTTCATGCTTTGTTAGAATCGAGATACATCAAATGAGAAACTCTTGTGTGAATCTTTAATCTCGACGACAACTTGGGTTCTAATAGATAGCGGAACTTCGGGTCTCGCTAATAGCCCTGCTATGACCCGCGTTCTACCATCTTTGATCTGCCTTGGGACTAACAATATCCTCCACTACAAAATTCCTGGAAGATAAATATGGATGGAGCTTTTCTGGATGGGAGCATGGCATGCTGCAGCTGTAATCCGGGATGATATGGGTATTTTTTATGGGGGTACTTTAAAATTTCTTCGTGGAGGATCACCAATTGAAGGAAAAGCAATAGGAATTCATCTGGCAATGGATCTCTATTTCCGCAAAGATTTTAACAATGTCATTATTGAAAGTGATTGTCAGATGTTAATAAACTCTATAACTCAACCTCATTCTGATATCCCATAGAAGGCCACAATGGTAGTGGAAGAAGGTCGTTCTGCACCTTCCAAAGGCAATGGTCTATCTTTCTCCTATATCCCTAGGTCTACAAACAAGGTTGCCCACCAGTTAGCCAACTTTGCTTTATTTAACAATTCTCATAATATGGAGATGATGTATTCTACCACACCAGCATGTATCTATGCTCTTGTCTATAAAGATATGTCTCTTTGTAATCCTTCAACTTTCTAATGATAATTTGATTTCTCAAAAAAAATCAGAAATATTAAAAGTATTTAACAAATCTTAATTAAAATATATTTAAATATTTGAACTAAGTACATGGTATTATCTAACTCACATATTCGAAAATTAAAAAAACATATCTATAACAAATTCTAATTCAAATATATTCAAATATAAATATTTTAAAATAATTTAAATTTGTATATAATTTTTTTTACGTGCTTTGCAGCACGTGGAGGTAACTGGTTTACATAATGTAGGATCAAGTTGTAAAAACTATATCAGATATCAACTTATACACACACACACACACACACACACATATATATATATATATATATATATATATATATATATATATATATATATATATATATATATATACATCACACTCTTATAATGAGACTTGTAAACGGTTCAAAATTGAGCCGTCTAAACCGTATGTAAATACTCCAGTAACTACATTTTTAAAAAATAATTAATTATTTAATTATCTAATATTATTTATTTATAACTAAACAATTCTAACTCAAGTGGTTAAGGTGAGAGATATTTTTTTTAGTTGTTTGAGTACAATTCCTAGGAATAACAATATTCATAATAATTTTATATTAAAAAAATTTAACAATTTTTTTACGTACGTGTAATGCACGTGTACGTTACTAGTATTATATAATACGGCTTATAAACAGCTCAAAAATGAGCAGTCTAAACCGTATGTACATCATCAATGAATAAAAAAGTTAAAAATTAACTACTCGCTTTCTTCTTACGTAGTTGATGAAAAAAATTAAAAACTATCTAAACATATAATAAATTCTAGAATATATTCAAAATTTAAATTATATTTAAACTAACTATAAGTTATTACCTAATTAAACACATATCCAAAATTAAAAAAAAATTATATCAAATAATAATTAAAATATATTCAAATTATATTTAAAATATTCTAATATAATTTAAATTCCTATCTAATTTTTAATATCGAATTATATTTGTTTTTCATTATTATTTGGAACGAGAAAGAAATCCTCTATTGTTATGACGTGGGTTACCAAAGGGTTAGATTCCCACTTTGTATTTTAGTTCCACATTGGTTAGAGATTAGTATTACACCTTCATTGGGTTGTATAAATAAGGCATTTGCCTCCCACTATATGATTACACGAATAAGAGATCGGCTCTCCTATTTTCTTCTTCCTTTTTGTATTTTTATTCTAACACGTTATCAGCACGAAGCTCTAACGGGAGAAAATAAACGTCAGTAAAGCCGTCATTTGTGGATTCTCAACTTCAGTTATAGGTATGGTTATTTATGTTTATTTTTTGTATATGCATACCCTACGCGTAGCCTGATGTTGATGTTTATACATCTCTTAGTATACCATTAGGGCAAAAAGAATATTTTTTATCTATTCATCTCACTTCTTTTAGTTAACTCTGATAGCACTCCGATGTTAATTGCATATAGATCTCTCAGAGAGAACGTTGGAGTTATTCTTTATTTACTTATTTTTTTTATATATGTTAATACATTCAGATCAAAACCATCAGAGATCTGATGACCATGAACATGAATTGTTTGGTCTATATATATAAGAGTTCTGGAACATCATTGTTCAAAGCATACTATATGTGATATTTTTAAAAGACTTCTTGAACATAATCATTGTTCGAAGCATACCATGAACATCTAGTGTTTGGTATTTACCTACGACTTCTGGAAAATCATTGTTCGAAATATACCATAAACAAGATTTGTTTGGTATAAATAGACTTCTGAAACATCATTGTTTGAAGCATACACCATGAACATAAATTGTTTGGTAATTTACCAAGTTCTTATGTTAACTTGTTATTATTGATCTTATACAATAATATGCCGAGCCTCACAAAGCATGATTTTAAGCCTCTAAACTTAGAAGGCCAGAACTTTCTCAATTAGAGATTGGATGCTGAATTGCACCTTCAAGCCAAAAGCTTAGGTGACGCAATTATGGCTGATAAGCCAATATCTGCACAAGAAAAAGTGAATGCTTTAATTTTTCTAAGACATCATATTCATGATGATCTCAAGGCTGAGTACTTAACAGTCAAGGATCCCTTGGTGCTATGGAATTCTCTAGTTGAGAGATATGATCACCAAAAAATGATCATACTACCAGGTGCACTCCATGAATGGCTCAATCTGCGTTTCCAAGATTATAAGATAGTTGCAGTCTATAATTCAGCTATGTTCATGATTACTTCACAATTGAAGTTATATGGTAAAAAAGTGACAGAGCATTCCATGCTAGAGAAAATATTCACCATATTTCATGTGACTATATGACCCTACAACAGACGTATAGGGAGAGGAATTTTAAGAAGATTTCGAACTCATTATTGTCTTACTCGTGGCCGAAAAAAACAACGAGTTATTAATCAAAAATTACACTAGTAGACCAACTGGGTCTGCACCAATTCCAGCTGAAGTGAATGCGACTAGTGCTCAAAAAACTATGACCAATACTAGGGGTCAAGAAAATCACAGAAGTAGAGGGCATGGACGTCGTAGAAGCCAAAAAAATGGCTATAATCCGGGTTCAAGGAACGATACACAGTTCAAAAATAAAGAATTTAATCCTCGAAGAAATAATGCCCAAAATTTTAATCCAACTGCTCCAACTGATATTTGTAAACGTTATGGAAGAGCTGGTCATTAGATGCGAAACTGTCGAACCTCACAAAAGAAAGTTGATGAGTATGAAGCCTCAAAGGGTGTAGAGACTAATCTTGTCACGCCCCAGTCCTAAAATACGTAGGACTAGGAATACGTAAACATGTCAGCCGTATGTATATGGCAACTCTAATATATGAAAACCATAACACATACGTACGCTATATTACTCTAAATATCACTAAGAAATAGAACTATATCTCAATGCACAAGAACAAATAATATCAAGAATGAGCTACATGTGCTAAAGTCGGCCATCTAGTAACACACAAGCTCGAATAGACTCAAGAAAGAAATATGAGTCTATAAAAACTATGCTACATCAGCAGATGAATCAACAATACGAATAAATAACCATAATTGTGGTAGAAATAATTGTCATGCCCAAGTCCCAAAATACGTAGGACTAGAAATACGTAAGCATGTCAGCTGTATGTATATGGAAACTCCAATATATGGAAACCATAACACATACGTACGCTATATTATGAACAATAATTCACAAGTGGTAAATATTTGTTACAAGTCACAGGGCATAACTAAATCTCATCTACAAGAATCAAATATAAATAAATAACCAATCAACTATATAACTGAATCAAGTATAAGATGCTTGATAAGAACAAGTAGTTGGATGGAGACAAATCCACTACCAAACTAGAATATAAGAGAAACAAAATAATTACATCAACTAATGAATAATGAGACTCGAAGAGAAGACCTCCTCAAAAGATAAGGAAGTAGTAAGTCCTGATCCGTGCTCCTGCAAATAGTCACGATCGTCTACACCTGAAAAGGGACCAGGTCCTCAGAGGGACGTAACAAGATACATAGAAGTATCAATAAAGTACTGAAAATAAACATCCAAGGGTCGCCTAACCATCTATGTGAATGCACTTTGAGAACAACTTTCCAACAAGTGGGCTATCTGGCCAAAATGGGATTGGCATGATTCTCTCGCAGAATCAGGAGCCTATAAAGCATGACGTCTTTTGAACGTCAGAGGCCGCCTGATAATATAGGGGTCATCATGACCGTGCATCTCCGACGGAGCGTACGGGTTACACAAGGAAAGTACAAAGGAGCCCAAATGCCTTACTTGTTGTTATCCCCACCCCATGCTCTAAGCATGTCATATCCATGACACGATGAGACCTCTAATAACTGCCAAGTCTTCTAGCATGCAAATTCTATCAGTGGTTATTCCCTATCGCACGTCCCACATATACTGATGATCAGTCAATACATAAGTCTGTGATCTATATGAGACTCACAACTCGTGTAAGAAATGTGTCACAACCAAATGAAATATAAGAATGCCTTATGATCATGTGGTCTCGTAAAACTAGGTCAACATGCATAATATATAATAAAAATAAAATACGACGCCACCGTCGTTGCACCCAAGTTATTCTTGGACGCGCAGTTTATATAGAAGTTAAAATAAATAAACTAAATAAAAGAAATAAACTATATGCATCATATAGAATATAAATTACAGTACAATGGCAAGGTATACTTGCTTGGCAAGAAAGCTACATAGTGTAAACGTCCAGGTATCAATCACAAGGAATCAAAAACTATGGCGTCCGAATAAACATCTCTGGATGCTAAAATAAACATCACTAACATTCCCAGAATAAGCAAGATAGCTAGAAAATACTACCTTTTTGTCCAATTTGGACACAGGAGTAAAACGGTAATTTTAGGTCAAAGTGGGTCCACATGTGGGCCACTTTGCACCAAAAAGCGTGCCAAAGGTAAATGTCTCTAAATAGGACAAATTATAGGTCAAACAATTTCTAAACGTTAATATGAACTCAACGGTATGTCCAATTTTGGATTCCGGTAAGCCGAACACAAATTCGCCCTTAAAGTCAACCGTAGGGCCCACAAATAGGCGGCTTGGTCAACTGTCTCAGAATTGCATGAAACTTGGGTCACAGGACCAGCGTGATATCACGAATCCAATGACGCAAGTTTCGTCGTATTCTAACGAGCGTACACAAAATGGTGTGATATTTTACAAAAGTCACGATACGAAATTTTTTTACGGATATATGTTGATTTTGACGCGCACACAAGTCCAAATTAGTTTTCGCGAAAGTCCACACGTCAGGATATACCATACACGCCTTTTGGTGCAATTGGTACGCGACGAGGCAGTCCCGTTTGGCTGGACGCACTCCGTATCACAAAATTTTAATTTTAAAATAACAAGTTTTTGGTCGTTTTGGAGGTCGAATATTATTATTATTATTATTATTATTATTATTATTATTATTATTATTATTATTATTATTACCATTATTATTATTATTAACCATATATTTATTAACATATATTCATATTTATAAATGAGAAAAGTACAAAAATAATATTTGCACACAAAATAAATTCTAAAAAATTACTTTGTAAAGCTTTAATAAAATACTACACCCAAAATAGTTTATAAAATATTTTGTAATTAATAATTAGATATTTATTTAGTTATATAAATCAACAATTGTATTATCTAATTAACTAAGTAAATAACTAAATGGATATTCAACAAAATAGGTAATAGTAAATAATGTGCCCATCTATAAAAAGAAAATTTTACCTAATTTGGCACGAAAAATTATGGGCTGCTAATTGTAGGAAGTTGAGGTTGAAAAATAACCAAAATTAATTTATATATATATTATCTAAATATTTAACACAAAATATATGATCGTTACACTAATGTCATACTAACACCAAGGGATCAAATTTTTGTGCCACGAAAAGATCCTACAGGTAGTGTCTCCTGTGTAGGCTACTTTCTATGATGGGCGATACAGATTTTGGGGCCATCCTATATTATTAATGTTCAAATCATGGTGAAGTATCCTAATAAAAATATTGGATTTTAATTAATTTGAAAAAAATCTAAAACAAATACAAGAAATAAAAAATACACACATAATACCTATTTTTGGGTGAGGGGATTTACAATAATATAAGTACCTGGTACCAATACCTGCATAACAAAGTAACACCCATCAGCAACTCCAGACAGGCTCCACAATGGTTTATGCTGCAAAACTAGCAATGGACCAAGTCCTCAGAGGGACGTAACAAGATACATAAAAGTATGCCAATCATAAACTGAATATAAACATATGTACTAGGTAAACTAACCAAGCTACGTGAATACAATTGAGGATAACTGTAGCACGAATAGAATGTCTGGATAAAATAATGGGATGGACATAGTTCTTTTGGAGATCCAGGGGCCACGGGTATAACGTCTTTCAATTGTCATAGGCCTACAGTAAATAATGGGGTCATAACGCCTCACGTCTCCGGTGGAGCTTACAGGCCAAAAAGAAAAGTGTAAAGTAGCCCAAACGACTTGTGTATATCCTCCACACCCAAATGACTGTCCGGATCGTATCCCTGACATGACACGACCAGTTACTCACCACTTAGTCCAATGAATGCATCCTAACACAATAAATATGACTAAGTCGACACACGTCCCTTATGCATCGGGAGCGACCCGAATACGAGGATCTGTGCCCTCACGCGTATCACACATCCGTGTATGTACAAAATACGTGTCAAGATCATGGAGATATGAGAATACCTCGCAAATATAGGGTGGTCACATAACTCTAGGTCAATGTGCATACTGAATAAAATAAAGATGACGCAATCTGCCGTTGCACCCAAGTCTATCTTGGACGCTCAATTTTATAGAAAATAAATAAGTAACATAAATACAACACGGTATACAAAATATAAATAAATAGTCATCATGGTAAGGTATACTTGCCTAGATTCAGGATGGAGGTATGGCAAAGTCCAGGTGGCGAGCTCGATACGTCAACTGCTCCCCAAAGAGGTAAAATCCGTACGAACGTCTTTGGATGCTGAAAAAATATAACCAACATTTCCAGAATATAAGAAATAACTAGGATTGACTACCTATAAGTCCAATTTGAATACAGGGGCTAAAATGACAATTTTGGGCTAAAGCGGGGTCCACAAGTGACCCAACTTCGGACCGAAAAATATGTTAGAGACAAAGTTCTCCAAATTTGACAAACTTAGTGTCTACGAGTCCATAACGATGATACAAACTCAATAGAATATCCAAAACTGGATTTTGATGAGCCAGTCATGAATCGTCCATTAAGTAGGACAATAGGGCCCACAAAATGGTATTTCGTCAACATTCTCAAAATTGAACCAAACTTGGGTCACAGGACCAGCGTAACGCTGCTAATCCGATGGTTCAAGTTTCATTCTGAAATGACAAGCACACACGAAGTAATTACACAAATTCAAAAAAGGTCGATACGGGATTTTTTGGCGGATAAGCGTTGATTCCGGCGTACGCACACGTCCATATCAAGTTTCGCAAAAGCCCACACATCCACGTTTATGATACACGTCTTTTGGTGCAATTAGCACACGATAAAGTTCTCTCGTTTGGCGGGACGGACACTGTATCAGAGAACTTTCTAGTTTCAAAAGTATTTCATGAACCATACTTTGTCTACTATTTTGATTGATGAAAAGATTAAACTAATTTCTAGAATTTGGAGGAGATATAGAGGATATATAGGGCTACATACCTGATCAAATGATTTGAATTTAGATCAACTGTCGACAGAGAATAATTGATGCAACGTTCATCCAAAACTCAGTTTTCTATGATGAAACAGAGTACTGTCTCTGTTTGCGACCGTCGGCAGGGTCGTCGGGGGTCCAAGGCGGTGTTGCAGTCATCTTAAGCGACCACAAAGCATGCGACTGGGATTGCAGGGCCATGGCACACAGTCCGTTGGTGGCTGTAGTCGTCGGCGTGCCCGTAGAGTTGTGATTGTCGGCGGGACAAGGCTTGAGTGCGGGTTGTTCGGGGCGGATGTGACCGGCACGACGGCATTGGGGGATGGTCGCAAGGTCGGGGCCTCCCGGGGGGTCGCCGGGATGCTGAGGCGAGGTTGCAGCAGCAACTACAGTGACAATCAGCACCAGTAGTTGCATAGCGACATGCAGTCGGCCGGCGGCGTAGGTGAGGGTGGTAGTGATGGTTTTGAAGTTAGGGTTAGGGTTTAGAAGTAATTAAGTATATATATATGTGTGTGTGTGTGTGTGTGTGTGTGTGTGTGTGTATGTGTTGGTATCGAGAGAGAGAGAGAGAGAGAGAGAGAGAGAGAGAGAGAGAGAGAGATATGAGCGGGTGTCGGGGGTTACCGGGTCTGTGCTCATGGGTTTGGTTTTCTTTTGTTTTATATACTTAGACTTTCACATATGTGAGAAGGGGGTGGGGGAATTAGACTGCTGCTAGGGGTGGGTAGCTAAGGTTTAGGTTTAGCTTCTTCTTTTTTAAAATTTATTTATAAGTAATTATATATACATATATTTATGTATCCCTAAAATCATAAAAATTTAGATAAAAATAAGAAAAAAAATATTTGTTCATATAATATATTCTAGCTAATTTTATAATATTTTAACAACCAATAAAAATACTTTTGTGGAAAATTTCTTATTACTAAACAATAATCAAAATATTCTTAATAGTTGACTAATTAAAGACTTTTATTTTCTAATTAACTAAGTAAGATCCAAAATTCAATAATTCAATAATTACAATAATTAAATTTTAAGTTTTAAAATTATGGGGGTTTACAAATCTCATGGAGGGTACAACACAAATAGATTTTAATAATTTCTTCCAAGATAAGGATGGAAACGCAAATTCTGAAGACCGGTTTAACGCCATGATAGGCGAAGTCAATGGATATTTATTGTATGCTTATCTAAGTTTATTTACTTTCCACTTTGAATAAATTAGTCATTATATGATCAATAGTCTAGGCAGTTTACTTTCTTTGAAACGGTTTTATTTAGATTTAGATCAAGTTATAATATTTGGCAATATGCCAAGTTTAACTATTTAGTAGCATATTAATATATTATTAAATTTTGTTTTTGAAATGTATGGACAATGATGATGGCATATGCTAGATAGATAGTGCAACAACTCATACTATATTGAAAACTAGAAAGTTTTTCATAACATATGCCTCAAATACTGCCAAGGTGACCACCATTGCTGGACCCGTGTAGATTATAGAAGGTTATGGTAAGGCCGATGTTGTGTTGTCAAATGGAACACACTTTGTCATTCAAAATACAGTATTCTCTAGTAGATCTAATAGAAATCTACTCAGCTTTAGAGATATTCGAATGAACGAATTTTATGTTGAAACCATGAATGATGATAACAAAGAGTATCTTTGTATCACCTCTAATATTGGAAGCAATAAGCTCACATTAGAAAAAGTGTAAGCCAATCTTCTCGGGGCTATATCAAACTACTCTAAAGGTAGTAGAATCTCACCCCATCACTAGCAAAAGGCTAAAGGATCCAAGGAAACTAATCCTTTGGCATGACAGATTGGGTCATCCAGGATCGACTATGTTGAGAAATGTCATCAACAATACCAATGGGCATAATTTATCATACCAAAGTCTTTCCTTTCCTACTGAACATTTGTGTGTAGCTTGTTCACATGGGTAAACTCATTACAAGACCTTCACTTCTCAAAATAGCTTCTGAATCACCAATATTCCTTCAGAGAATACAAGATGATATTTGTGGACCAATTGATCCTGCTAGCAGACCTTTCAGGTATTTTATGGTTCTAATAGATGCTTCTAGTCGATGCTCAAATATTTTCTTACTCTCATATAGAAAATTTGCCTTTTTCAAGCTACTTTCTCAGTTGATTAAGCTTAAGACTCATTTTCCTGACCAACATGTTAGAACGATTCGACTTGATAATGTAGCTGAGTTTACTTTTCATACTTTTGATGATTATTGTGCTTCTATAAGAATAGAAGTTAAACATTTTGTCCCTCATGTTCATACCCAAAATGGTTTAGCGGAGTCATTGATTAAGCGTTTTCAGCATATAGCAAAGTCTTTGCTCATGCAATCAAACTTACCCATTTCAGCTTGGAGATATGCCATATTACATGCTGCTAAATTGATCATTGTTAGGCTAACTGCATATCATAAATTTTTACCATCATAATTTGTGACATGCCATCAACTTAACATCTCTTATTTGCGTAAATTTGGTTGTGCTGTTTATGTTTCTATTCTCCCTCATCGGCGCTCTAAAATGGGACCTCAGCGCCATTTAGGAATTTATATTGGTTTTGATTCGCCCTCAATCATTAGATATTTGGAACCTTTAACTGGTGATATTTTTACTGCTAGATTTGCAAACTGTCATTTTGATAAGACTAAATTACCGTTGTTAGGGAAAAATAAGAAAGAAAAGAATGTTCTTACATAACCATTCGTCATAAATAAACGACATTAATTATCGTGGTATAATCCTAATCTGTCTCATCTAGATCCTCGTACTAATCAATGTGAAACCGAGGTACGAAGGATATTGCATCTACGGGAGATTGCAAATCAAATGCCAGATGCATTTACTTATGCAGCTAAAGTAATTAAATTACATGTGCCCGCTGTAAATGTGTCAGCTCGAATTGATATCCCCGTAGAAAAAAATAGCAGAGTGGCTAATGAATCTACTGCACGCCAGAAGCGTGGTAGACCTATAGGTTCGAAGGACTTAGTCCCTAGAAAGAGAAAATGCCCAACTAACGCTCTTAAGGAGGGAAGAGGTTATTGTCTTAGAAAAGACACAAGCCCAAGAGGAGGCTCAGGTACCTGAAAGAAAAGAGATCTCTATGTTTTATACATATACAAGAGAGGTATGAGATCGCAAGTTAAGATATAACAATAGATAGGATATTCTCATTCTCAGTAATTAGTAAAATATCAAAATATCTAAGGGCATTGATGACACCGAACCACGTAGCATCAGTGAATGTCGACAAAGAAAAGATTGGCCAAAATGGAAGGATGTTATTCAAGCAGAATTAGATTTTCTTAATAAACGTGGAGTGTTCGGACCTATAGTACAAACACCAAAAGACATCAGACCGGTAGGTTACAAGTGGGTGTTTGTAAGAAAGCGAAATAAAAAGAATAAAATTGCTCGATTTAAGGCACGATTAGTGCCACAAGGGTTTTCTCAGACACCCAGGATTGATTACGAAGAGACGTATTCTCCCACAATGGATGCAACAATGTTCCGTTATTTGATAAGTCTGACAGTTGAGAAAAAGCTGAAAATGAGACTTATGGACGTTGTAATAGCCTATCTATATGGTGATTTAGATAGCGATATCTATATAAAAATTTCAGATGGATTTAACCTACCCAGCTCAAAAGCTAAGAACATGCATTCCATAAAGCTAAGACGTTCATTGTATGGTTTAAAATAATCCGGAAGGATGTGGTACAACCGTCTTAGTGAATATATGAAAAGTGAGGGATATGAGAATAATCCTATATGCCTATGTGTCTTCATAAAAAAAAAATCTAAGGAGGGTTTCGCTATAGTTGCAGTATATGTCAATGACATAAACTTGATTGGGACAAGACATGAAATCAATGAGACTGCAAGCTATCTGAAAAAGGAGTTCAAGATGAAAGATCTCAGAGACACGAAATATTGTCTCGGATTACAAATTAATCATTGCACTAATGGAATTTTAGTGCATCAATCCAAATACACAGAAAATATATTGAAACAGTTCAATATGGATAAAGCTCATCCCCTTAGCACTCCAATGTTGTTCGATCTTTAGATATCAATAAAGATCCATATCGTCCTAAGGACGACAATAAAATGATGCTAGGACCCGAAGTATCGTACCTTAGTGCCATTAGGGTATTAATGTATCTATCACAATGTATAAGGCCAGGCATATCATTCACTGTCAATCTGTTGGCTAGATATAGCTCGGCGCAAACTCACAGACATTGGAATGGCATTAAATATGTGATGAGATATCTTCGTGGAACTACCGATATGTGATTATTTTATACTTGTGGTTTATCTGACATTGCGAATATATTTAGCTTTGCAGATTCAGGTTATTTATCTTATCCCCATAAATATCGTTCACAAACTAGATATGTGTTTCTTAATAGCAATACAGTTATTTCTTGGAGTTCAACAAAACAGACAATGGTTGCCACCTCCTCAAATCACTCAGAAATATTGGCTCTCCATGAAGCAAGTAGAGAATATATTTGGCTGAGATCGTTGATTCAACACATTCGTAGCTCCTATCACATTTCTCCTACCACAGATACTCCAATTGTTATTCGTGAGGATAATGCAGCATGTATTGCACAAATTCAAGGTGTATTCATTAAAGGAGACAAGACCAAGCACATCTCACCGAAGTTTTTCTATACTCGTGAGCTTCAGAAGAACTTTGATATTGATGTCCAACAAGTTCGCTCAAGTGATAATCTTGCATGCTTGTTCACCAAATCGTTGCCAAAGTCAACTTTTCATAAACTAGTTCATGGAATTTGAATGCGACGTCTTCATCAGCTGACTGTTCAGGATCAACATCATCAGGGGGAGTGATTGTTTTCAGGGAGAGATATATTTTGTATGGACTATAATGCGTTGTACTCTTTTTCCTTATTAATAAATTTTTTTCATTGGATTTTTTTTGACAAGGTTTTAATGAGACAATATTAAGCGTGTCCAACACCTATCTAAGCCATCCTAAAGATTGTACTATTTTCTTTCGCACATATTTTGTCCTAATGAGTTTTTCTGGCAAAGTTTTAACGAGACAGTAGGCTTAGAGATGGTGATCAACCAAAGGAAGAGTGTTATAACGTGGGTTACTAAAGGGTTGGATTCCCACTTTGTATTTTAGTCCCGCATTGATTAGAGATTAGTATTACATCCTCATTGTGTTGTATAAATAAGACATTTGCCTCCCTATGTGATTACATGAATAAGAGATCGTCTCTCCTATTTTCTTCAACCTTCTTCTATTTATTCTAACATCTATGAAGCTTTGGATTGCTATTTGGTAACATATAATTTCTATCAAAGATTTTGATTGGATAGTGTGATCCTATATTTAAAAAAAGGATTCTTCTTTCCTATTTGGAACAGAAAGAAAAGAAGTCTAAACCTTAGATAGATCGATCCTACAGAATTTTTGATCGGATTTAGATATTAGGGTGAGTGCGTTTAAAATTTTCGAGAATAAATTTGAAGCATTTTTTATGGATATACATGACCCGTATAATACTACTACTATTCCAATTTTTAAGAATGGCAAAACTCAAATTCTGTTAGCTTCCCTCAAATTGTTGGCGAATCTCTCATTGGAAAGAGACGTTCAGCCTTCCCACCACGGAAGTCTTCGAGATTCTGGCTGATAGACGGCAACCCTATGGAACATTTGTTATACATAGGGGTGTTGGGCTACCCTATTGTACTCCGTGAACATTTCTACTTTGTGTGTATAGACAGATCTTTTCCTACCAGAATAACTTAGGGGGACAACAACTTAGGGATCAGGAACATATATATATATTTCTCTTCTAAAATATATATAGTTTTTTAAATTAAAATTTTTATAAAAACAAACAAACAAACCTATCACTATCTTAAAAATTAGTATTATCTATCTATTTATTTTTTTAAAACAGAAATATATTTATTTATTCATGTTTTAAAAACAAAGATAGATAGATTTTTTTTTTGTTTTTTAAATAGAGATAAACACTTATTATATATATATTGGATAGGTTTTAAGTTATCTAATCTTAACCTTTGACAACGGTTAAGATTAGATAACTTAAAGTCCATCAAATGGTGATAATATGTTTGGGGTGGACAAAAAAGGTGTGGATTTGATCCCATATATATATATATATATATATATATATATATATATATATATATATATATATATATATATATATATATATTGACTTTATCAATACTTGGATGGTGAAGGGGGCTTCATGCATAAAACCCAAAACAATTTGGGGGGGGGGGGGAACCATCAACAGCTTCTCCCTGACTCACCGCCCCTCTTTACACATGTAGTCTTCCTCCTCCTCCTTCATTTCCAATAGGAACACATGGCTGCTACTGTGTCTACTGCTGCTACTGTGCTACTTCTGCTGCTGTAGCTGCTACTGACCGCAGCCCGCTGCTGCCGCCGCCGGACCAGCGCCACCCACCGCCGACCTCCGCGCCGCCGTCGCCGAACACCGCCGCTACCGGACCCGCGTTACCCACCGGACTTCTCCTTCCCTCATAATTCTACAACTCCTCCTCCCTCTTCCCAAACCTAAGTATTTCCTATTTCTTCCCCCAAATTTTCTTCTAATTTCAAATTAGAATATAGCTTAATTTCAAAACTCCTTGGAATAGAAAATTAGGGAGGAATCAAGTACCAATTTGGGAACTTTGGAAGAAACCTAGGTTGCTCAAGCAAAGGCAAGTCCTCATCTTCCCTTTTTAATTTAGTTATATTTATTAGTCTAAAATGTTATTTAGTGTAATTAAATTTGGGATTCATAATTCAGAATATTTATAGAAAAGAAGGATTTGTTCCTTGATAACTGATTCATATATTAGGACACGATACGAAATGCATTGACACTAGGAGATGATATTATGTGTGTGTTATGTATGTGTTGGGTTGTTTGAATAATCATGTTTGTGTTTACATATCTAGGTATGCACATTTACATGGAAAATCATATAAACATAATTGTAGTATATAAATTGTATTATTACATATTTGTACTTGTGGGATTCAAGTTGTAATCGACTCGAAGAAGAAAGTATACAAGCTAAGACACAAGAGTTTCAATTTTGGTTGGAGTTGTTTTGTATGATTTGGACTAGTCTAATTATTGACGAAGTGCGGTACGGATTCTAGTATAGAACACAATATGGACAACAAATTAAGATTGGGTTTATAATCATTGGACATATTAGAAATATTGATGCTACATGTGATATTCATATGTATATGTATATTAGCCACAAAGATGGATGAAGATTTTTAAAAGTGAAATAATTAGAGGAGTATATAGTTATTAGACGTGTATATAAATTTACTTCTATAAAAGCGTGTTAAAATAGAAGCAGTTAAATACCATCTCGATTTATGTACTTAATTACTAAATGAAAGGAATCTAGAATTGGATTGTATACTTTAAATTAATACTTGGTCATGAAATGAACTCAGAATTGGATTATACAGCTTGTATTATATGGTCAAAAAAATTGTAGGAAAATGGTTGATTGAAATTGCACTCTAAGGCTTCATAAGTAAATTTAGCTATATATTGTGCTTTACCTTTAAGATAGAAACTCTAGACTGTAAGAAACATTTCCATTTACATAGAAAATATTATGTATATATATATATATACTAGGATTAGTTTAATGATCAATGCCTTACTAGCAATGTTATTTATACTAAATCTTTACAAGAATGATATTGTCAATAGAATTGTTATGTTTTCCAATGATTACATTGTGTTGTCTTGCAAATAGCCAGCAAATTGCGAAGCCAATGTATATATACATAGCTAATTACCAAGGTAAGAAGACTCTCTTAAAGATATTAATTTTGTCTAAAAATATAAACTGCATGTATAGCGGTGTTGAGGGTTGCTCCACCGAAGGGATCGGCGAACCTGAAAATGCTACGGAGGGTTGCTCCGGGTCATATATATAAACTGTTAAATTTTTGGAGCCCGAAATACAAAGGAGACTCTGCCGAAAATTTTAAGAACTTTGAGAGTTAACCAAATTTCGATATCCAAAAATGTTGCCGATATCTCCAACCCTAAACTTTAGTTGATATATATATATATATATATATATATATATATATATATATATATATATATATATATATATTAGCGACAGACCACCGACAACTTTAATTGATTTAATTAGGGGACGATTAACAAGAGTCCAAGACACGTAGGACACAGACACAAGTCACTCAACACAAATTTAAAACATATATTTCTGATAATCTGCTCTGTATAAATAGTATTCCTGGAATTCGTGTTCTGATAACTTGACACCTGCATTCTGGATTATGAATGAGACGAAAAGCATGTATCTTATTTTATCCTAGAAATAAATTTTTGCATATTAATAGTAAACGTGATATACAGAGCAGAAACTTAATACAAGATAATAAAATAAGGATTGTTTATAGATTTAGGCTAGAAAGTATTGGGCGGGGGAGAATAACATAAATACCACCTACGAAATCCCGCAACATAATAACAATATATAGCTGATCAGCAGTTAAGCTCTTTCGTAAGGCCTTGCAAATTAAGTGTGTGAGGCTTAACTCACTTTCCTGTTTAAGCCCGAGAGAGGCAGGGCCGGATTATAATCCCGAGTCATCCTGTTCAAGTCACCTGTACCTGAATATAAATACACCTACTTCGATTCAAAATCATCGAATGGGTGAATTAAAGAATTAATTAAGCCCATGAGGGCAGGGCCGAATTCTAAGCACCGTGCCACCAAGTCACAGCCTGATCCCTGATATACGAGATTGTTGGCGAAAAACTAGTTAAAATAGTTATTAAAATATTGTTCTCCAAATTGTGTCATCATTTAGGAAAATTATTTGTGTATTGTGGTAATGACATAGGGATGGTATTGCTTGAATTATTAGACACTATAAGAATAGTAGTTTAGAAATTGTTCGAGTCGCAGACACAATTATATGATTCACCTCCTTATTTCTTGTACAAATATTATTCCTTCCATGTATTACTATCATATCTTTTATTTACTTACCGTTCTTGATCGAGGACTTGTTGTCATTCTGACGACCTAATATTGTTCACTAGGGGAAGACGAAGTATATGAAAAAATGTTACCCCTTTTAACGTGGATGAGGTCGATGAATAATCTTCAAGTGATTCCAGAAAGTACAGCACCAAACATTTTGTAACTAAAACTATGTATATTAAGGAGATGTTATTGTAAAGACTTATTCAGTTGTACTTTAGACGGAGTTGTATAACTTCAGTTGTATTAACTAAGTATTTTAGCATGACTTGCATTTTATTCTAAAGTTATACAAGCGACAATCGCTGATACGGGTACGGTAGTATTCGTATGGGACGTAGCTTGGAGATGTAGTTACGTACCCGGCTCACTGCATCTTTGAAAGCGGGACGACAATATATATATATATATATATATATATATATATATATTGATCCACTTTCGGAGCCCCGCCGAAGCCCCGTCTCCCTGCACCATCGGATCAGGGCGACCCGCGTGGGGCCCCAGCGATCTCGCGTGGCCCCCCCATCACCATTATATATATATATATTTTTGGAAGATGTAATTGTGTTACAGACTCTTGGTCCGAAGACCTACAAACTCGGCCTGAAGGTCCATCACATTCCGGCCCGTAGGCTCACACATGCACATGCACCGCACCTGCGCTACACCCATCATCAACTCACCACTTAATTTCCCTTTGGAAAAATTAAATGACTCTCAGGAGGCTCGAATCCGCAACCTCCTGGGTAATATGCATCGGTCTTAACCACTAGACTAGACGTCATATATATATATATATATATATATATATAATGCGGCTTGAAAAACGGTTCAAAAGTGAGCCTTCCAAACCGTTCGTAAATCCTTAACCTAATTTTTTTAAAATTTTTTAAATGTTACGTGTGTATATCCTTCACCCTTACTTAAAAATTTCTAAAATTTTATCATATTTAAATTCCTATATAATTTTAACTATTTAAATATATTTAAACTAACTAAATAATATTATATATATATATATATATATATATATATATATATATATATATATATATATATATATATATATATATAGAGAGAGAGAGAGAGAGAGAGAGAGAGATTTAAATAATTTACGAGAATAACTTATCGGACAAACATAGGGGATCAGGAACATATACAAGTTTCTCTTCTAAATTTTTTCTCTCTTAAAAAATTTAAACCTTTCCTTTTAAATACAAATCTATCTCTTATATCTTAAAAAATAAGTTTTATTTAGCTTTTTTTTTTTAAACAGAGATAGATTTATTTATTTTGAAAAAATAAAGATAGAAAGATTTGTTTTTTAATATAAAGATAGATTTATTTATTTTAAAAAAATTCTAAATATAATTTCTCTTTCAAAATAGATTAAAAAATAATTTGTCTTTAAAAAATATATTAAAAATATTGGTTTTAATGTTAAATTTTTTATACCACGTGTTGGGAACGAAACGCGAAAATCGTTTCCCAAACACGAAAATAGTTCCCCTAAACCAAGAAGTCGTGAAAGAATCGAACAATAACAACTCAGAGCGTTTTTACGTGAAAAGTCCTTGGAAAAAAAATTATAAGGCGATCGGAGTCCAACACTAATACACACAACAACAATAGCAAGAAAGATAGAAAAAAGGCGGCAAGAGTATTTTGCAACATTGAAAGGAGAAAGAGGGATCGACGACCGGTTCGAAGAAGGAGATCGATTTTACGTAATTTTTCGTCGTCTTCGTTCTTTGTAGTTGTAATCAATTTTTTATTCTAAAGAATTGTGGTGGCCTATGTTGGATCGGTAAAATGTTTGTAGATGGTGTAATCTTTTATTCCAATAGTGGAGCATTTTCAGGATTGGACTCTAATCGTCCCATGGTTTTTTTTTTTTGCAAGAATTTTTCACGTAAAAACACTTTTGTCTGCGTTTGGTTCTTTATGATTGTTGGCATTTAGTGTATGTTGCTTTTCTTTGGTTCTCTCGCAGCTTCTTGGTTTGGGAGAACGGTTTCTGCGTTTCGTTCCCATCACGTGGTATCAGAGCTTTGGTTTCAGAGTGGTGTCAGAATTGACAATCAAACTAAGAAGAAGAGATGTACGCGAAGCCAGTGCGCATGTATTACAAGAAAAATATCCTTTTAACATGACGGTTTGGTAGAGTTTTTGGCCTATTATAACATTTTTATATTTAAAAGTTATATATGTTACATACTTTTATAACTTTCCTACACTCGATCGTTACAAAAGGTTTAAAAAATGGTAAATTCTATCGGCACTACAAAGTTTATTTAGGACAATCCAAATTTTAATTTTTTTTACAAGTTTGCCATTGAAAAATTGCTCCAGGCACACCAATTTTTTTTCCAGGACTGTCAACAGTCCTTCCAATTTTTTTTAGGACCGAAGGATTGTCAACAATGTTGACAGTCCTATTAAAGGAGGAGCACAAAAGAAGAAGCGGCAGTGGTGCGGGGGAGGCCGACGGCGACGGGGTGCGGGGGAGGCACGCGCATGTGCGTGGGGAGGAAGAAGAAGCAGCAACAACAGCAGTGGCGACAGTGGTGCGGGAACGGGAGGCGAATGCGGGGGGCACGGGTGGGCGGCAGCGAGGGCGGGCCGTCGCGGACGGTCGAGGCGCGCACACGCGCGCGCGGGGCTGTGCGCCTCCTCCTTCGGCAGGTGGAGTTGGAGTTACGGTTGGACAATCCTGAGTAAAATTTGGAATGTTCTTAGTAAAATTTTTAAAAATCTGGATTATTCTGAAATAATGGACTATCCTAAACAAAAAAATGAAGTGTATAGAGAATTTGCCTGAAAAAATCATTTCAACTTCGTTGCCCCGCTCTTTTTTTTTTTTTTTTTTTCTGTTCAAAAATTTTCGAATCCCAAACCCAACTCCTGGCACCATACCGATTTTGGCCACACCCATAACTCATGGTTCTAAAAAGAAAGTATTGACACGTCTACTTAGTCCTTTGCCTCTGCTTACGCAGGACAAGAATTCGTCTAATTAGATCAGCAATATAAGAATAAGAATTCCCAATCTTTTTTTTGTTGATCAGACGACACCCGAATTTGAACCGGAGATAAAGGATTTGGAGTCCCCCGCCTTACCACTTGGCCATGTCGCCGTCTAATTCGATCAAATCAAAAATGGATAAAAATATTCTCTCTCTCTCTCTCCTACTTCTTCGACCCATCCACCCCCCATTCCCCGGCTCTCTCTCTCTCTCCTGGCTACTTCTTCAACCCATCTCCCCCCCCCCCCCCCCCCCCTCTCTCTCTCTCTCTCTCTCTCTCTCTCTCTCTCTCTCTCTCTATATATATATATATATATATATATGACATCTCCCGCACTCATTTTCTTTCCCGCAAACAAGAGAATCCCAAGCCCTCTGAAGAAATGTGGTCCGATTCTCTCCCTGCGACCACTTCAAGAGGGGAGGAAGGGATAGGAGAGAGCCAGCGATTCCAGCTCAAGACCGCTGGAACCACTCTCCTTTTAGACCCGAATCTCCGGCTATAAATTCTCCCATCTACAGACTATTTCATTTCCCCTTTCCCAGAAACCCTAATTTCCCCCTTCCTCCACGAAACCCTAAAATCCAAGGGTTTTACCTTCCCTTCTCCTAATTTTATAAACCCTAATTTCCGTTCGAGACACGAAGGTGAGCTTATGCCCCCTTTTTTTTGGTTTGAAGCATTTCTTGTTGATTTTGATGGATTCAAGTTAATTCTTGTTTTGTTTTTTTTTGGTGGGTTCAGACATGGGAGAAGTGAGGGGCAACGATGCCTACGAGGAGGAGCTTCTCGATTAAGAAAGAGGACGAAGAGAAGGCCCATGATTCCGTGGCAGCCAAGGCCACGGGCGAAGCGGTGAAGAAGTAAGATTGATTTTTTTTTTTCCTTTGATGTTTTCCTTAAATCATTTTTGTTCTCGTAAACAAGTTTATTTCTTTAGTTCTGGATATATTGGCACATGTTAATTGTTGATAATTTATGTAAAAGCCCATTTATTCGTGTACAAGGATGTTTCGACTAGGGTTATAGCTGAGTTACTGAGACTGGAGTAGACAATCGTGTCTAAGGTGATGACGAGGAACCTTACTTTGTCATGGCAGACACGCTGGCCATGAAAACTTTGCAGATAATGGTTCAAGGTTGGATTTTATTTTTGTCAGTAATTGTAATAGATGTTTCCAATGATTGCGGTTACTTTGATAGCGAAATAAATTAAATTTAGCAAAAAGATGTGCTTGATGGAGTTTTAAGATATGAGTTAGAGCAGTAAAGTTGGCACATTATCTGTACAGTGAAAATAAATGTATAAAGAGATCGAAACAACTCACTTTACTAGCTTTAAAACATCATCATTTAATAGTCTTATTATTTCGTACACAAGGAATGCATTGCTCAGATATGATTATGGCATAATAATTTAGTGAACTAACAATGTCCACGTGCATCCAAAATAAATACAGTATTGGGTGGGAGAAAATTATAGAGGCATATGGACTTGATGATAACTAATGGTTCACCTCATTATATGAAGATCGGCATTCTTGGCTGCATTCTGGGCTACCAGGTTTCCTTAAAGGAACATTCTGGACAAGAATGTCCATTTAATCATAGCTACAGATCTTTTTTTTTTAAACAAATAATCAATACTCAAAAGAACAATTGACAGGTTCTTGTTCGATCAATGCAATTTCATATTCTTAAGGATGAGACTGAAAGTAGTTATTGTTTTAGTTAAAGATCAACAGTTATTGCAATTTGACATGTTACCATTTTTACCATGTACATTGATAGAATTGTTATTACTCTGTATTGTTTTATGGTCATTTCATTGCTGCTGTATACGTGGAAGATGCTGAAATTGCTCAATTGATATTGTTGATATAATAATTAAGAGAGAAACTTCAGACTCTGTTTCTGATCCAATTTTCAATAGAAAGAAAAACAAAAGACAATCAATCTCTTCTTAGGAAGTCAAGTCGAGTAGAAGAACAAAAGACAATCAATCTCTTTAATGATTTACTTCTCTAGTGTTTGAAGTGTAAAATGGTCTGTAAACATATTATTTATATATTATGCAGAACATTCAGAATTTATTAGAAAGTTAATGACATTATGAAATTTGGATTAGTTTTTGAAATGCTGATCAAACTTGATGGAAATAGTTACATTTTGTTTTCTGAAACTTATCTTTCATGAATTATTTCATAAATAAATGTTCAGTTCTTATCAAGTTATTTTGAAAATATG
The DNA here is from genome assembly GCA_036927795.1 of Iris macrosiphon. Taxonomy (NCBI): domain Eukaryota; kingdom Viridiplantae; phylum Streptophyta; class Magnoliopsida; order Asparagales; family Iridaceae; genus Iris; species Iris macrosiphon. The sequence goes on along the minus strand of JAYESA010000004.1, from coordinate 59,134,164 downwards.
GGTTATTGTACACATTAATCGTAGAAGCAACTAGTTAGATACCTGCACTATAGGTATGGTTTTAAGAAGAAAAAGGTCTCAGATCAAGAGAATAAATGAAAACTTATTATTATTTTTCTTGTATGCTTATACTTTTCTATGTATTTACGGTCATGTTATACTAGGTTGCACTTTTGGCAACAAAGAACTGATCCTGCAATACTTCCACCATTGATTTGACATGGTTACACTTGCTTGCTACTGGATTCTCATTCTAAATATTTATGTAGAATTTTACTTGTGACATTTTGTCTCTTATCTCTGTTTTCTTTTACTAAAGTTCCTAAGCAATACCTTGTACTACTAGTAGGGACTATATCTGGTAACTGTCTATCCAATTTGTAACTGTCTATCCAATTTTTGCAAACGCTCATCCATGTTATTTTAATTTGAGCTTATTTGATTTTTTTTTTTGAGGTAAATTTTGTGAAACCCCTTTATGTTTAAGTTTTCTTAGGAACACACTGCCATTGTTCTATTTGTTAATGTACATCTTATGCCATTTCTTGATGAAACCGTTAAAAAGGTAAAAAAGAAAAAGCTCTTTTCTCGTGAAATGTTGAAAAGAAACAAATTATTTTTATATAGTTCCTATTGCTCTCCATCCCTCCACTCCTTTGCAAGTTGCAACAAATGGCAAAAAACTGCCATCCTGACTCACCCTTCTCTATATCTAAAGAACATATTCTTCCTTTTGGTATGTTGGCAGTGCTGCCTAATGCAGGTGACCCCTCCCTCTAACCCCTCCCTCACTAGGCCGCCAGTCTTGGTGGGAGAGGAAATATTTTAACTTAGGAATTAGGATCCTAGGAGATCAGGATGTATATAATCTGGTTCCCTATCAGATCCAATATGATCCTTGGTCTAGTTGGATACATATTGTTGCAAAGATACATCAATGCAAGTCATTCACACTAGGGAAAGCAGTAGCTCGGAATGGGATGACTCATAATCAACAATAAACTTCCTCAGCTTATATCCTTAGAATTTTTTTTGAAAGGGTTCTGATCTGTCAGTATTGGTCGTTAGAAATTCAATACAAGTGTTATGTATGTTCAAAAACTTTATGCAAAATCAAGCAGATCAAGAGAATAAATGAAAACTTGTTAATAAGTAATTACTTTTAAACATATTAGAGCATGATCACTTTATTCGCATTCCATATTTCTCATACAGAGGCATGTCAATTTCTCTGTTGATGATAAGGGCTTTTATCATTATTTCATTGTATTTAATATGGGGATGGTCTGATAGTAATATTGCTGCTAGATTCATTTATTTTGTAAGTTGCTTTCACTTTGATTTTGTGGTATATATAGATCTAATATGAGCTAGTGTATCATGGTGGCAGTCAATATACCTGCTTGAATTCAGCTAAGGTTGATAAGAACCTGGATATCGATGAGAAGCCTCAATATCTCTAGAAGAAGCACTGCAGAAAGTGACATTTTTAGCTATTTATCAGTCTTTAGCCGCCTTTTCTGTAATGAATACTTGAACATTTATATTTTATAGTGCTCCTATATCTGCTTTTCACATAGCATAATTTAATATGGTTCCTAAATCACTTGTCTGGGGTTTGATCAGGTAGTACAACTTTGCAGAAGGTGGGATCTTCAGTAGTTCCTTATAAGAAAGCTTCATATTTCTACCAACGACCGAAGTCGAAGTAAGAATTCACCATTCCTATTGAGGTTCTTCTATATTTCCTTTGGCACCTTGGTCTTATACAAACTGGTTTGTTTATTTTTTGGCTGTGATCAGGTGATTATGTTTCTGCTGCAACGATTCTTGGAGTACCATATCTTGCTTGTATCTATATGTTGTTAAGAGTTATTTTATTTTGTTATTTATCATACGAGGGTATAATAGTAATTGTGGGTATATTGTATATCAATATAAATAGACATGAGATGCAACCTAGGGTTTTATGCCCTTGCAGTCTCATTTCTTATATTCTTTTATCTTCTACTTTTCTCATTTTCTCCACTCCATCTCCAAACTTCACTTGGTATCAGAGCATATTTCGAAAGTACTGTACATCCTATCCACGACAGGGTCGACCGAACTCGGTCTTGAGTTCGACAGGGGTCCGGAGGCGGTAGCCCCGGAAAAAAAATTCGGCTGTTTTTTCGTATGCTTTTCATAATTCGCCGTTCGTTTTTCGTGGTCGTTCGTGGTTCGTTTATGAGATATAGGGTTTCTACATATCTCTGTTGGTTGTTCGTCGTCGGTTAGGGTTTCAAAGATCTCGTCTTTCTGTTGTATCTGCAAGTATGGTGGGGACCGAATCTTCTGGCGAGATTAATAGGGGTGGTGGTTGTGGCACCCCGTTTCTCCTATTCGAGGAGCGCGACTAAGAAACACAAGATGGTATCGTTCGATCAGGATAGATTGAAACAAGAACTCGTCCTCGTTATGGATTTGTTTCTTCGGAATCGATTTCCATATTCAGTGGACCGTGCCCCCGGGATCGACTTAGCGGCAGAGTCAGGAGGGACCTCTCCGCTGTTATCTTTGTTGCCTCGTATTTCGATGTCGCTTGTTGCTTTTGTGCTTTGAGTTGGTTTTCGGATTTACTTGTTTTCCTTGAACGGTTTCGATGGATTTCATTATTTTCGTTCATTGAACTGCACTTCAATTCCGAGATTGGAAAGAGTGGAAGAGGTATTGATTGAGCTGTTCGTGATGCAGGTGAACGTGCTGTAGGCGGCTTACGAGCGGAGTCTTGAAGCGCCTCTTTCCTTCTCCCTTCCAACCAACTAAGTGAGTGGCTACCATCCCGATTAGCTAGCCCTGCTTCCAAGTCTTGACACCTAAAACTCTTGCATTCTTGTTGCTCTGATCAAATGATACCAAATAATAACTAAAAGATGTCAAGATAAAAAGGGAATAGACTTGGACTATATTGCTTGTCATTCAACTTGGGAACGGTTACTCATTTGCATGCTTGTTCGTTTGGAATGTTCATAATATGCTTCACTTTTGTTAGAATGTAGTACTTCTTCAATAAATTGTGATATGCATGTTGATCACCTTTTGCTATGCGATATATTGATCAAAAAGACTATGCAAAACCGTTTATGCTATGGAACTGTTATCGTGAATATTGTTTGATCACGGACAACTTGTGCACAAGGTATCTTATGAGTTCCGCGGACGGTCGCCGGGGCGCTGGGGCCGATCCGATCCGGACGGAACGTATGTATAGTCGTATGTTATGGGACAAGATGTTATGTAGCAGGGCTCGCAACCTTCGTTGCATATCATTTGTCTTGAGACTATAACCCGTCCCTTTGTGGCATCATGCCAGTGATCCCTATGTATATTTGAACCTGTTGCATACTAACTTGTGTCTTCGTGGCAGGGAAGGCATGGTAAGTATTGTGCAGGTCATTTAGACGGACAGGTAAAAGTCACCAAACGGTGACAAGTTCATTTCAGTAAATTCTATATGCTGCTTACTTGTAAATGAACTAAGGCAAGATAAAAATCCACAAAAATATGCATGCTTCATTAAAACAACGTGTTGATTGGTATAGTTGGGTTAGCTCGCCTTCACCAGTATGTTTCGACATACTGACCCTCGTTGAAACAGGTTTTCCGCACTAAGGCGAACCGAGCGAGGAGCCGAAGTCGTCTTCCCGATCCAGTCCAACTGTAGGCGTGTTCAGATCGCGCCATCCTTGAAGCATTTTGAAGCAGGAGCTTGCAACTCTATACACAATGCAGCTCCGTGGCCAAGCCGTCCTCCAACCTTGAGGTCTTTATCATTTTGAAGTTTAGTAAAGGGATGTAATGTACATGACTGCTATCTCATTTTGTGTCAACACTTTTGTAAGCCCGTGCGACAAATTAGCTGACTCGTTCAAGAGTTTGTAATAGATGTTCATTATCAATAAAGAGAACTTTTTCATGTTTCAAATCTGTGTTTCAATTTATATGCGTACTCTGAATATGTGCTCGTTATGCAAAATACTTTAGCCTTGTGCGGGCGCAACTCCAGGCCCGCACGACGGTCACGATTCGGGGGACGCCCCAACGATTTCACGGAATCGGGTCGTGACATAGTGGTATCAGAGCACAGATTCAAGTTCCTTAGACTCGTACTCGAAAAGTTCCTTTAACGATAAATCCTCGTGCAAACTCTTGAACTCGCTAGGCCAAAATGAGATACGTTCATGCAATGAGTCCATAATACATTATAATCCTAATGTAATTTACCTTCTTTTGAAGGAATGGCACCAGCGCAATCCTCAGCGCTAGCACCGGACGAAACGCAAGGTCAAGAAAGTATTTCGGGCACTTCGAAAAGTTCAAGGAGCCAGCGAGCCGTGCCAAGCATCGATTCCATCCAGCAAATGTTGCGGATGTTGGAGGCAAACCAACAAAGGGACGAGGCTCGCTACGAACGGGCCAAGAAGCGGGCGGAGGAGAGTCAGCTCAAGTTTCAAGACAATATAGAAGCTCGATTCTCAGTCCAACAGAAGCAGGTAGATGTCCTGCAACAGATCGTTCAGACTTTGGCTTCCAACCATTCCGCGGCAACAGCAGCGACTCCGGTGGAACAACCCGTGCTTGAAGTAGAGACGCCGCAAATTCCAAGGACGAGGGACGTGACTGCCTTCGACTTTGGCCACTTTAAGAAAGTCTGCAACACTCCATTCAACGGGTCCGAGGACCCAATCGTGGCTCTAGATTGGTTGGCCGAACTTGAAGACTACTTCGCTCTGCTAGAGGTCCCCGAAGAGAAGCGCGTCGTATGCGCGCAACTACAACTCCGTCTCAACGCGCACGATTGGTGGGACGTGCATCGACGATCTTTTCAATTTGACCATGGAGAGGAGGCGATCTCGTGGACGATTTTTCGTGCCGCGTTTGGAGAGGAGTTTATACCCCCTCCAGTACGACGTCAGATGGAGAATAAGTTCGTGCAGCTGAGGCATGGCAGCATGACAGTTAAACAGTATTCCGCCGAGTTCAACCGACTCTACAAATTCGCTAGCGCCTATTTACCTGATGTAGCGAGTCGAGCCAGAAGGTTTGAAGGTGGTTTGCGCCCTGCCATCCATGCGCACGTAGTCGTTCATCAGGAACGGACAATGCGTGAAGTCATGAATTACGCTCTATGAGCTGCAGTACCCTCACGTTTCTACCGGCGTTGTGCATACCTACAATCACAAACGCCAAAGCAACGATAGAGGAAACGCTGCAAAGCGTCAAAACAATGGTGGCCATCAGAAAGGAAATCCGAGACCATTCTGTGATTTCTGTAAAAGACAAGGGCACACTACCGATAGATGTTACAGCAGGAAAGGGCTGTGCTTCAACTATAGCGGGCCAGGCCACAGCTCGGGATTGTCTACTCCCCTCTAAGCTTCTGCCTCAACAAAATAATCCCTAACGGTTGGTTCTATTCCTAAGTTTCGGGACGAAACTTCCAATTAGTTGGGTAGGATGTGGCGTCCCGTTCCTCCTATTCGAGGAGCGCGGCTAAGAAACACAAGATGGTATCGTTCGATCGGGATAGATTGAAACAAGAACTCGTCCTCGTTATGGATTTGTTTCTTCGGAATCGATTCCCATATTCAGTGGACCGTGCCCCCGGGATCGACTTAGCGGCAGAGTCAGGAGGGACCTCTCCGCTGTTATCTTTGTTGCCTCGGATTTCGATGTCGCTTGTTGCTTTTGTGCTTTGAGTTGGTTTTCGGATTTGCTTGTTTTCCTTGAACGGTTCGATGGATTTCATTGTTTTCGTTCATTGAACTGCACTTCAATTTCGAGATTGGAAAGAGTGGAAGAGGTATTGATCGAGCTGTTCGTGATGCAGGTGAACGAGCTGTAGGCGGCTTACGAGCGGAGTCTTGAAGCGCCTTTTTCCTTCTCCCTTCCAACCAACTAAGTGAGTGGCTACCATCCCGATTAGCTAGCCCTGCTTCCAAGTCTTCACACCTAAAACTCTTGTATTCTTGTTGCTCCGATCAAACGATACCAAATAATAACTAAAAGATGTCAAGATAAAAATGGAATAGACTTGGACTATATTGCTTGTCATTCAACTTGGGAACGGTTACTCATTTGCATGCTTGTTCGTTTGGAATGTTCATAATATACTTCACTTTTGTTAGAATGTAATACTTCTTTAATAAATTGTGATATGCATGTTGATCACCTTTTGCTATGCGATATATTGATCAAAAATACTATGCAAAACCGTTTATGCTATGGAACTGTTATCGTGAATATTGTTTGATCACGGACAACTTGTGCACAAGGTATGTTATGAGTTCCGCGGACGGTCACCGGGGCACTGGGACCGATCCGATCCGGACGGAACGTATGTATAGTCGTATGTTATGGGGCAAGATGTTATGTAGCGGGGCTCCCAACCTGCGTTGCATATCATTTGTCGTGAGACTATAACCCGTCCCTTTGTGGCATCATGCCAGTGATCCCTATGCATATTTGAACCTGTTGCATACTAACTTGTGTCTTTGTGGCAGGGAAGGCATGGTAAGTATTGTGCAGGTCGTTTAGACGGACAGGTAAAAGTCATCAAACGGTGACAAGTTCATTTCAGTAAACTCTATATGCTGCTTACTTGTAAATGAACCAAGGCAAGATAGAAACCCACAAAAATATGCATGCTTCATTAAAACAATGTGTTGATTGGTATAGTTGGGTTAGTTCGCCTTCACCAGTATGTTTCGACATACTGACCCTCGTTGAAACAGGTTTCCCGCACTAAGGCGAACCGAGCGAGGAGCCGAAGTCGTCTTCCCGATCCAGTCCAGCTGTAGGCGTGTTCAATCCTTGAAGCATTTTGAAGCAGGAGCTTGCAACTCTATACACAATGCAGTTCCGTGACAAAGCTGTCCTCCAGCCTGGAGGTCTTTATCATTTTGAAGTTTAGTAAAGTGATGTAATGTACAAGACTGCTATCTCATTTTGTGTCAACACTTTTGTAAGCCCGTGCGACAAATTAGCTGACTCGTTCAAGAGTTTGTAATAGATATTCATTATCAATAAAGAAAACTTTTTCATGTTTCAAATCTGTGTTTCAATTTATCTGCGTACTCTGAATATGTGCTCGTTATGCAAAATACTTTAGCCTTGTGCGGGCGCAACCCTAGGCCCGCACGACGGTCACGATTCGGGGGATGTCCCAACGATTTCACGGAATTGGGTCGTGACAGTGGTAGCGGAGGTGGTTCTCCTTTTACTGTTATTCATAATGATGAATTGGGAAAGTCGATTACAGCGGTGAAACTTAATAGTGCAAACTATCTTGTCTGGTCCAAGTCTATCAATGGTGTTAAGGGCGAAGAAGATGTTGAAAATTTTGACGGAAGAACCCCCGCCTAAAACTTTCGCTGAGTATGAAGATTGGATGAGTGCAGATGCATACGTTATGTCGTAGTTGTGGCATAGTATAGAGCCGTATATCGCTGCTAATGTTCAGTGGTGTGAATCAAGCAAACATATTTGGACATCTCTGGAAGAATCATATTCGCAGAAGCGAAACATTGTCCGTATCTATGAGTTGTACGAGTTATTGTTTAATACAAAGTAAAATGGGAAGCCTGTGAATGAATATCTGGCTTCAAAGAAGGCTTTGTGGGAGGAACTGCTTTAATATCATCATGTTACTACTGATTTGAAGGAAGCTCAGAGACAGAAGTAAGAGTTTCATGTTTCACTTATCCTAGCCGGCTTGGATCCTGTGCTCGAACCTTATAAAGCTCAAATCCTTGCTGAGAGCAGTTACCTACGGTGGCAGATATTTTCTTCCGTCTCAATCGTTCCTTTCTAGGACAGTTCTGTGGTGCCGAGTACTGACTCCTCTGCCATAGTTTCTAGTGCTGCTAGTCGTGGTGGTGGATGTGGCGGTAGAGATGATGGTCGTAGTTTTGGTCGAGGAGGAGGCCATGGTGGTAGAGACAATGGTCGTGGTGGTGGCCGCGGTGGTGATGGCTGTGGTCAACCACGAAAACTATTGTGGAATGCTCGGTCATGTCGAAGACTATTGTTGGGACAAGTGGGGCAAACCAGAATATGCACATCAAGTGCATGATGAAAATATGCAGTCGCAGGTCACCACTTTTGCTCCCAGAGATGATACTTCAGATTTCAATCAGACTTCAACGTCTGATATCTTATCTCCATTTGAATTTTGAACAGATCCTCCAGAAGTTGAACGTGTTTGCTAGTACCACCTCCTAACCTACTGCAACTGTCACATATAGATAATCCTGCTTTTGTGGCAACCCAGTCACCATCCACCTCTTGGGTTATTGACTTAAAAGCAAGCTCTCACATGTCTGGTATAACTGCTCTTTCATAATCGTAGTCCCATGATATATAATATTATCTTGGCTGATGGGTCTACTCGTTCTGTGCTTGAAAAATGTGTCATTCACCCTACTCGATCACTATCATTATTTGATTCATTATATGTGCCTAATTTTTCATTTAATTTGTTATCTGTGAGTAAGTTAACTAAATCTTTTCAATGTTCTGTGACATTTTCTTTCAATTCGTATGTTTTTCAGGACCTTAGGACGAAAAAGATAATTGGTTCGGGGCATGAAAAAGATGAACTCTACTACTTGGATCTACCTGGAAAGGCTTTCACTTCTCAAAATCAAATGAAAAATTTGATTTGGATAGAAAGAGAATACATTTATACATTCACAAAATAAAATTCATTTTTAAGGGGGAAATGATTCTGTCGTTTTCTTCCGAAATTTATTGATATTTAATCAAATCAGTGTTTTGAGAAGTAGCCGTCCCCCTGAAAGGAAGGAGGCGCAAATAGGTTTGGTTTGGCAACTGTCCAAGCTCAAGGGAGACTTTCACAAGTAATGAAAAGTGAATAAAAAAAGTACTCAACCAGCTTCAGCTCATGCACAACGCAAATCTAAGTTGATCAATCAAATATTGCAAAGTCCGAATATTTACTACCGTTCCGAATTGGATCATAACGGAATTTCTGCCTATACCAACACTATAATATCAGTACTTAGATCTAACATAATATAACCCAATTGAGACATTGTAGAATAAGCTAAACTTCTTTTAATGTCTCGGGACCAAATTGGTTATTGGACAGTAAAAATTGTGACAGGTGTACCTGACGATATTCCCGTAGTAGATGTTATGGATTTTTGTGTGCATTCAAGCCGGCAGAGATGTTATGGATCTTATTTTTTCTCTGGGAATACATCGACTTTCCATAAGGGAGTCGAATGAAATCCAAGTTTCTTCTCCGTTGCAGTGACATTATCGTTTGGGACATCCGTCTTTGGCTAAGTTGCGTCAAGTTGTTTCTAGTTTGAGTCATGTTTCTAGTCTTGAATGTGAGGCTTGTCAGTTAGGCAAGCATCATCGTAGTTCCTTCATCGTCGTAGTGAGTCGTCAATTAGAGTCTTTTGATCTTGTTCATTCTGATATTTGACGTCCGTCTAGAGTCAAAAGTCCGAAAGGATTTCAGTATTTTGTTATTTTTATTGATGATTATTCCAGAATGACTTGGTGTTATTTAATGAAAGAAAGATCCGAGTTTCCAAATGTGGTATCTTTTATAATGAAGTTTATGTTCAGTTTGATAAACATATCAAAATTTTGCTTTCTGATAATGCTTTGGAGTATACTCAATTTTCTGTGAACAATTTTTGTGTTGATCGTGGTATGATTCATCAAACAAGTTGTGTCCACACCTCTCAACAAAATGGTATAGCCGAATGCAAATATCGACACATTTTAGATGTGACTCAAATTCTCATGTTAAATATGCATGTTCCTAAACAGTACTGGACAGATGCTGTTTTTACTATATGTTATCTAATTAATTGCATGCCATTAACTGTATTGAATAACAAAGTTCCATTTTTTATATTACATACAAATGTCGTACCTTTTTTCTTACCTCATCGAGTGATTGGGTGTGTCGCTTTTATTCATAACTTGGAACCTAATCGAGATAAGTTGGCTCCTAGATCTTTGAGGTGTCTTTCTTGGTTCCTCGTACTCACAAAGGTTATCGTTGTTACAGTCCACAGTCACACAAGTATTATGTTAGTGCAGATGTTACATTCTTTGAGTCTACCCTTCTTTCCTTCAGGAGACCGTTGTATTCCTTTTACAACAGATTTGATATCTTCCATACGACTTTCGGTCATTCCTAAATCAATTTTTGTCTCTATTTTTTCTTTACAGGTTTATCAGAGATCCAAGGACAGGCCAGTGGTTCTGCAGAATTCAGCCCTCAACTAATCAGCTTCCGTGCCTGAGGTTTTTGCTCCCATCACCACAGATCCAGATGATTTTTCTATTGCTCTCAGAAAAAGAAAACGCCTTTGTACCACAAAAAATAAGCATATCCTCTTTCTAACTATGTTCCATTACACCGTGCTTCATCTTTTCATACATTTGCTGTTTCATTGTTTTTTATTTCCATTTCCAAAACTTATAAGCAGGCTGTGTCATCTTCTGATTGAAAAAATGCAATGGATGAGAAGATGTATGCTTTACATCAAAATCAGACTTTGGGAGCTTACATCACTTCCTGTTGGGAAGCAGACAGTGGATTGTAGATGAGTGTACACTGTTAAGTATCATCTCGATGGTTCTGTTCAGCGCCTGAAGGCACGGTTGGTTGCCAAAGGGTATACTTAGACATATGGTGTTGGATTATATGGAGACACTCTCCAGTGGCTCGGCTGAATTCAATTCAGATTCTTATTTCTGTAGCGGTTAATCGCCAATGGCCTATATTTCAGCTGGACATAAAGAATTCTTTCTTGAATGATGACTTACAGGAGGAGGTTTATATGGATCAACCACCGGAATATGTTATAGCAGAAAATGCAAAACTCGTATGTCGATTGAAGAAAGCATTATATGGACTGAAACAGTCACCTCGTGCTTGGTTTGATAAGTTCAGTTCAGTTCTTATTCAGTATGGCTTTTGGCACACCACATCAGATCATTCAGTATTTTGCCATTCTTCCTCAGAATGTATTATCGTGTTGATTGTTTATGTTGATGATATCATTATATCTGGGAGTGATCATATTGGGATTGTGGACTTTTCATACTAAGGATTTGGGTCTTCTTCGATATTTTCTTCGAATCGGTGTTGCTCGATCTAAGAAGGGTGTGTATCTGTCACAACGTATGTTTTAGGCTTGCTCTCCGAGACTGGGATGTTGGAGTGTCGGCCAGTTGAGACTCCCATGGATTATCATGACAAGCTTGATGCTGACAGAGAAGAGTTATTTGAGGATGTTGGCTATTATAGACGTTTGGTTGACAAACATATATATATATATATATATTACTGTTACTCGACCAGACATCATATATGCAGTTGGAGCATTTAGTCAATTTATGCATGCCCCTCGACAATCACATTGGGAGGCTTTCTCTCGCATTCTTTGATACTTGAATGGTGCATCTGGAAAGTGTTTGTTGTACAAACCTTCCCAGTTGCTTACGGTGACGGGGTTCAGTGATGCTGATTGGACAGACAGTCGCAGTGATAGGTCTACTTCTGGCTATTGTACGTTTGTGGGTGGCAATCTTGTCACGTGGCGTAGTAAAAAGCAGAATGTTGTGGCTCGTTCTAGTGCAGAGGCCGAATACCGTGTGATGGCTCATACAACTTCTGAGATGATGTGGGTGCAGTCTCTTCTTCATGAAATGTGAATTATGATTCCTATTCCGATGGAGATATTGTGATAATCAGTCAGCAATGTTTATCGCAAGTAATCCGGTGTTTCGTGAGCGCATGAAGCATATCGACTTGGATTGTCATTTTGTTCGTGATTTGTTGCTGAAGAAACAAATTGTCATTCCTTGTGTTCGGTCAGATGATCAATTAGATGATATCCTCATCAAACCACTTGCTCGTGGTCAATTTTCTGATTTATGTAGCAAGTTGGGTATGTCTGATCTATATGCTCCTGCTTGAGGGAGGGTGTTAGGGTTATTTTATTTTATTATTTATCATATGAGGGTATAATAGTAATTGTGGGTGTATTGCATATCAATATAAATAGACATGAGATGCAAACTAGGGTTTTATGTCCTTGCAATATTCTTTTTCATATTCTCTCTTCTCCTACTTTTCTCCTTCTCTCCTCTCCATGTCCAAACTTCACTCATGTTTTGCTGTGTGATGTATTATTCATAATCTAACGTGAAACTTGGATCTAATTCCGTTTTCATGATACTCATTTCATGTGAAAATTTAGCTAACCATATATTTGTTGTGTTCTTGTTACTTTTTGTGTAGGTAGCTGAGAATTCACACACGGAATACAAAGCTTGGGATCTTTTGTTGGTCTATTACCTGGTTTTTGCATTGGTATAGGGATCAAGGCCGTTGGAGGTTGAACCAGTGAGTGTTTTGTTGGATTTCTTGGAGCCATGGCGATGCTGTCGTATGCTAATTCCAGAAGGATGTATTCATGGTGGTGGGATAGACATATTAGCCCAAAGAACTCTAGATGGCTTCAGGAAAACTTGGCAGGTATGTGTGGCTTACTAATCACTTGATATCATGCACACATGCTCCTGATGCGAAAGTGACGGGGCTTTTTCGTGACCCAAAATAAAAATGTTGGTGATTCTAGGATTATCCTAAAGAGTTGATGAACTTTAGTTAGTTCCCTATTGTGCACAAGTATTAATACAAACAATTTTCTCTTTCTTAAATTTAATATATCTTCTGGAACTAGTGCAACTCCTCCTTAGTGTAAATTAGAATATAAACGATGAAACCCTGTCATAATTGTAGTTAGTTAATTAGTTGATTGGTTTTCCATCATTTTGTTATCTGTAATCTTGATTTATATTCAGTATCTTCTTAGGAAAACTGAAATAATGGTTTTATGTTTTGTTACATTCAATGTTTTGCCTTGCTTTTTTATTGCTACAATAAACTTTACATTCTAGATTGGCAGCAAACTAATAGGCATCTATGATGATATGGTAAGATAAAATGCTTGAGACTATCAACAACTAAGTCTTTTAATGACAGGTGGGTACACCCAAAACACAGGAGATTTCTTGCGAGGACTAATGGCACCTGTGGTCCAATGCCTCATAACATACCAAAAGGTTTACTTGGCATGCTTTTCAATACAATAGTAAGTCGACAATTACATTTAATCCAATTTCTTATGTGACAGTGCCGATAAGATTAATTTTATTTTAGAGAAGAACCTTTTGTATTATTGATTGAAACTCGTCCTGACACTTACTGGGACTTGCAAGCTATTGATTGTCAGAGGTGCGCCTTGCTCTCCTCATATGGACAACTTGGTAACTGCTTTCAGAGTATGGAAGTTGCAGCATGATTTAACATCTTCACCACTCAAGTAGCACCTTCCATAAAAAGTTCAGGTTTATGCATTATTCGACCGTCTCAAAATATGACAATTTTTAGTTGTTTATCACTGTCGACAGTTGTTAACATTAGCTACATTACTTTTCTTTTGTCAATTTGTTAGTTAGCTGAAGAACCTTCTGTAGAATATTTTCATGTGCACTTTCGAAATTTCTGTTTACTAGATATATCAAAAGATAGTTATGATGTGATTTATAGATTATTTCTACATTTGTCACACTCACAGTAGCATTGGTTCCCTGCATATGCTGTAATTGATAAATATATGAGTAAGGAATGCTGAAGGTGCATGCATATAGCTCTCGCAAACGATACAAAACTTTAGAGTAGCCGAGAATCGATACTTAGTTGTATTTATGTTCAATTTAGAAGGGAAGCAACTAAGCACAAGAGAAATGGAAGTCAAATTAGAGAAAGCTCCTAAACTGATGGTTGTTTCCCTAGAAGAAAAAATAACTGCTTCAGTCTGTTACTCTGGGTACCATTGTGCCAAGGAAAATTGCCATGCCCAAAATCTGTAGCTTAGCAGCAACCCAGTTTGATCTTGTGGCTCTTCTAGTTGTCGCCGAAAGTTGGTGCTGTTACTGTGTGTCAGAGTATGAAATACTGAATCTATATTGAGCATATATATTATATATACTCAATATATATTGGTGAAGAATTAAGTAACCAAGAACAACAATTTAGTATTGGAGCCTGTGCATAGTAAATAATTCACAAAAACTTAGCTCGTAAATGCATGATACAAATAAGGACCCTCATCCACAACTAATGTCATAAATTCACTCTTCCTAACTTATCCAATCGTATCATCATGTACTAATGTTATAGGAAACCTGGGTACCAACTTTGACATTAACTTGAAGAGTTTTCAAAGTAGGTATATGTAGAGCCTATTATAGAAACTCCTGACATTCTTTTTGTTTATTGTAGTTTTATGATGTGTATCGGTAGTAGTTTCCGTTAACTGATCTGGTAAAGAGCCTGACAAGGAACCTCTATTAGTAACCATAGCGCCACAGACCCCTCCTCAGGATGGGATTGTCTGCTGATGGATAATGAATTTGTATTACTAACAAATATCCTGCATAATATTTGGATCAGTTACTTGAGTACTTTACTAATCATTTCTTTCATATCAGGAGATCTCTCTTTCTAATATTAACTATTGTCACACCCTTCTTCTCTGCCTACTTGATACACTTGTTACACTAAAGACAGTTGAGACCATTAACATCTTCTGCTCACCTTTCTGACTCATTTTTGGTTTATCTGGTTGATCACTTCCATTGTCTTTTGATGACATGAAAGTAAACTGGTGATACATTGTCTAACACCTATTGGTATCGTCTCTTTGCAGGCCTATGAGAGTCACTTGGTAGGAAAGCTTCTGCTCTAATGGGCACTCCGCTTAAAGCTTACCAGCGCGGTGTTGGTGCTGGAGAGGTCATGGCAATGACTGTCCGAGGTGCTCCTGCTACCATTGTTGCAATTGTTTTTATGGGTTCAATTTGGAAAAATGTAAAATGGTGGTAGTATGTATTTTTGGGACTGGATTGTACATATATGGATTGAATCATAAGTTTAATTCGAAATGAATGTTTTAAGAATTTCTTAAATTGATATCTTGAATATATCTTTGTTGTATATGTGATGAATCAAAATTTTGAAATTGAGCATTATTGAGTATTGGTTTTTATAATGTTTTGAAAAATGATATATATGTGCATTATATTTATAACAGTTTGAAAATTAAGTTATATATATATAAGTGTAATATATTTTTGTTTTATTTATCACGTTTTTAGAAAAAAATGTTATAAATGTACAAAACATTTATGACGTTTTTAGAAAACATTCATTACGCTTGAAGGCTTACGAAAAAGCATTATAAAATGTCATTTATGACGTTTTTTAGTCGTCATAAAAAGGTATTTTTGTTGTAGTGATGGTAAATCCAAACGGTACTAACTACTACTACTGGCGGAGTAATGTCACTACCACATTTTCTAGTGAAGGGTATTTTGGTAAGTTTGACAACTGATATTAGAGTTTTTGAACTCCGATGACTCATAATTAATTAAATATTGTGCATACAACTATTTATTGTATTATTTAATTATTGTTAGATGTTAGTTTATTGTTTTGGGCTTGGGTTAGTGGACCTAACTAGTTTAGTTTAGACTTATGGACCAACATGTACAATTGGTTAGAATTGAGCCCAACTACAAGCCCATTCATTAGGAGGATGATTAATTTAATTAAATCATTAGACTAGAACATTTTCTCCTTAATTATTTTTTTATGAGAGGCCCCAAGGGGTATATTGGACATTACATAGTAGCTTGAGGGAGGGGCTAAGGGGGGCTGGCCTATTTAAAAAAGGGGGAAAAGTTTCTCTCCTCTTTTCATTTCAAATCTAGATCTAGAATTTCTCTCAACCAAAATTTTTCATTCCCACATCAATTTCCTACCAAATTTTATTCCAATTCCTTCCCAAATCAACATTGGAGACTAGTAGAGTAAGGATCTAGAAGGAGGAAGCAATGATCTACAAAGAAGAGCAAGGATCTACAAGTTGGAGGCTCATTTCATTAAATTTGGAGATTGTATTAGGAATTCATCTCCCAATAGGTACAAATCAGTTTTTTTTTCCCTTTAATTAGGTTCTAAATTTGAGATTTTTCGAGGATTGCTGAGCCGATGACCAGACTCACCAGGAAGGATGTAGAGTTTGTTTGGACAGAGGATTGCCAGGTTGCTTTTGAGGAATTGAAGAAGATGTTGACGTCTGCTCCTATTTTGACGTTGCCATCAGGTTCTGGAGGTTTCACTATTTATAGTGATGCATCGAAAAAAGGTTTGGGTTGTGTTCTTCAGCAGAATGGAAAAATGATTGCCTATGCATCCATGCAGTTGCGTCATCATGAGAAGAACTACCCTACCCACGATATGGAGTTGGCAGCAGTCATCTTTGCCCTGAAGTTGTGGAAACACTATTTGTACGGAGAGCGTATGGAGATCTTCACAGACCACAAGAGCTTGAAGTACGTTTTCACGCAGAAGGAGTTGAACATGAGGCAGCGTCGGTGGTTGGAACTGATAAAGGATTTTGACATATCTTTGCAGTATCATCCTGGGAAAGCCAATGTAGTTGCCTATGCCTTGAGCAGGTATCCGGTAGCTATGTTCTTGACGCATGATCGATATTTGTTGGAGGACTTAGAGAGCTTGGGCATTGAGGTGATAGTTCCTGGTTTTACTATGCAGATGTGGGGATTGCAGATACACTCAGGGTTGATGGACATGATCAAGGCAGCACAATATGATGATGTATCTCTGAGGAGCATCAGAGCTCAGGTGAGAGCAGGATTGGAGGATGATTTTACCATTGCTGAGGATGGTTCTTTGCGGCATGGTGTTAGATTGTGTGTGCCTAGTGGAGAGCTGCGTGAGGAGGTGTTGCAGGAAGTGCATCGCTCTTAGTATTCCATACATCCAGGTTCCAATAAGATATATCGGGATATGCGAGAGAGTGTGTGGTGGTATGGCATGAAGAGGAAAGTGACACAGTTCGTATCCAGATGCTTAGTGTGCCAGCAGGTGAAAGCCGAGAGGCAGAGGCCAGACGGTTTACTTTAGCCATTACCCATTCCAGAGTGGAAGTTGGAGCACATTACTATGGATTTTGTGTCCGGATTTCCACGATCTCCAGGAAGAAAAGACGCAATTTAGGTCATCGTTGACAGGTTGACCAAGTCAGCCCACTTTTTGCCTTTCAAGGTGGGTTTGTCTACAGAGAAGTTGGCAGAGATGTATGTGAGACAGATCGTCAGGATACACGGAGTTCCCGTCAGCATAGCCTCGGATCGGGATAGTCATTTCACTTCTCATTTCTGGAGGAGTTTGCAAGCGAGTTTGGGCACCCAGCTCAAGTTCAGTACTGCATATCACCCCAGACAGATGGGCAGTCAGAGAGAACTATTCAGACTCTCGAGGTTATGCTGCGCAGTTGTGTACTAGATTTTGGGGGTTCTTGGGAGGACCATCTCCGTGTAGAGTTTGCTTACAACAACAGCTACCAGGCTAGTATAGAGATGTCACCATTTGAGGCTCTGTACGGTCAGAGATATCATACTCCCTTGTCATGAGACGATGTTGGAGAGAGAGCTTTGCTAGGGCCAGAGATGGTTGTGGATACAGCAGAGAAGGTTAAGCTGATCAGAGACAGACTTCGAGTAGGCGTAGGACAGACATCGGCATTGGGCCGATAGCCACCGGATACCTTTGGAGTTTGAGGTATAGTTTAGATTTTTGTTTTGTGCTTGTTATTGGTTGTTTGTTATAGATTAAGTTCTTAAGGTTGTGTTTTGTTTTAGGATGGTGGTTTGGTGTTTCTGAGGATTTTTTTGACACGATGCACGATTCTCTTCGGTGGAGGCGAAAAGCTTAGTCCGCGATTTATTGGACCTTTCACTATTCTAGAGAGGGTCGGTGCAGTTGCTTATAGACTAGACTTGCCACCTGCATTGGAGGGAGTGTACAACATTTTTCACATGTCGCAGTTAAGACGGTACGTGGCGGATCCTAGTCACGTATTGGATCACTCGGAGATAGAGGTGGGCCCTACATTTAGCTATCCAGAGCAGCCAGTTGAGATTCTGGATCGGAGAGAGAATGTGTTGAGGAACCAGACTATTTCTTTGGTACGCATCACATGGAGGCATAACTCTCTGGGGGAGTCTACCTTGGAGAGAGATAATAAAATACGGAAGTGTTACCCATATTTGTTTGTGCCTTGAGGTATGTTCTTTCCTAGTTATGTTCTGTTCTTTCTGTTCTATTCTGTTATTTCCTGGGGGTAGTTTTTGTCTTCGAATTTCGAGGACAAAATTATTTTAAGGGGGGTAGACTTGTCACTACCACATTTTCTAGAGAAGGGTATTTTGGTAATTTTATAATTAATTAAATATTGTGCATATTGTATAATTATTTATTGTATTATTTAATTATTGTCAAATGTTAGTTTATTATTTTGGGTTTGGGTTAGTGGACCTAACTGGTTTAGTTTAGACTCATGGACCAACATTTACAATTGGTTTTGAGCCTAACTAGAAGCTCATTCATTAGGAGGATGATTAATTTAATTAAACCATTAGACTAGAACCTTTCCTCCTTAATTATTTTCTCATGAAAGGCCCCAAGGGGTATATTGGACATTACATAGTAGCTTGAGGGTGGGGCTAAGGGGGCTGGCCTATTTAAAAGAGGGGAAAAGTTTCTCTCTCCTCTTTTTATTTCAAATCTTGATCTAGAATTTTTCTCAACCAAATTCCTTCATTCCCACATCAATTTTCTACCAAATTTTATCCTAATTCTTTCCCAAATCACCATTGGAGACTAGTAGAGCAATGATCTAGAAGGAGGAAGCAATGATCTACAAAGAGGAGCAAGGATCTACAAGTTGGAGGCTCATTTTATCAAATTTGGAGGTTGCATTGGAAATCCATCTCCCAATAGGTGCAATTCAGTTTTTTTCCCTTTAATTAGGTTATAAATCTGAGATTTAACCATGAGGAACTATCCCATATGCATAGGCTACCCATAGGAATTGGAATTAGGTTCATAGGAGGCCTATTGAGAAAGTTATGGTATTTTTTGTGTCAATTTTGGGAAAATTCCGAGATTGACACTTGTTGTGTTTGTCAATTGGTCATATAGACCAAATTGATGTGTTTGTTTGTTTGTGGCTAGTGTCGTGTCCATAATTGGATACGTGTGGGTCGTATCCCAATAATTTGGTGATATGTATTGATTTGGGAGTTTCCTCCGACACGAAACTTTGTGCATGTCATATTTTGACACGGACACGTAGATGTATATTTTACTCTTTGTATTGTTCATAAATAGTAATTTAGACTTGTTCGTGTCCTTCGGGTTATATTTGGTAGTGTGGTGGACTCGTATCACAAGCGTATCATAGATCTAGTGTGATACGGGTGCGATGCACTCCATGTGGTTGTTGTGTTCCATTTCTAGATCCAATTTTTATTGTTCATAGCTATTAGTATATTAATTATCCTAATATATGTGTGTGTGTGTGTGTGTGTATGTATATATATATATATATATATATATATATTGAGTTGTATGTATCATTGTGTTGTTCATATGATAAATATATATAAGTTATAGATACATACTATATACATAGCTATGTATGTGGTTGATGCCTATATATATATATATATATATATATATATATATATATATATATATATATATAGGTAACTATCTATATCTATAAAGATATGTACATACATACATATGTATACATATATATATATATATATATATATATATATATATATATATATATATTGGTCTTTGTATATGTATACATATGTATGTACATATCTATATAGATATAGATAGTTACCTATATATATATATATATATATATATATATATATATATATATATATATATATATATATATGTGTGTGTGTGTGTGTGTGTGTGTGTGTGTGTGCGCGCGCTATGTGTTGGTGTGTTTGGGAGTGAACGAGATGCTCGGGGCAAGGGGCATACCGTGCAGTGGCCAACTGCACAATGCAGCATCCACAAGCACAGGGAGAGCAGCAGGCAGCATGGGGGCTCGGGCTGAGGTAGCTCGGTGCAACTCTGTGTGCACAGCAAGGCACAGGGTGCAGTGAGCACAGCAAGCACAGGGAGAGCAGCAGGCATCAAGTGTCACGCCCCGATTTTGTAAAATCGTAGGGGCGTCCCCCGAGCATGACCGCCGTGCGGGCCTGGGGTTGCGCCCACACAAGGCTAGAGATTTTGCCATAACGAGCAATATTCAGAGTACGCAGATAAATTGAAACACAGATTGAAACATGAAAAAGTTCTCTTTTTATTGATAATGAACATCTATTACAAACTCTTGAACGAGTCAGCTAATTTGCCGCACGGGCTTACAAAAGTGTTGACACAAAATGAGATAGCAGTCCTGTATATTATATCCCTTTACTAAATTTTAAAATGATAAAGACCTCCGGGCTGGATGACGGCCTTCCACGGAGCTACATTATGTATTGAGTTTGCAAGCTCCTATCTTTAAGTTACTTCAAAATGCGGCGCGATCAGGATGCGCCTACAGCTGGACTGGATCGGGAAGACGACTTTGGCACCTCGCTCGGTTCTCCTTAGTACGGGAAACCTGTTTCAACGAGGGTCAGTACATCTAAATGTACTGGTGAAGGCGAGCTAACCCAACTATACCAATCAACACGTTGATTTAATAAAGCATGCATATTATTATGGTCTTTCTATCTTGCCTTAGTTTATTTTAACAAGCAGCAGTATATATATATAAACTACTGAAATAAACTTGCCACAGTTCGGTGGCTTTTACTTGTCTGTCTGAACCACCTGCACAATACTTACCATGCCTTCCCTGCCATGAAGACACAAGTTAGCTTACAATAGGTTTAAATATACGTGGTGATCACTGGCTTGATTGCCATAATGTGTAACGCCCTGCTCCGCGCCGGCGTTATGTATCAAGGTGAGTGGGCAGAACTTCGTTCTCTGATTCTTGCACGCCTTAATAATAACCTGAGTTTTTGCTTGCAATGTTTTCTTAAGAGAATGATAGAACCTGCCTTACATGTTAATGAACGAACTCACCTAGCTTGTCTTTGAAACAATGCCTGCTTAACGAGAATCCTTAATCGCCTGCTTAGAGTGCATGAATATGTTACTATCGTCTATGCTTCGAGAGAACCATACTGTGCCTGAACGTGTTCAAGTGATAAGTCGGATTGCCCCGCAACAATGAGTGTATTCTGATGGTTCGTCTCGTCTGCATACTAGAGTTTATTTGATAGTGTTCCATGCATTCGCACGCGGTCGGACAATGGCTATTGGTGGAGAGCTGAACTGCATGTGTCACGGCTGCTACCATGATAGTGCAAAGCAACCATGAGTCACAGCTGCCTCTAGCATCAGATAAAGAGTCATTGGTATGCTGTTCCACCAGCTGCCGATCCTGAGATACTCGGGGACCGCCCTGCATATAGCTAAGTCATTGTGTTGGCTTGGATAGTGACTGCCCCTAAGAATGTGCATCGTGCGTCTAGCTATGCATCTGACCCTGGAGTCGCACGAGACACGCTACGCACACCCTGAAACATAAACGGTTTGCTTGCTTGCATATTCAATATGAAACTCTGTTTCCAAACATGTTTCTAAACAAGTAAATCGACTCTGCTAGAACTGCATGAAACGAACCTAGGTAAAACTAGAAAGATCACTAGTAATATAATATTTTATAACATGATTACTTAGTGCCTGTTTGAGTGAATGCTTGTTTCTGTTCAGTTGATTTATCTCACCAGTACTTGTATAAAGTACTGACCCACCAACAGTTTACTTGTTCGCAGGTACTGGATTGTCCGAGGGAGCGATAGGCGTGCCACAGTCCCGAAGACCCAAAATCCTGGTTTCGATTGTTGCCCCGAGAATGCTATCGTATAAGGGGGCATAATGTATGGAACAAACGTGTGCCTTTGCTAAAGGAAACCCAAGTTGCCTCGATTGTCCCGAACACTCAGTTGGCTAATGCATTGCATTGCAACAAGTCCCTTTTCGCTGCTTACTCGATTGATGCGATGATAGCCAACTATCAACTTAAACGATTGGCCTTGCACTGGCGCAACCCCAGGCCCGTGCGGCATCACGTTCCCCGAAAGCTCGAACGGGCCATTCGCTTGGCTCCCTTCCTCTCTCGCACCCGCGGGACGGGCGCGGTGATTCGCGTCCGGCGCGCCGAGGCACGGTGATACGTGTCCGGTTCGTTAATTCCCGGCCGCACGGGGCGGGGCAGGGCGGAGCGGCGGCCCGGGCGGGACCGGGGCGTGACAGAATGGTATCAGAGCGGAATCGATTCTCTGGCCCAAACCGTTGCTATGATTCTGAGATATTATCGATATAGTTTTGCAAAGAGCGTTCCATACAATAAGTCCATAGATATTCTCAAAGTGCAAAATATTTCCTGAACTTGAATTGCTTGATTGTTTCGATTGAGTACGGCGAGGGACGGCACTATCGCTACTCGGGATATCGAGAAGTTTATCCTTAAAGTTTCGAGGACGAAACTTTTTGTTGGTTGGTAAGTATGTAACGCCCCGCTCCGCGCCGGCGTTATGTATCAAGGTGAGTGGGCAGAGCTTCGTTCTCTGATTCTTTTACGCCTTAATAATAACCTGAGTTTTTGCTTGCAATATTTTCTTAAGAGAATGATAGAACCTGCCTTACATGTTAATGAACGAACTCACCTAGCTTGTCTTTGAAACAATGTCTGCTTAACGAGAATCCTGAATCGCCTGCTTAGAGTGCATGAATATGTTCACTATCGTTTATGCTTCGAGAGAACCATACTGTGCCTGAACGTGTTCAAGTGATAAGTCGGATTGCCCCGCAACAATGAGTGTATTCTGATGGTTCGTCTCGTCTGCATACTAGAGTTTATTTGATAGTGTTTCATGCATTCGCACGCGGTCGGACAATGGCTATTGGTGGAGAGCTGAACTGCATGTGTCACGGCTGCTACCATGATAGTGCAAAGCAACCATGAGTCACAGCTGCCTCTAGCATCAGATAAAGAGTCATTGGTATGCTGTTCCACCAGCTGCCGATCCTGAGATACTCGGGGACCGCCCTGCATATAGCTAAGTCATTGTGTTGGCTTGGATAGTGACTGCCCCTAAGAATGTGCATCGTGCGTCTAGCTATGCATCTGACCCTCGATTCGCACGAGACACGCTACGCACACCCTGAAACATGAACGGTTTGCTTGCTTGCATATTCAATATGAAACTCTGTTTCCAAACATGTTTCTAAACAAGTAAATCGACTCTGCTAGAACTGCATGAAACGAACCTAGGTAAAACTAGAAAGATCACTAGTAATGTAATATTTTATAACATGATTACTTAGTGCCTGTTTGAGTGAATGCTTGTTTCTGTTCAGTTGATTTATCTCACCAGTACTTGTATAAAGTACTGACCCACCAACAGTTTACTTGTTCGCAGGTACTGGATTGTCCTAGGAAGCGATATGCGTGCCACAGTCCCGAAGACCCGAAATCCTGGTTTCGATTGTTGCCCCGAGAATGCTATCGTATAAGGGGGCATAATGTATGGAACGAACGTGTGCCTTTGCTAAAGGAAACCCAAGTTGCCTCGATTGTCCCGAACACTCAGTTGGCTAATGCATTGCATTGCAACAAGTCCCTTTCCGCTGCTTACTCGATTGATGCGATGATAGCCAACTATCAACTTAAACGATTGGCCTTGCAAGGGCGCAACCCCAGGCCCGTGCGGCATCACGTCTCCCGAAAGCTCGAACGGGCCATTCGCTTGGCTCCCTTCCTCCCTCGCACCCGCGGGACGGGCGCGGTGATTCGCGTCCGGCGCGCCGAGGCACGGTGATACGTGTCCGGTTCGTTAATTCCTGGCCGCACGGGGCAGGGCAGGGCGGAGCGGCGGCCCGGGCGGGACCGGGGCATGACATAATGGACGCTAGTCAATGACGAGGATGGTGTGCAGCGGCATATACGTGAGGTGCTTTATACCATCCCGTCAAAGAACGTGAGACTAAACGTGAAGTTTCATCCGGAACCGGATCGGTGCTAGTGCCCCAGCAGCCGTCCGCAGGAACTATACCTTGTGCACAAGTTGTCCGTAATTGAACATTATCATTAATTTGCCAAATATTTTCATGCAGTTCAGGCAACACGAGTACGAGATAACACGAGTACGAGACAAGTAACATTGCATGATTTTATTTTGCATAGTCTTCCTGACAGTTTATTTGATAACAAGTTTGTTCCATATTTAGCAAAATTTATAGAAGAGGATGCATTCTAACTCAACTGAATCATGTATAGAATATTTGAAATAAACTAGCATACAATAAGATAACAGTTCACATGTTTGATTGACAAGCAATATAATCCAAGTCTATTCCCATTTTATCTTTGACATCTTTTAGTTATTACTTTGGTATCGTCTGAGGGCAAACAATGATGCAAGATTTTTAGGTGCGAAGACTTGGAAGAAGGGCTAGCTAATCGGGATAGTAGCCACTCACTTAGTTGGTTGGAAGGAAGAAGAAAAGAGGCGCTTCAAGACTCCGCTCGTAAGCCGCCTACTGCTTGTTCACCTGCATCCACGAACAGCTTTGATCAATACCTCTTCCACTCTTTCCAATCTCAGAATTTAAGTGCAGTTCAATGAACGAAAATAATGAAATCCATCAAAACCGTTCAAGAAATATCAAGCAAATCCGAAAAACTAACTCAAGGCACGAAAGCAACAAGCGACATCAAAAACTGAGGCAACAAAGATGCAGTGGAGAGGTCCCTCCTGACTCTACCGCTAAGTCGATCCCGGAGGCACGGTCCACTGAATATGAGAATCGATTCCGAAGAAACAAATCCATAACGAGTTCTTATTTCAATCTATCCCGATCGAACGATACCGTCTTGTATTTCTTAGCCGCGCTTCCGATTAGGAAAAATGGGGTGCCACATCCTACCCAACTAATTAGAAGTTTTGTCCACTAAACTTAGGAATATCACTTACCACTAGGAAATATTACGTTGAGGATGTCGAACAAAGTATTTAGGGCAGTCATAAATTTTGTGATTTGCATCGCCACAGAGGAGACATAACCCTTGTTTCATATGATATTCGTTGGCAATGTGCCCCGGCTTTCTGCAGAAGTGACATATTTTTATCTAATCCACTTTTTGCTGACCACCATGATTTTGATGCTTTGTAGCGGTATTTTCTCTATCGTTGCTATGGCGCTTGTGATTGGAGGTATGCACAGTGCCGATAGGAACGTGAGGATATTACGGTTCAAGTGATAGGGCATGATTCAAGACTTCCCGCATTGTCTGATACTGATGAACGACCACGTACGCATGGATGGCAGGGCATAGACCACCTTAAAATCTTCTAGCTCGACTCGCTACATCAAGTAAATAGGCGCTAACGAATTTGGAGAGTCGGTTGAATTCGACGGAATACTGTTTAACGGTCATGCTGTCTTGCCTCAGTTGCACAAACTCATTCTTCTTCTGACGTTGTACTGGAGGGGGGTATAAACTCATCTTTAAACGCGGCACAAAAGGTCGCCCACGAGATCGCCTCCTCTCCATGATCAAATTGAAGATCGTCGATGCACGTCCCACCAATCGTGCGCGTTAAGACGGAGCTGTAGTTTCGTGCATGCGACGCATCTCTCTTCGGGGACCTCTAGCAGAGCAAAGTGGTCTTCAAGTTCGACCAACCAATCTAGAGCCACGATTGGGTCCTCAGTCCCGTTGAATGGAGTATTGCAGACTTTCTTGAAGTGGCCAAAGTCGAAGGCAGTCACTTCCCTTGTCCTTGAAATTGGCGGCGTCTCAACTTCAAGCACCGGCTGCTCCACCGGAGTCGCTGCTGTTGCCGCGGAATGGTTGGAGGCCAAAGTCTGCACGATCTGTTGCAGGGCTTCTACCTGCTTATGTTGGACTGAGAATCGAGCTTCTATATTGTCTTGAAACTTGAGTTGACTCTCCTCCGCTCGCTTCTCGGCTTGTTCGTAGCGAGCCTCATCCCTTTGATGGTTTGCCTCCAACATCCGCATCAGTTGTTGGATGGGATCGACGTAAGACATGGCCCGCTGGCTCCCTGAACTTCTCGAAGTGCCCGAACTACTTTCTTGGTCTTGCGTTTCGTCCGGTGCTCGCGCTGAGGATTGTGCTGGTACCGTTCCTTCAAAAGAAGGTAAATTACATTAGGATCATAATGTATTACAGACGTATTGCATGAACGTATCTCATTTTGGTCTAACGAGTTCAAGAGTTCACACAGAAATTTGTTAAAGGAACTTTTCCAGTGCGAGGGTTAAGGAACTTGAATCTGTGCTCTGATACCAACATGTCATGCCCTGATTTCGTAAAATCGTAGGGGCATCCCCCGAACGTGACCGCCGTGCGGGCCTGGGGTTACGCCCGCACAAGGCTAGAGTTTTTGCATAACAAGCACATATTCAGAGTACGCAGATAAATTGAAACACAGATTAAAATATGAAAAAGTTCTCTTTTTATTGATAATGAACATCTATTACAAACTCTTGAACGAGTCAGCTAATTTGTCGCACGGGCTTACAAAAGTGTTGACACAAAATGAGATACCAGTCCTGTACATTACATCCCTTTACTAAACTTCAAAATAATAAAGACCTCCGGGCTGGATGGCGGCCTTCCCATGGAGCTGCATTATGTATTGAGTTTGCAAGCTCCTATCTTCAAGTTACTTCAAAATGCGGCACGATCAGGATGCGCCTACAGCTGGACTGGATCGGGAAGACGACTTCGGGTCCTCGCTTGGTTCTCCTTAGTGCGGGAAACCTGTTTCAACGAGGGTCAGTACATCAAAATATTCTGGTGAAGGCGAGCTAACCCAACTATACCAATCAACACATTGATTTAATGAAGCACGCATATTATTGTGGTTTTTCTATCTTGACTTAGTTTATTTTAACAAGCAACAGTATATATATATAAACTACTGAAATAAACTTGCCACCGTTCGGTGGCTTTTACCTGTCTGTCTGAACCACCTGCACAATACTTACCATGCCTTCCCTGCCACGAAGACACAAGTTAGCTTACAATAGGTTTAAATATACGTGGTGATCACTGGCTTGATTGCCATAATGGACACTAGTCAATGACGAGGATGGTGTGCAGCGGCATGTACGTAAGGTGCTTCATACCATCCCGTCCAAGAACATGAGACTAAACGTGAAGTTTCGTCCGGAACCGGATCGGTGCCAGTGCCCCAGCAGCCGTCCGCAGGAACTATACCTTGTGCACAAGTTGTCCGTGATCGAACGTTATCATTAATTTGCCAAACATTTTCATACAGTTCAGGCAACACGAGTACGAGACAACACGAGTACGAGACAAGTAACATTGCATGATTTTATTTTGTATAGTCTTCCTGACAGTTTATTTTATAACAAGTTTGTTCCATACTTAGCACAATTTATAGAAGAGGATGCGTTCTAACTCAACTGAATCATGTATAGAACATTTGAAATGAACTAGCATACAATAAGATAACAGTTCACATGTTTGATTGACAAGCAATATAATCCAAGTCTATTCCTATTTTATCTTTGACATCTTTTAGTTATTACTTTGGTATCGTCTGATCGGGGCAAACAAGGATACAAGATTTTTAGGTGCGAAGACTTGGAAGAAGGGCTAGATAATCGGGATGGTAGCCACTCACTTAGTTGGTTGGAAGAAAGAAGGAAATAGATGCTTAAAGACTCCGCTCGTAAGCCGCCTACTGTTCGTTCACCTGCATCCACGAACAGCTTTAATCAATACCTCTTCCACTCTTTCCAATCTCAGAATTTAAGTGCAGTTCAATGAATGAAAACAATAAAATCCATCAAAATCGTTCAAAAAATCTCAAGCAAATCAGAAAAACCAATTCAAGGCATGAAAGTAACAAGCGACATCAAAAACTGAGGCAACAAAGATGTGGTGTCCCGTTCCCCCTATTCGGGGAGCGCGGCTAAGAAATACTAGACGGTATCGTTCGATCGGGATAGATTGAATCAAGAACTCATCCTCGTTATGGATTTGTCTCTTCGGAATCGATTCCCATATTCAGTGGACCGTGCCCCCGGGATCGACTTAGCGGCAGAGTCAGGAGGGACCTCTCTGCTGCATTCTTTGTTGCCTAGTTTTCGCTGTCGCTTGTTGCTTTCGTGCCTTGAGTTGGTTTTCAGATTGCTTGGGTTTTCTTGAACGGTTTCGATAGATTTTATTGCTTTCGTTCTTAGGACTGCACTTCAATTCCGATAAGGGAAAGAGAGGAAGAAGTACTGATCAGCTGTTCGTGTCAATACAGGTGAACCAGTTGTAGACGTTGCTCGAGCGGACTCCTAAAGCACTTCTTTCCTACTTCCTTCCAACTACTAAAGTGAGTGGCTACCAACCCGATTAGCTAGCCCTACTTGCTAGTCTTCATATCTAAATCTTGTGTTCGTGCTTTGCCCGATCAAACGATACCAAGTAAATAACTAAAAGATATCAAGATAATAAGGGAATAGACTTGGGAAATATTGCTTGTCAAATGAAACTTGTGAACGGTTACTTACTTATATGCTTGCTCGTTTGGAATGTTCATCATATGCATAAATATAAGTTAGAATGTACATTTCTTCTTCTTAAAATTGTGCTATGTAAAGAACTCTTCTCATATGCCATAAACTGAACAGATAGGCTATGCAAAAGTAAATCTTGCCCTGTACTGCCCTGCTCCTGATATGCCCTGATTTGCCTCGATTGCTAACTTAGTGTACTGCGTTGATCACGGACAACTTGTGCACAAGGTCTTAGTTCCTGCGGACGGTCGCTGGGGCACCGACACCGATCCGATCCGGACGGAACTCATGATAGTCGCCTGCTATAGGACAGATTGCCTTGGGACGTCCTGATCTATGCGTCGCACGGCACTCCGTACTGAGACTAGCCTGTCCATTATGGCAACGTGCCAGTGACCCCCCTTGTATATTTAAACCTGTTGTTACTAACTTGTGTCTTCTTGGCAGGGAAGACAAGGTAAGTATTATGCAGGTGGTTCAGACGGGCAGGTAAATGTCACCGAACGGTGGCGAGTTATTTCAATAATTCTACATATATGTCTTGCTGTAAAATAAACTAAGGCAAGATAGAAACCCACAAATATGCATGCTTCATTAAAACAATGTGTTAATTGGTATAGTTGGGATAGCTTGCCTTCACCAGTACGTTTCGATGTACTGACCCTCGTTGAAACAGGTTCCCCGTACTAAGGAGAGCCGAGCGAGGAGCAAGAGACAAACCCCCAATCCAGTCCAGCTGTGGGCACGCCTAGACCGTGCCAACCTTTGAAGCATTTTGAAGAAGAAAAAGCATTTTGAAGTTAGAAGCTAGCCACCAAGCAACCATGCAACTTCGTGGCAAAGCAGTCGTTCCGACGCAAGGTCTTATATTTTGAGTTTAGTAAAGGATGTAATGTAAAGGACTGCTATCTCATTTTGTGTCAACACTTTTGTAAGTCCATAGAGGCAATCCTTATGACTCAGTTCAAGGAGTTTGTAATAGATGTTCATATTATCAATAAAAGAGAACTTTTCCATATTTCAATATGTGTTTCAATTATCTGCGTACTCTGAATATGTGCTCGCTATGCGAAACAAAAAAATACTTAGCCTTGTGCGGTGCGCAACCTAGGCCCGCACGGCGGTCACGCCCGGGGGACGACTATCGATTCCGCGGAATCGGGGCGTGACATGTTGGTATCAGAGCACAGCTTCAAAGTTCCTTTGACTTGAACTGGAAAAGTTTCCTTAACGATAAATCCCTGTGCGAACTCCTGAACTCGTTAAGGCCAAAATGAGATACGTTCATGCAATAAGTCCATAATACATTATGATCCTGATGTAATTTACCTTCCTTTCAAGGAACGACGCAAGCGCAACCATCAGCGCTAGCGCCAGGCGAGACAAGGACTCAGGAGAGCAGTTCCGGAACTTCAGGAAGCTCTCGGAGCCAACGGGGCATGTCTCAATCAGATTCCCTTCAGCAGGTGATGCAAATGTTCACGGAGCAACGACAGAGGGATGATGCCCGCCAAGCCAAGTTCGAGAGCAACCTAGAGGCCCGGCTCTCAGTCCAACAAAAGAAGGTAGATACCCTGCAACAGCTTGTTCAGACCCTGGCCTCCAACCATTCTGCTGCAACGACAGCTACACCAGTGGAGCAGCCAGTGCTTGAAGTCGAACCACCGCCCACGCCAAGGACGAGGGAAGTGACTGCCTTCACCTTTGGCAACTTCAAGAAGGTCTGCAACACGCCATTTAACGGGACTGAGGACCCGATCGTGGCCCTAGATTGGCTCGCCGAGCTTGAAGATCATTTTTCTCTCCTAGAAGTGCCAGAAGACAAGCGCGTCACCTGTGCCCAATTACTGCTCCGCCTCAATGCGCACGACTGGTGGGACGTGCATCGACGATCTCTTCAACCTGGCCATGGAGAGGAGACGATCACGTGGACGACTTTTCGTGCCGCATTTGAGGAGGAGTTTATACCCCCGCCTCTACGCCGTCAACGGGAAAATAATTTCGTCCAACTCCGGCAGGGCAGCATGACGGTGAAGCAATACTCGGCAGAATTCAATAAACTGGCCAAATTTGCTACCGCTTATCTACCGGATGCAGCGAGTCGTGCCAGACGATTCGAAGGAGGGCTACGTCCTGGCATTCACGGGCACGTAGCCGTTCCGCAGTATCAGACGATGCAGGAAGTATTAAACCATGCCCTCTCCCTGGAACCGCAGTATCCTCATATTGCTGCCGGCGCTGTGCAAACTTCCAATCACAAACGCCAAGGCAATGATAGAGGAAACAATGCTGCAAAATGTCCAAATAACGGCGGTAAACAGCGTGGAGACACCAACAAGATCGGCAACTTTTGCAGGAAGCCAGGGCATATCGAAAAAGATTGTCGCCGCAAGCTTGGAACTTGTCTCCGTTGCGGCGATCCAGGCCATCAGATTAGCAGCTGTCCGCGTCGTCCACCGCAACAACCAGATCAGACTCCGGCTCCTCAGGCAAATCGAGCGGCGCCTCAGCAAGGGCGTAATCAAGCTCAAGGCCGAGTCTACACCATGACACGGGAAGAAGCATTAGCTTCGGATACCGTCGTGTCAGGTACCTTACTTTTCAATAATATACCTGCTCGCGTTCTATTTGATTCAGGTGTAACCCATAGCTTTATTTCTACAAACTTCGCCATGGAGAACAATGTTAAAATGACTCCGTTGCATTTAGATTTAAGCGTTAGCACCCTATCTGGTACAAAAATTCCTGTCTGTTCAGCATGCCTAGGCGGTTATATCTGTATTGGGAAGAGAAAGCTGTCACTTGATATTTTAGTTCTTGATGTACGGGACTATGATATCATTTTGGGAATGGACTGGCTAGGCGCGTGCGCAGCAACTATTGAGTGTGCAGAGAAGCGAGTCATTTTTCGTCTGTCCGGAGAAGCCGTGTTCTGTTACACCAGTAGTCCAGCGAACAATACGACCAGGGCCTGCATGGTGATTTCGGCAAAATCTGCTCGACGAATGCTCTACACAGGCTGCGAGGGATTCCTAGCATCGGTTCGAGACACACGGCAGGACTACGCAAACGTCGAGTCAACTTCCGTTGAGGCAGAGTTCCCCGATGTGTTCCCGAGCGAACTACCCGGTATGCCGCCAGACCGAGAGATTGAATTCACTATCGACACATTTCTAAATACACAGCCAATTTCTAAGCCTCCGTACAGAATGGCACCTGCAGAGCTGAATGAATTAAAGCGCCAACTCCAGGAATTACTTGATCGCGGGTTCATCCGTCCGAGCGTGTCTCCTTGGGGCGCTCCCGTGCTCTTTGTAAAGAAAAAGGATGGAACTCTACGCCTCTGTATAGACTATAAGGAATTAAACAAAGTCACAATCAGGAACAAATATCCTCTGCCACGGATAGATGACTTGTTTGATCAGTTACAAGGGGCAACGGTATTTTCTAAAATTGATCTTCGCTCGGGTTACCACCAACTGAAGATTAAGCCAGAAGACGTGCCCAAGACTGCTTTCAGAACCCGCTACGGCCATTACGAGTTTTCCGTGATGCCGTTTGGACTGATGAATGCTCCTGCTGCATTCATGGATATGATGAACCGTGTCTTTAGGCCCTTCATCGATAAATTCGTGGTGGTGTTTATCGATGACATCTTAGTGTACTCGAAGACTAGGGATGAGCACGCAGGACACCTGCGGATGGTGCTGCAAACCCTTCGAGACCACAAGTTGTATGCCAAATTAAGCAAATCAGAATTTTGGCTGGACAGTATCTCGTTTTTGGGGCATATCATCTCCTCGGAAGGCATCTCAGTTGATCCGAAGAAGATAGAAGCAATCACGCAGTGGAAACGACCGGAGTCAGCTAGCGACATCCGAAGTTTCCTTGGTCTGGCAGGGTACTACCGAAGATTTATACAAAATTTTGCTAGGATTGCTTCGCCCTTGACTCAGTTGACACGAAAGGGTGCGAAGTTTACTTGGACAGAGGACTGTGAAGCTTCGTTTACGGAGTTAAAGCAGCACCTCATCTCTGCCCCAAGTCTCACTCTGCCGAACGGACCGGATGACTTTAAAATATATAGTGATGCCTCAGGAAAGGGTCTAGGATGTGTCCTAATGCAGCGCGACAAGGTGATAGCCTACGCTTCTAGACAGCTAAAGCCACACGAGCAGAATTACCCAACGCATGATCTCGAACTTGCCGCGGTAGTGTTTGTATTGAAGCTGTGGCGTCACTATCTTTATGGCATGCCGTGTAAGATTTATACGGACCATAAGAGTTTAAAATATTTGTACACTCAAAAGGATTTGAATCTTCGGCAGCGGCGATGGCTTGAACTCCTGAGCGACTTCGATCTCACGATCAGATACACGCCTGGAAAGGGAAACGTAGTAGCTGACGCGTTGAGTCGAGTGTTTATAGGGAGTTTGGTTATTGATGATAGACTGCGCCGAGATCTTGAATCACTAGGTATTACACTGAAAATAAGATATAAGAAGTGGGCGCAAGTAGCTCAACTACGCCTCGAGCCCGACTTGTTACACAAAGTGAAGGCCGCTCAGAAGGACGACCCGTTCCTGCAGAAGATACATGCTCTTATCTTGGCAGGAAAGGCGTCCGACTTTGCGGTAAGCACGGATGGGATGCTTCGAGTAAAGGGAAGACTATGTGTTCCGAATGACGCGGCCCTCAGACAAAAGATACTCACGAAAGCTCACTATGCTAGTTATACTTCTCATCCGGGTAGCACTAAGATGTATCGGGATCTTCGTACGACGTTTTGGTGGCACGGCTTAAAACGGGATGTGGCGCAGTTTGTGTCGCATTGCATGGCTTGTCAACGAGTAAAGGCCGAACACCAGAAACCAGGCGGAGAGCTTCAGAACCTTGCTATTCCGGAGTGGAAATGGGATGATATAACGATGGACTTTATTGTTGGCTTTCCGAGGACGCAACGGGGACATGATGCAGTCTGGGTTATCGTCGATCGACTCACCAAGTCAGCTCACTTTCTGCCTATCAAATCTACTTGGAGTGCCGACCGCCTGGCTCAGATATATCTCGACGAAATCGTCCGACTTCACGGCGTGCCCGTAACCATAGTCTCCGATCGAGATGGTCGATTCATATCACGTTTCTGGGGAAGCCTGCAGTCAGCAATGGGGACGAAGTTGAAATTCAGCTCCGCCTACCATCCACAGACCAATGGCCAAACAGAGCGCGTCAACCAGATCCTCGAAGACATGCTGCGACTCTACGCCTTGGACACGAAGACTAGTTGGGACCTTCATCTACCTCTAGCCGAATTTGCTTACAACAATAGTTATCAATCAAGCATTCAAATGGCGCCGTATGAGGCATTATACGGGCGGAAGTGTAGATCTCCTATCTGTTGGGACGAAGTCGGGGAGCGGCAAGTACTTGGCCCTGAGCTCGTGGAGCAGACCGTCCAGAAGGTTTGGCTGATTCGGGACAGATTAAAGATAGCTCAAAGTCGTCAGAAGAGCTATGCGGATGTTCATCGGAGACCGCTAGAGTTTCAAGTAGGTGACCGGGTATTCCTCAAGGTCTCGCCCATGCGAGGGGTCAGCAGGTTCGGAGCGAAGGGAAAGCTAAGTCCACGATTTGTCGGCCCGTTCGAAATACTAAAACGGGTTGCTTCAGTTGCTTATCAGATCGCTCTACCACCATCCCTAGCTAACGTACATGATATATTCCATGTTTCCCAACTTAGAAAATATGTGTACGATCCAAGCCACGTGGTAGACCTGGGACAACTGAACCTTCAGCCCGACTTGACGTATGTAGAACAGCCGGTACAAATTTTGGATAGAAAAGAAAAGCTGCTTCGGACTCGTTCGGTTCCTCTAGTGCGCGTGCTTTGGAGGAATCACTCTGTCGAAGAATCTACTTTGGAGCTCGAATCCGATATGAGGGAATGGTTCCCCTCATTATTTCCTAGTGGTAGGTTTTATTCCTTAAGTTTCGGGACAAAACTTCCAATTAGTTGGGTAGGATGTGGTGCCCCGTTCCCCCTATTCGGGGAGCGCGGCTAAGAAATACTAGACGGTATCATTCGATCGGGATAGATTGAATCAAGAACTCATCCTCGTTATGGATTTGTCTCTTCGGAATCGATTCCCATATTCAGTGGACCGTGCCCCCGGGATCGACTTAGCGGCAGAGTCAGGAGGGACCTCTCCGCTGCATTCTTTGTTGCCTAGTTTTCGCTGTCGCTTGTTGCTTTCGTGCCTTGAGTTGGTTTTCGGATTGCTTGGGTTTTCTTGAACGGTTTCGATGGATTTCATTGCTTTCGTTCTTAGGACTGCACTTTAATTCCGATAAGGGAAAGAGAGAAAGAAGTACTGATCTGCTGTTCGTGTCAATACAGGTGAACCAGCTGTAGACGTTGCTCGAGCGGACTCCTAAAGCACTTCTTTCCTACTTCCTTCCAACTACTAAAGTGAGTGGCTACCAACCCGATTAGCTAGCCCTACTTGCTAGTCTTCACATCTAAATCTTGTGTTCGTGCTTTGCCCGATCAAACGATACCAAGTAAATAACTAAAAGATATCAAGATAATAAGGGAATAGACTTGGGAAATATTGCTTGTCAAATAAAACTTGTGAACGGTTACTTACTTATATGCTTGCTCGTTTGGAATATTCATCATATGCATAAATATAAGTTAGAATGTACATTTCTTCTTCTTAAAATTGTGCTATGTAAAGAACTCTTCTCATATGCCATAAACTGAACAGATAGGCTATGCAAAAGTAAATCTTGCCTTGTATTGCCCTGCTCCTGATATGCCCTGATTTGCCTCGATTGCTAACTTAGTGTACTGCGTTGATCACGGACAACTTGTGCACAAGGTCTTAGTTCCTGCGGACGGTCGCTGGGGCACCGGCACCGATCCGATCCGGACGGAACTCATAATAGTCGCCTGCTATAGGACGGAATGCCTTGGGACGTCCTGATCTATGCGTCGTACGGCACTCCGTACTGAGACTAGCCCATCCATTATGGCAACGTGCCAGTGGCCCCCCTTGTATATTTAAACCTGTTGTTACTAACTTGTGTCTTCTTGGCAGGGAAGACAAGGTAAGTATTATGCAGGTGGTTCAGACGGGCAGGTAAATATCACCGAACGGTGGCGAGTTATTTCAATGATTCTACATATATGTCTTGCTGTAAAATGAACTAAGGCAAGATAGAAACCCACAAATATGCATGCTTCATTAAAACAACGTGTTGATTGGTATAGTTGGGATAGCTTGCCTTCACCAGTACGTTTCGATGTACTAACCCTCGTTGAAACAGGTTCCCCGCACTAAGGAGAGCCGAGCGAGGAGCAAGAGACAAACCCCCAATCCAGTCCAGCTGTGGGCACGCCTCGACCGTGCCAACCTTTGAAGCATTTTGAAGAAGAAGAAGCATTTTGAAGTTAGAAGCTAGCCACCAAGCAACCATGCAACTTCGTGGCAAAGCAGTCGTTCCGACGCAAGGTCTTATATTTTGAGTTTAGTAAAGGATGTAATGTAAAGGACTGCTATCTTATTTTGTGTCAACACTTTTGTAAGTCCATAGAGGCAATCCTTATGACTCAGTTCAAGGAGTTTGTAATAGATGTTCATATTATCAATAAAAGAGAAATTTTCCATATTTCAATATGTGTTTCAATTATCTGCGTACTCTGAATATGTGCTCGCTATGCGAAACAAAAAAATACTTAGCCTTGTGCGGTGCGCAACCTAGGCCCGCACGGCGGTCACGCCCGGGGGACGACTATCGATTCCGCAGAATCGGGGCATGACAAAAGATGCAGCGGAGGGGTCCCTCCTGACTCTGCCGCTAAGTCGATCCCGGGGGCACGGTCCACTGAATATGGGAATCGATTCCGAAGAAACAAATTCATAACGAGGACGAGTTCTTGTTTCAATCTATCCCGATCGAACAATACCGTCTTGTATTTCTTAGCCGCGTTTCCGATTAGGAAAAATGGGGCACCACAGCAAGGGGGCTCGGGATGAGGTAGCTCGGTGCAACTCTGTGTGCACAGCAGAGGCTTTGAGCACTGCAGTTCAGCAAGGGGGCATGGCATTCAGTTCTGTGCAGTGAGCACAACAAGGCACAGGGAGCAGCAACATTACAAGGCACAGGGAGCAGCAGTAGTAACAACTTGCAGGTATTAGTTAGCTAGTTAGATGTTTAGTTAGCTAGTTTAATTAGTTAACTAATAGTAGTTATTGATAGTTAGCTAGTTTATTAAATTATTAGTTAACTAGTTAGTTAGTAGTATCTAGTTAGTTAGTATCTATTTAGTTATACCTCTTATGGATATCTCTAAGTTATATATATATATATATATATATATATATATATATATATATATATATATATATATATATATATATATATTAGTTATATTGATAGTTAATATAGCATGGTAGTTAGTATTTAAATTCATATTAGTTAATACTAGTAGTTGGTATAAGTACATACTAGTAGTCTATATTGGATTGATATATATACCTATTCGTATATAGTTAG
This sequence comes from Iris macrosiphon, assembly GCA_036927795.1. NCBI lineage: Eukaryota > Viridiplantae > Streptophyta > Magnoliopsida > Asparagales > Iridaceae > Iris > Iris macrosiphon. Next base: position 59,096,909 of record JAYESA010000004.1, on the reverse strand, counting down.
ACTGGGTAGCTACTATATACTAGAGTGGGATTACCTTGAGATACCAAGGTAAGTGTCAAGGTATTAAGGATACTCAAGGTATTTGGGTTGGGTATCTAGATGGATGTTTAGTGGTGCGATACCACGTTGGTTCAAAGCCAAGGTATCCACTTAGCATTTGTAATTAAGATTAGTATATTTAATATTGATTGGATATGCATATATGATATTATATATCTAATTAGTTGCTTACCTTGAGATACGATATCTTTAATTTTCTTAGTATCTTAGATTTAGCTAGTGTGGCCTAGATTCTTAGTGTATGAACCCAATATCCTAGAGATAGACTCATGCAACCTAGAAATAGGTAGTTTGACCAAGTTTGACTGTTTTGACTTAGAAATAGCTTTATGACCTAGAAGTTGACTAGGTTAACTTATTTTATTTCGAAACCTTGTATTGATGTTGTATTCCATATCTTGGTCTTCGAGTAACCATACCGGACATCTGTGATACTGTACACCAGATTTCAGACGAGTATATTTTCTGATAGTTTTTCATTTATGATATCCTCTATGTTCATTGTATCTAGCGTAGATTAATTTTTTGACACGATGGTTATATGGATTGGTATATCCAGATCTCGTCATGAGATGTTATTCCTTGGTATATATGGTGTATCTTGTGCAAGCCTTGTTTCCTTGTTTCTTGTACATGTACAGATACTGATTCTCGGGGAGACTTGCTACCTTTCTAGAGAATTTTGTGCCATAGCGTACCATAGTTGGATCCACTATACCAGTCGGGGTTGAAAAGTATGTAGTATAGATATGTGATCATACCCTTCTTGTATCAAGTCTTATTCATTGAATAGTGTTAATCATATACCGTACGTATGATTAGCCAGGCCGTAAATCTTGTATCAAGTTCCCAAGTCGATCACATGTTAAAGCTGGCACTCACTCACTTAGTCATTTAGTGTTCTTGTTCATTGCCATATTGTTCATTCTTGTATTTATTTTCTGTATTTTCTTTATTGTATATCTCTTGTATCTATTATTGCATCTTGTATATTCATATCTATTTACTGTTATATAGTTTATATCATTGATTAGAACTTCTGTTAGAGATGTACTCTGCTCCTTTTCTGACTGGATATATTTTTCCCAAATGACACTGAGGAGTGATGCCCCACTCATTACGGTCCTCAGGATATTGTGGGCTTAGAGTCAGAGATACTGGCTCAAGAGGGACTCATCCCGACTGCGACAAACGGCCCATGACTTATAGTATCTTAGTTATTCTTTCTGTACTGGATTTGTCTCCAACTTACTTTTAGTATTTCTCGGACTCATTTGATATTATTTTTGTCTCATGAGTTGCATTGTGACTATTCTACTCTTTTATCATATTCGTACTATTCTCTATCTTAGATCTGTGATTGAGTATATTGATATTGTTGGTGGCTCATTATATTGCTAGATAGATTATCCAAAACAATATTCTACCGTCGATTCTGTGGCGTAGGCTGGGTGTTGTTCCCGACTGGAATCTCTACACCGGGTGCGGGTCGAGACAAGTAAGATGAATGATTTATTAATTGTCAAGAATCTTCAGTGATAAATTCGAAGATGACTGGAATTTTGAGCACATACAGGTGTGTGGGTACATATGACAGTTCGTTGACAAGAATGTGTATAATCATGCTGCCAGTATAGAGCACACGAAGACACTTTAGGAGAACCTGGAATCTTTGTACGCAAAAAAGACCGGGGTCAACAAGTTGTTCTTCATCCGAACTATAATGGGTTTACAGTACAAATATGGTATGTCTATCACGGATTACTTCAGTGAGTTTCATGGCATCGTTGACCAGCTATCCTCGATGGGAGTCAAGTTCGACGATAAAGTTCAGGGGCTTTGGTTGTTATGTACTTTGCCAAACTCGTAGAAAATTGTACGAGTGTCTATGATCGCTTTTGCTCTAGAAGGCATAGTCAATCTGGAGTTCGCCAAGAGTGGGATATTGAATAAAGAGATATGGAAAAAATCTCAGGATATATCTTCTTCATCTCATTCAGAGGTGCTTGTTTCAGAAAGCCGTAGGAGTAAAATCAGGGGTCCGGATGGTGGCAGAGACAGGGGGCAAAGGAAAGTCCAAGGGTTTGTACACGGACTCAGAGTGCTACCATTGTGGAAAGAATGGCCACATCAAGCAGAACTATTTCACTTGGAAGAGGGAGAAGAAGGGCAACAAGGGAAAGCATAGTGAGAATACTACAATAATTGCCTCGGCTCAAGGAGGCGATACGATCTGTGATACTCGTCTCACAGTATTCGTATTATATGCGGATACATTTTTCTTGTGTTATTTATTGCATTTTTTTGTTCTCGAGAAAGATCAAAAATTCTCAAAAATTGAAACTTTACTACCTGACCGGTATACCGACGGTATACTACAATATACCGACGGTATACTGTAATATACCGACGGTATACTGTCCGGCAGATATTTGTTTTACTTTTCGAGATATTTTTGAGAACTTCTCTATAAATAGTACCCGAGTTCATTTTATTTCTTTCTTTCACTATCTCTCTTCTCTTCTCTTCTTTATTTCTCTCTCGAGCTTGGAGCTTGGTCTTGAGACTTGAAGTGTGGTTTCTGAACTACTTCGTGGTGGTGGACTAGAAGGTTTAGGCTGGGAGCTCGTTTTAGGCAAGTACACCTTGCTGATTCTATGAACTTCTTTTGCTTTCTGTCATTTTACTTTTCTGGAGCCTTTGTTGTTTCTTTTTAGCGTAGACTTGCTTTTCTATAATTGTTCATCTCGTGACTTCTAGCCTTTTGACCGTCTTAATTTTTATTTCTGGAAGAATCTTATCCCGTTCCTTTTTGGTAACTCGGTAATGAAAATGGTATCGGAGTTGTGACCGTGAGATTTTATCGCGTCCCAGTCCCAAAATACGTAGGACTAGGAATACGTAAGCATGCCAGCCGTATGTATATGGCAACTCCAATGTATGGATACCATAATACATACGTACGCTGTAATATGAACATTAACTCACATGTGGTATATATATTGTCATAAGTCACATGGCATAATTAAATCTCATCTACAAAATCAAATAGAAATAAATAACCAATCTACTATATAACTGAATCTCAATATGGACTATCAAAGAATGATAGTCGGGTGAAAATAAATCCACTACCAAACTAGAATATAAGAGAAACCACATAAGAACATCTAATGAACAATGTGACTCGAAGAGAAGACCTCCTCGAAAGAGAGAGAAGTAGCAAGTCCTTATCCGTGCTCCTGCGAATAGTCAAGATTATCTACACCTGGAAAGGGACCAGGTCCTCAGAGGAACGTAACAAGATACATAAAAGCATGCCAATTGAATACAATAAACATGCATAATAGACAAAAAATATATAAGTACGCTGTATAAGATAATCTATATGAAATACATAATGAGGACAACTTTTCGACGTATGGGCATGGGTAGGCTACTCTATCTAATCTCACAACTCACACACACGTCAGGAACATCAGAAATCGACATACCTCAAGGGTAGCGACCAGCGTGACACCAGAAATCTATATACCTTGAGGGTAGCGACCAACACGACACAACTACCGTAGTATGTGCTAGTTACTATGGTTTACCAGAGTGGTTATAGCCCATACGCCTACTGATTGTCCTCCCCTCCCATGATACTATGTGTCAAGTGTGTGTCAACATATATATAGAATATAATTATGACTGAAAGAAAATACACATGCAATGAACATATAAAAATATAATAAGTATGCAAAGTACTGTAAGCAATTTGGCAAGGTATCTTGCCTGGCAAGGAAGCTGCAAAGTGTAACATCCAGGAGTCAAGCACACAGGATCATAAACTACGGCCTACGAATAAACGTCCCCGGATGTTGAAATAAACATCACCAACGTCTCCAGAATAAGCGAGATAGCTAAAAAATACTACCCTTTCGTCCAATTTGGATACAGGGGCAAAACGGTAATTTCGGATCAAAGCGGGGTCCACATGTGTGCCACTTTGCACCAAAAAATGTGCCAGGGATAAAGGTCTCTAAATGGGACAAATTATAGGTCAAACAAATTCTAAACGTCAATACGAACTCAATGGTACGTCCAATTTTGAATTCCGGTGAGCCAAACAAAAATTCGTCCAAAAAGTCGACCGTAGGGCCCGCAAATAGGCGGCTTGATGAACTGTCTTGAAATCGCGTAAAACTTGGGTCACAGGACCAGCGTGATACCACGAATCCAATGGCACAAGTTTTGTCACATTCTGAGGACCGTACACTAAATGGTGCGATATTTTACAAAAGTCACAATACGGGACCTTTTTACGGATACATGTTGATCCCGACGCGCACACACGTCCAAATCAGTTTCCGTGAAAGCCCACACGTCAGGATATATCGTACGCGCCTTTTGGTGCAATTGTTATGCGATAAGGTAGTCCCGTTTGGTGGAACGCGCTCCGCATCATAATTTTTAATATTTTAAAAGTCAGGTTTTTGGTCGATTTGGAGGTTGAATAATTTAACACAGAACAAATTAACAAAAACTAAAAGAACAAAAAAAATTCTTGGTTATATGGAGAAAAAAACCCTTTAATTAGTTTTAAAAAATAATAAACAGGTTGATGGCAAATGGGTATGAACATAGGATTTTGGATTCGAAATTCTGAACTGTTTTGGTCAGTTTTTCGGTCATTTTTCGGTCAAAATTTTGACTAATCTGGGACACGAAAACTAGTGCCGCTTGAATGAAAGTCCTAGAGGTTTAGGTTGTGGACGTATACGAACAAACTGTATATAAAAAGGACGAGAGATGAGAGAGTTACTTCATCGTAAAGATGGATCCGAAACTGGACTGCGCATGCGTGGTGCGCACATGCGGGGGCGACGGCAGTCGTCGACGGGCGACGGCAGTCGTCGGCGGGCTACGGCTGGGATGCGGCGGCACTGGTCGACGGGGCGACGGCGCCGGTGGGGCTGAGATAGGGTTAGGGTTTGGGTATTAGGGTTTTGAGTTGGGTTTAGTATACATGTATGTATATATATAAAAGGGAGAGGGGGAGGAGTTACTGGGAGAGGGGGAGAGTTCGGATCTGGGGAGAGGGTGCGCTGGGTAGGGGGTTTAATAGGATTAGTATTGTTAGTTTAGTTAAGGAGTTGATTAGTTAGGAATTTATTTTGTTGGGTTTTTAGTATTAGGGTTTTAGGTTTTTATTTATATATTCTTTTCTTTTCTTTTTTTTCCTTTTTTTTCCATTTTATTTCATTTCATTTTCTTTTTTTTTTATTATTATTATTATTATTATCATTATCATTCTTATTCTTATTATTACTATTATTATTACTATTTATTATTACCAATATTATTATTACTATTATTACTATTATTATGACTATATATATACTAACATATATATATATATATATATATATATATATATATATATATATATATATATATATATATATATATATATAATGCTAAAAATTCTAAAAATAATATTTACACACAAAATAAATTCTAAAAAATTACTTTGTAAGGTTTTAACAAATACTACACTCAAAATATTTTATGAAATATTTTATAATTAATAGTTAGATGTTTATTTAGTTATGAATCAAATAATTATATTATCTAATAAACTAAGTAATTAATTTAATGGTTATCCACAAAATATGAAATTGTAAATAATATGTAGTCTTACAAAAAGGGAATGTACCCAATTTGGCATGGAGAATTATGGAATGTTAATTGTAGGAAGTTTAGATTGAAAAATAACCACAAATAAATTATATATACATAATATCTAATATTTACTAGTTAATCTATGGTCGTTACTCTAATGTCATACTAACACCAAAAAATCAAATTTCTATGCCACGAAGGGATCCTACATGTAGTGTTTCTTGTGTAGGCTACTTTCTACGAAGGGCGATACAGATTTTGGGATTATCCTATATTATTAATGTCCAAACCATGGTAAAGTACAAAATACGCACTAAATACCTATTTTTGGGTGAGAGGATTTACAATCTACCTAACTTAAAAGAATTTTGTCCTTGAAATTAAAAATAAGGCATGATTTGCTAAAATCCTCATCATCGAAATCATTCTTCTAAAAATTCTCAAAATTAAAATGACTTATATCTCCTAATCTAATCTTGATCACAATCTAAAATAATTTACCTCAAGTTGACAATGCAACTCCTACCCAACTTAAAATTTATCCATCTATTACATAAGGCTATACATTTAAGAAAACTTTCTCAAATTATTTAATCGTGTTATTCAATCCTCAAAAATTTTAACACCAAATATCTCACATATGGTATGCCCTTAATTACAAAAGATAGTTACAAGGTAATATGATTGGCCTATGGGGTATATGTACTACTCTCCGTATATCAAACTTATACCAAGCACGAGGTTTCGTCTTTCCGAAATAGGAAAAGACCAAAAACAATAATAAAAAGTTCAAGGAGGAGGTGATAGAATACAAGTATGGGTTTCAAAGCGATTAAATAATTCAAAAGAGAGTTGCTAAGGCAGTTGTGGATTGAAATCTTATTTTGGTAAATTTCTATTCGCATGTTCACATTAGAACGATTATGTACCTGACATGATATATTCTGACCATTCTAGAGGGCAAGTATATTCGTCTAACAAGTTGAGTCAACTATATCTCAATCCACGTAAAGTAGTGATACGAAGATCGTACCAAGCGCACTAAGGTTGATCAGACCATAATGCACTGATTCTGATTTAGACAATGTATTAGTGTAGGCACCCAATAATACACATGTCATGAACAAGATTGATAAAAGAATAAGCTTGCAAAACTAGGCTATAATAGCAGCATAAGTTGAGATAGTTCAGAAAATATAAGTACTTGGATTAGGATGGAGGAAGGTACAGAATAATTTAAGTTCACCAAGAAGATCGGTGTTGTGCCTCTACAGTTTCCATAATAACTCCTTGTCAAGGTCTCTAATCGACCAAATGTGTGTATGGGCCTCTAAGTTCTACAGTCTGGATAAACACTATCTTTTTATGCAAGTCTATAGTTGGTGTCATTCAATTATACTTCATTAATGAGTCAAAAGGACTATGTGATACTAGGTTATGAGACATACTACCAACTACTAGGTTATGAGATATACTACCAAACTTACAAGAATATAACTATTAGTGTTATTAAATAATAGAGTATATATACCTAGTACAAGTCATCTTCCGAACCCCTATTAAGAACGAAAGAAAAGATAAGATTAACGTTGAGAAGGGATCAAGCAAGATGCAATGCAAGCAATCAAATAAGAATGCAAAATAAAATCAAGGACGGTAATTAAATAAGTGGACGAGATCCTATACTCTAATCCTATACGCAGGCTTGCTCGGTACAGTAACGTAACCGAGACAACATGCTCTCGATCTGCATGGGCCACCACAAAAATATGTCATGCCCCAGTCCCAAAATACGTAGGACTAGGAATACGTAAGCATGCCAGGCGTATGTATATGGCAACTCCAATGTATGGATACCATAATACACACGTACGCTGTAATATGAATGTTAACTCATATGTGGTATATATATTGTCACAAGTCACAAGGCATAACTAAATCTCATCCACAGAATCAAATACAAATAAATAACCAATCTACTATATAACTGAATCTCAATATGGAGTATCAAAGAATGATAGTCGGGTGGAAACAAATCCACTGCCAAACTAGAATATAAGAGAAACCACATAAGAACATCTAATGAATAATGAGACTCGAAGAGAAGACCTCCTCGAAAGAGAGAGAAGTAGCAAGTCCTGATCCGTGTTCCTACGAATAGTCAAGATCATCTACACCTGGAAATGGACCAGATCCTCAGAGGGACATAACAAGATACATAAAAGTATGCCAATTGAATACAGTAAACATGCATAATAGACAAAAAATATATAAGTACGCTGTACAAGATAATCTATATAAAATGCATAATGAGGACAACTTTTCAACGTATGGACATGGGTAGGCTACTCTATCTAATCTCATAACTCACACACACGTCAGAAACATCATAAATCGACATACCTCATGGGTAGCGACCAACGTGACACCAAAAATTGACATACTCGAGGGTAGCGACCAGCGTGACACAACTACCATAGTGCGTGCTAGTTACTACGGTTTACCAGAGTGGTTATAGCCCATACGCCTACTGATTGTCCTTCCCTCCCATGATACTATGTGTCAAGTGTGTGTCAACATATATATAGAATATAATTATAATTGAAAGAAAATACACATGTAATGAATATATAAAAATATAATAAGCATGCAAAGTACTGTAAGCAATTTGGCAAGGTATCTTGCCTTACAAGAAAGCTGCAAAGTGCAACGTCCAGGAGTCAAGCACACATGATCAGAAACTACGACCTCCGAATAAACGTCCCCGAACACTGAAATAAATATCACCAACGTCTCTAGAATAAGCGAGATAGCTAGAAAATACTACCCTTTCGTCCAATTTGGACACAGGGGCAAAACGATAATTTTGGGTCAAAGCGGGGTCCATGCGTGGGCCACTTTGCACCAAAAAGTGTGTCAGAAATAAAGGTCTCTAAATGGGACAAATTATAGGTCAAACAAATTCTAAACGTCAATACAAACTCAACGGTACGTCCAATTTTGGATTCCGGTGAGCCGAACACAAATTCGCCCAAAAAGTCAACCATAGGGCCCGCAAATAGGCGGCTTGGTCAATTATCTCGGAATCGCGTGGAACTTGGGTCATAGGACCAGCGTGATACCATGAATCCAATGGTGCAAGTTTTGTCGTATTCTGGCGAGCGTACACTAAATGTGCGGTATTTTGCAAAAGTAACGATACAGAGCCTATTTACTGATACGGGTTGATTTCAACGTGCACACACGTCCGAATCAGTTTTTATGAAAGTCCACACGTCAGGATATACCGTACGTGTTTTTTAGTACAATTGGTATGCGATGAGGCAGTCCCTTTGGCGGGACGCACTCCGTATCATAATTTTCAATATTTTAAAAGTCAAGTTTTTGGTCGATTTGGAGGTTGAATAATTTAACACATAGAACAAATTAACAAAAACTAAAAGAACAAAAAAATTCTTGGTTATATGGAGAATAAAAACCCTTTAATTTGTTTTTAAAAATAATAAACAGGTTAATGGCAAATTGGGTGTGAACATGAAATTTTGGATTCAAAATTTTGAACTGTTTTGGTCAGTTTTTCGGTCATTTTTTGGTCAAATATTTTACCAATCCGGTACACGAAAACTCATGCCGCTTGAATAAAAATCCTAGAGGGTTAGGTTGTGAACGTATACGAACAAATCACACATAAAAGGACGAGAGATGAGAGAATTACATCACCGTGAAGAAGGGTCCGAAATTGGACTGTACGCATGCGACGGCTATTATTGTAGAAAAACTCGACCAAATGCAAATAGTCCTCCCATGAGGCACCGAAATCAAGCATGCACGCCTTCAACATGTCCTCCGGTGTCTGAGTGGTGCACTCGAACTGGCCATCCGTCTACGGGTGATACGATGTGCTGAACTTCAGGAGGGTCCCGAGACTCTCCTACATACTCCGCCAAAAGTATGATATGAACCTCGTATCCCTGTTAGACACTATGCTGACTGGCAGCCCATGCAGTCGTACGATCTTCCTCATATACATATCTGCTAAGACCTCTGTAGACTGTCCAACTCTGAAGGGCAGAAAGTGAGCAAACTTGGTGAGTCGGTCCACGATCACCCATACTGCATTGCGACCACTAGGACTCCTCGGAAAGCCCGTAACTAAGTCCATAGTGAGGTGCTTCCATTTCCACTCAGGTATCGGGAGCAGCTAAAGTAAGCCTATAGATCTCTGACGCTCAGCCTTGACCTATTAAAACACAGGCACTTTGCTACAAAGTGGGCTATTTTTCTCTTTATTTTATGCCACCAATAGTACCGCCGTAAGTCTTTATACATCTTCGTGCTACCTGGATGGATATAGTATGCTAAATTGTTCGCCTCCGTCATCATCTTCTGACGAAGCTCCCTGTTCGAAACATAGAGATGATATACATATCTCAAAGTCCCATCCTCATGTATGCGCAATCCATTATGTATCCCTGTCTATGTCCTCTGTCGGAGTCTCTGAAATCTGGCATCTGTCAGCAAGGAAGCCTTAAAACTCTCAACCAATGACGACTGTACCTGAAGGCTCATCAACTGGCTGTCTAGTCTTGGCATAATGATCTCTATTTCCAACTTTTGTAGATCCTCGAATAGGTGTTGCTGGGTAGTCAAGAGAAATTCCATGGGCCTCCTGCTCAATGCGTCAGCTACCACATTGGCCTTCCCCAGGTGGTACTGTAGCTCAATCTCAAAATCTGTCATTACCTCTAGACAACATCTTTGCCTCAGATTTAGGTCCTTCTAAGTATAGACGTACTTCAAGATCATATGATCTGTGTATATCTCCATCCGTTCTCCATATAGGTAGTTCCTCCAAAGCTTCAGAGCAAAAATTACCGTGGCAAGCTCCAAGTCATGCGTGTGATAGTTCTTCTCATGAGTCCTCAGCTTCCTAGAGGCATATGCCACAACCTTCCTATGTTGCATCAAGACGCATCCTAATCCCTTTTTGGATGAATCGCTGTAGATCACAAATCCACCAGATCTAAAAGGTATGGTCTACACGCCCTAATCTCCCGCAATCTCAATAGTCCCCGCTAAACGTAATGCTCCCGCAGGATAATTGTTCTCATCGGGATATGATACCGTACGAGCCTGGAGTTACGCTCGTATAAGGCAATGTTATCAAACTTTAAAGTTATCATCGAGACGACCAAGTTGCAGCGAAAGTCAAGTATTGTATACCAAGCACACATCAGAGTATACGCAGCGAAGCTCTCGATAGGGTCCAAATAAAATGCCACAAAGGCGATTGCCTCAAAGGTGATACAATACTCTTTCTTTTTCTCTAGCCCACAAAGGTACTTACCGTTCATATATTATGTCCCATATATCCAAGCAGTACCACTACACCTGCGTACCTGAAATAATGTCCACAAATGTGGGTCAGTATACAACCAAATTGGTAAGCGGGGTAACCCACTCGTCTAAACCGACACTATGTAAAATAGTGAATCAAACAGTTATATGGTGATCTTTCTACTTAAATCCTAGATTCATTTTATGGCAGAGGTATGACTTGTTAAGAAAAATTGTAAAGCAGTTTAAGCATGCAAGCATTCATCTCAAGCAAATAAACAAGCAGAAATCCAACTAAAAGGGAAACTAGCATGCAAACTGTCCTACTTAAGCCCAAGCAATGCGACTATCGAACCAACAATCCAAGCCTTAATATCCGTCCAAAATCTAAACCTTACAATCCAATCTTAATATGCATACTCTTGCCGAGGTAAGGTGGTCGCCGCCTACACAAAAAGCATAAACCAACCAAAGTAAACCAACTTTTATCTATATGAAGTCACTGGACAAGCCATAAAGGACTGATCGGACTAATTAATTGTAGTTCTACCTGATCTAGACTGGGTAGCTAGCCCGCCTGGTTGTATCGAACTATCGGTATCGCGTCCAAGGCACTTTATATTGTCTACTTCATGGCCGAACGGTCCCGGTGCTCCGGAGCCTATCCCGTTCGAGGAGACGAAACCCCGTGCAACACAGGTTGTCTGTAACCGATGCAGACACCAAGTAGGTATGACGAGATGATCGAGCATTCTCGCCCCACCAAATGATCCTAGACCCATCCAACCAAGTATCCAACCACTTATCCATAACCATTCTCCAACATATAGTCCAAGGCACAAATCTTAAGTTATCCCTATAGGTACTATGCCGCTTCTCGATACAGTAGTTCCAAATGGTGCAACACCCCTAGCTCAGAACCATCCCGTGGCACAATATCCCAAATATGGCATAATGCCCTCGCCGATGCAGTTGTTCGATTCTGAACCACAACTGCACGCTTTGCATGACAAAGCGCTCAAGTAATACTCGTGCACGGGTGCACGCTCGCTCGCCCAAATTTTTGATGTTTCCAATGCCTCAAAATTCCAATCAAGATATACAATTTCCAACTATTCTCCAACTAACTGCCCCAAATATAATCCAACTCTAGCTCCAACTATCCAGCGCGAAAACCAACTCAAGCCATAAATCCATCCAAGCAAACGACGTACACTCTATGCACGCCATAGTGTAGTAATTTTCAAGTTCCAGTCCAAGTATTTCAAGCCTTATCGTGTGTTCCATATTATTAGGCATGAAGGAGTAGAGGAGAAGGGACAGAGCCTACTCACCAAGTCTGATTTCGTTAAGCACTTTGCCTTGTCGATACGACCGATCCCTTGAACCCGTGGTCTGATGCAAAATACGATCTACTCAATTGGTATGACATTGTAAGTAGGTCATGCTCTCCAAATCATCCGACCGATCGAACTAAGAAAGATGACATTATCGCTCTAATCCAGCTATCTCAGTACTGCTCTGAACGAACATCTAATTTCAATCGAACTCCACTAGCAATCTGCACATAAAACCAACTCAATCAATACTTGTTCCCAAATCCAAAAAATTAAATGTAACCAACTATTGCTTTATTCAATCCGACTCAGTGTAACGCTCCGTGCAGTTATGGAGCGTTATTTAATATACCACTTAGAATGAGGTTCGTCCACGAACCATGCTGGTACTTATTCTTTATCACATGCTGCTTGCCCAATTATAACTCTGCTCTATTCAATTCACATTCTCTTGATCCTGACTCAGCATCTCGCTTGTGCTGAACGCTCGCTCAAATTTCCACATTCTTGCATCTTCCTTGCAGCTAAATACGAATTCCTCGTATTGCTTAGTTTTGGATCGTACACATATATTTAAGGCATCCCTGAAATACATATATTTCAGCCGAGCTTAGCAATAGCGAATTTGGACAAGTTATAAGGGTATCTTTATGTCCGAGGCATTCATTTGCTTTACTCCCAATTGAACCAATCCTGACGTTTATTCCATAATCTATTCACATAAGCACTATTCTCAAATATAATAATTTCCACTGACAATCTTTCCACCTGACTCAAATTAGTTTGACTATTTCTGAAACCATACTACCACTATCTCCAAATATTATCTCATGCACCTAACGATCATCTCAACTGATACTACCCCAGCTAGGCGACCTACCCAAATATCAAACTATGCTCTTAGATCAGCTCAGCCAAACAACTCTTTCTTAATCTTAATACCTCACTGGATGAACATCTATATTGAGGTTCGTGTGATCCACGTAGATTTTGTCGCCACGCCAAAGGGATAGTGTCGCTACGATTTTAACGTGGACACACTCGTCACAATTCCTAGGTTGTGCATGGAATAGTTTTTCGCGCTGCTTCCACTGCCTCGAAGCACAGGATATCACCTTTGTCTTCTGTACAAGCATACTTCCCAGACTTAGTTTTGATGCATCTTATAAATCTGAGGCACATCTGTCCCTTCCAGTATTGTAATAATTTGATCTGAACGAGCCGCTGCTTTAACTTCACAACCTAGTTTCACAGTTGTCAATTCATATGAATGTTATTCCCTTCCGGGGCACAATGAGTCTGAGGCGATGCTATCTTCAAAAATTTGTGACTCCGAATCTCATCAGTTGACTTAGGCTATTTTTACTATTGCTTCGGTCTTTCGGCTACTTCTTCAGCTGAAGGCTATCCCATGGATCTCTAAAATCTAACACTCAGTCACTTAAGCCAATCCGTAACACACACACTACTCACATCCATCCTTGACGCATTCCCAAATGCGTCACCGTAAGGGTCATTCTATGGGTCTATAATATTCATCTCTGATTTGACGGTCAAGTCGCTAGGGTCAGTTGTCCCAAAGCTACGCTCAATAATTGTAAGTCATCACGATGGACAGTTACTACGAACCATGCCATATCTCCTCTGCAAATCTAAACCATAATCAAACCATTCCATCCGAATGAACTTCTAACTCCGAGCACTTTATACACTACCTCTGATGATCTGTCAACCAATATTGCTTAACCACCTAGAGTCTTACTATCTATCCAAGCCACAATTCAAGAACTGCGCTCGTTAAAATCGTCTTCCAATCGCTCCGTCGCTCTGCCCTGAATCCATCAAAATTTTGAATTGATCAAGTTTGACTTCTCGCACTACCACTTGCAATAATTCTCGAAACCAAAAATTTACTCCAATTCTTATATGTTTGCCATATTTCACAGTGCACGTCTAACTTGCTCAAGCAACCCAGTGATTTGCTTCAACGTTGCTCTCTCATTTAGCAATTTTCAAAAGTCCATTCGCCATAATCTTTGCTCTCGTTTCAAATCCTTGGCCAATCTTGATTTCTCTATGTTCTGATTAATCCACATATTCTTAATGATTCGTGCATCGGTTCCAACATAAATCTCAAATCTGTATTACCTTTTACTTGTTGCCTCAATCCGTCTCAGTATTGCAAGTACTAACTTTCAATCTGACTTAACAACAACTAGATTTGCCTCATACCCGTTCTCGTCTTCCGGAGAATCCGTCTACCATAGTTGCCTTATTTTGCCAAATTCTTCTTCCGCTAAACCTGAGTCAACTTCTCGAGCAGCAATATCCAAAATACTTCAAGTCCGTTCAAATCCATCATATTGCCCCTCCAAGTCAGATCGTGTTTCATTACTCAACCAACAGCTCAAATATGTTACCCAAATTCGTAGTCCATGCTCGCTACCCTTCAACTCACCCATTTCTCCACTCAAGCTTATCCCAATTGTTTGTTCCTTATGCTCAACTCTCTCTTTGTATCCAATTAAATGTTCTACTAAATTCCTAAATCGTGCAAGCGAACTCTGATATTCAGCTTTCTATCTGATCGATCTTAACTTGTTTTCAATTCTTTGGTTTGCCTTAATCCTTTAAATTTTAATCACTCTTTTCTATCGTATTATTTTGATCTCGTCCAACTCTCAAGTCCAATGATACTTCCATTTGCACAAGTTCGTCCTTGATTTCTCAAGTCCAATGTATCGAAGAATACCTGAGTCAAAATCCAATTGTACTATATACCACTTGAAAATATAGTTGCTCACGTGCTTACTCTGTGTCAACTAACGTCTATTCCAAACCGACTATTCCGGGGTGATTCTGTCGAATCATAACTCAATACTCGATTGCTCCATGTTCCATTTCCTAACTCGGTCGATAGGCGCCAACCAACTTGCAATCCTGTTACTCGCGTCCGTTGCGGCAATTTTGTTTATGTCTATCCAAATTATTCTAATGCCTTACTCACTATGTGGTGTTCTATATACCACTCTGAATCAAGTCACTCCTCATTACACAGATCCAAAATTCGTCCAAACTATCCCTTATGCGTGATCCTGTCTTTCTCCAACTCAAGTCTGACACAAAACTCAGCCAATGCATGAACCATCTAACTCTTTCATCAATCTCGCTAGATACAACTTGTGCCATATCTCATTCTTAATACTTTCAACTATTCTCAAACCGTCTGATACTTCCGCTACACGAGTAACCCGTGTAACGATCTCTTCCAAGTAATCCAACCCAATATCCAATTGTTTCTCACAATTGTCGTACAAGCAACTCGTGTAACACTATCCTGATATTCCTAAGCCAAACTCAAATCTACTCAACCAATGTGCTCTATGATATACCGAGCCAAAATTCAAATTGCATCCAACACATTCGCTATACGAGCAACTCGTGCAATGATCTATTCTTATTTGATGCTTCTACTCACAATATGCCACATAACCAATCTCGTCTGCCAACCAATTGATCAACTTGATGCAACCAGAAACTCCCTGAATGACAAGCCAAACCAACCCAACGACAGCTCTCAACTGGTTGCACAAATGCAACAAGGCCCAAAGATGCTAAGCGATGTACCAAAAACCAAGGAAGGCAACACAAAACAACATGCACCCACAACCAGTAATATATAAACTTATTTCATAAAATATCTAATGCGGTACCGAGTAGATCCAAGAGCTAGACGACAAGCGAAAGCTATTTAGAGTTTGTGATGAAGTGAAGGACCAAGTCCGAGAAAATAAACCAGGTGCTCTGATACCAATATGTCATGCTCCAATCTCTCACAAGCTCAATAGTCCCCGCTGAACGTGAATCACCACGTTGCAGCACTCCCACAGGATAATCGTTCTCATCGGGACGTGATGCTGTACGAGCCTGGAGTTGCGCTCGTACAAGACGATGTTATCAAACATCAAAGTTATCATCGAGACGATCAAGTTATAGTGGAAGTCAAGTAGTGTGTACCAAGCACACATCAGAGTATACGCAGCGAAGGTCTCGATAGGGTCCAAATAAAATGCCACAAAGGCGATTGCCTCAAAGGTGATGCAATACTCTTACTCTTTCTCTATCCCACAAAGGTACTTACAATTCATACATTATGTCTCATATATCCAAGCAGCGCCACTACACCTGCGTACCTAAAATAATGTCCACAAATGTGGGTCAGTACACAGCCATACTGGTGAGCGGGGTAACCCACTCGTCTAAACCGACACTAAGTAAAATAGTGAATACAAACAGTTATATGGTAATCTTTCTACTTGAATCCTAGATTCATTTCATGGCAGAGGTATAACATGTTAAGGAAAACTGTAAAGCAGTTTAAGCATGCAAGCATTCATCTCAAGCAAATAAATAAGCAGATATCCAACTCAAAGGAAAACTAGCATGCAAACCGTCCTACTCAAGCCCAAGCAACGCGACTATCGAACCAATAATCCAAGCCTCAATATCCATCTCCAATCCAAACCTTACAATCCAATCTCAATATGCACACTCTTGCTGAGGCAAGGTGGCAGACGCCTACACGAAAAGCATAATCTGTCATGCCCCAGTCCCAAAATACGTAGGATTAGAAATACGTAAGCATGCCAGCCGTATGTATATGGCAACTCCAATATATGGATACCATAATACATACGTACGCTATAATATAAATTTTAACTCACATATAGTATATATATTATCACAAGTCACAGGGCATAACTAGATATCATCCATATAATCAAATAACCAATAAATTATATAACTGAATCAAGTATAAAATGCTTGATAAGAAGAAGTTGTTGGACAGAGACAAATCCACTACCAACTAGAATATAAGAGAAATAAAATCTACTGAATAATGAGACTCGAAGGAAAGACCTCCTCAAAAGAGAGATAAGTAGCAAGTCCTTATCCGTGCTCCTGCGAATAGTCAAGATTGTCTACACCTGGAAAGGGACCAGGTCCTCAGAGGGACGTAACAAGATACATAGAAGCTTGCCAATTGAATACAGTAAAATATGCATAATAGATAGAAAATATATAAGTACGCTGTACAAGACAATCTATATGAACTGCATAATGAGGACAACTTTCGATATATGGGCAGGGGTAGGCTACTCTATCTAATCTCATAACTCACACACACGTCCAGAACATCAGAAATCGACATACCGCAAGGGTAGGGACCAGCGCGACACAACTACCATAGTGCGTGCTAGTTACTACGGTTTATCAGAGTGGATAAAGCTCATACGCCTACTGATTGTCCTCCTCTCCCATGATACTAGGTGTCAAGTGTGTGTCAACATATATAATTTATAATAATGAATGAAAGAAAATACACATACAATAAAAAAACAAAAATATAATAAGCATTCAAAGTATTGTAAGTAATTTGGCAAGATATCTTGCCTGGCAAGAAAACTGTAAAGTGTAAGCGTCCAGACGTCAAGCACAAAGGGATCAGAAACCATGACATCAGAATGAACTTCTCTGGATGCTGAAATAAACATCATCAACATTCCCAAAATAAGCGAGATAGCTAAAAAATACTACCCTTTCGTCCAATTTGGACACAGAGGCAAAAAGGTAATTTTTGGGTCAAAACGGGTCCACATGTGGGCCACTTTGCACCGAAAAGCATGACAGAGGTAAAGGTCTCTAATTGGACAAATTATAGGTCAAACAAATTTTAAATATTAATAAAAACTCAACGGTATGTCCAATTTTGGATTCCGGTGGCCCGATCACAAATTCACCCTAAAAGTCAACCGTGGGACCCGTAAATAGGCAGCTTGGTCAACTGTCTCAGAATTGCGTGAAAGTTGGCTCGCAGGACCAACATGATACCACGAATCCAATGGCATAAGTTTTGTCATATTCTGACGAGCGTACACAAAATGGTGTGATATTTTACAAAAGTTACGATATTGGGACTTTTTACGGATACGGGTTGATTTCGACGCACACACACGTCCGAATCAACTTTCAAGAAAGCCCACACTTCAGGATATATCATATGCGCCTTTCGGTGTAATTAGTATACCACAAGGTGGTCCCGTTTGATGGAGCGGGCTTTGTATCATAATTTTTCAGTTTTAAAAAATTAAGTTTTTGGCCGTTTTGGAGGTTGTATAATTTAACACATAGAACAAATTAACAAAAAACTAAAAGAACATAAAAATTCTTGGTTATATAGAGAAGAAAATCCTTTTAATTAGTTTCAAAAATGTTAAACAGGTTGGTGATAAATTGGGTGTGAACATGGGGGTTTGGGGTAAAGTTTTTGGACTATTTTGGTTAGTTTTTCGGCTATTTTTGGTCAAATTTTTGACCAATCCAGGGAACGAAAAATTGTCCCGCTTGAATAAAAATCCTAGAGGGTTAGTTTGCAAACGTATACGGATAAACCACTCAAGAAAAGGACGAGAGATGAGGAAGATACATCACCTGAAAGATGGGGACTCTGCTGCCTGTGCGGCTATGCACACGCGCGTGCGGGATTCCGGCAGTGCTGAGTGGCGTAGGTCACCGGCGGTCGGGGTAGGGTATCGAGGTTTAGGGTTAGGGTTTAGAGTTTAGTTTTATATATATATATATATATATATATATATATATATATATATATATATATATATATATATAAAGAGAGAGAGAGAGAGAGAGAGAGAGAGAGAGAGGGAGGGGGGGTGGAGAGTTGGGTTTGCTGCTGTGGTTGGGGGGAATTAGGAAGTAGTTTAGGAGTTAGGTTTTTTGTTATTTAGTATTAGGTTTTAGTTAGGGGTTTAAGTTATTTAGTTATTTAGTCATTTTGTTATTTCTTTTTCTTTTTCTTTTATATTATTACTATTACTAATATTATTATTATTATTATTATTATTATTATTATTATTATTATTATTATTATTATTTTTTTTTATTATTAACTATATATATTAACATATATATATTTACATTTATAGATGATGTTAAAAATTAAAAAAATAATATTTGTGCTCAAAATAAATTCTAGAAAATCTATCTCCATTTAGCAAGACTCCAAAAATAATAAAAAATTATTTTGTGGAATAATTCTAAATAAGTATTTATAAAATTTAATTAATCAATAAAATTTATTTTCTAATTAACTATGAAAATACTTTAAAGAAATTCAATAATTTAATAAAAATACTTTAAAATAAAATTTTAAATTTTAGGGGGTTTACACAAACCAACCAAAGTAAAGCAAACCAACTCTTATCTATATGAAGTCACTGGCCAAGCCATAAAGGACTGATCGGACTGATCAATTACAGTTCTACCCGATCCAGACCGGGTAGCTAGCCAGCCTGGTCATATCGAACTACCGGCACCGCGCCCAAGGCACGTTACCATTGTCTCCTCCATGGCCGAACGGTCTCGGTGCTCCGGAGCCTAACCCGTTCGAGGAGACAAAATCCCGTGCAACACAGGTTGTCCGTGAACGATGCAGATACCAAGTTGGTATGACGAGAGGATCGGGCATTCTCGCCCCACCAAACGATCCTAGACCCATCCAACCAAGTATCAAACCAATTATCCATAACCATTCTCCAACATATAGCCGAAGGCATAAATCTAAGTTATCTCCATTGGCACTATGCCGCTTCTTGCACAGTGGTTCCAAATGGTGCACCACCCCTGGCTTAGAACCATCATGTGGCACAATGCCCCAACTGTGGCACAATGCCCTCGCCGATGTAGTTGTTCGATTTTGAACCACAACTGCACGCTTTGCATGACAAAGTGCTCAAGTGATACTCGTGCATGGGTACACGCTCGTCCGCCCGAATTCTTGATGTTCCTAATGCCTCAAAGTTCCAACCAAGATGTACAATTTCCAACAGTTCTCCAACCAATTACCCCAAATATAATCCAACTATCCATCACAAAAACTAACCTAAGCCACAAATCCATCCAAGCAAACGACGTACACTCTATACACGCCACAATATAGTAATTTCCAAGTTCCAGTCCAAGTATTTCAAGCCTTATCGTGTGTTTCATATTATTAGACATGAAGGAGTAGAGGATAAGGGACAGAGCCCACTCACCAAGTCTAATTTTGTTAAGCACTTTGCCTTGTCGATACGTCCGATCCCTTGAACCCGTGGTCCGATATAAAGCATGATCTACTCAATTGGTATGATCGTGCGAGCAGGTCGTGCTCTCCAAATTATTTAATCGATCGGACTAAGAAAGACGATATTATCGCTCTAATCCAGCTATCTCAGTACTGCTCTGAACGAACACCTAATTTCCATCGAGCTTCGCTAGCGATCTGCACATAAAACTAACTCAATCAATACTTATTCTCAAATCTAATAAATTAAATGTAACAAGCTATTGCTTCATTCAATCCGACTCAGCGTAACGCTTCGTGCGGTTGTGGGGCATTACATGGTCAATAAAGGTACTGTGGTCAGACGCTTCTTCTGTTCATTGAATACTGTTTGATACTCCTCTGTCCAAATGAACTCATAATCCTTGTGGGTCAAGCGGGTCATCGACTCTACGATCCTTGTGCAGTCCTCTACGAACCTTCGATAATATCCGACAAGTCCTAGGAAACTTCTCACCTCTGAGACGTTAGTAGGGGTCGGCCACGTCTCTACTACTATGATCTTTGCCGGATCTACTGAAATAGCATCTCTTGAGATAACGTATCCAAGAAAAGAGACATGGTCTAGGAGAAGCTTACACTTGCTCAACTTGGCATAGAGCCTCTCACGCCTCAATATCTCCAATATTGTCCTTAGGTGCTCTTCGTACTCCTCGTTGCTTTTTGAATACACTGATATGTCGTTGATGAAGACTTCCATGAACCGGTCCAAGTACTGGTGGAAGACTTTATTTATCAGATTCATGAACACAGCAGACGCATTCGTCAATCCAAAAGGTATCACCAAGAAATCATAGTTTCCATAGCGAGTCCTGAATGTCATCTTTGGAATATCTTCCCTCCTCAGCTTCACCTGATGGTATCCAGATCTCAAGTCGATCTTCGAGAACACCCTAGCTCTTGTCAGCTGGTCGAATAAATTACCAATCCACGGCAGAGGGTACTTGTTCTTGATAGTCAAAGCATTAAGGGCTCTATAATCAATGTAATACAGTATGTCCCATCCTTCTTCGGTACAAACAACACTAGTACTCCCCAGGGTGATATACTCGGATGGATAAATCCTATGTTCTGTAACTCTAATCGTAGCTTCAGCTCATCCAGTTCCTTTTTACCAACCGATACACACATTTGAGATACCAGCACTGCTCCTAGTACCAACTCAATGGTAAACTCTACCTCTCTATCTGGCGGTAGGCCTGGCAACTCCTTCGGAAAGATATTCTCGAAATCTGCAACTATCGGCGGGGGTGCTGTCTCTATAGCCATGTAAACTCTAACTGTTTGGCCTACTCCTTGCTCGATGGTCTCCCGTATAAACTTGAACTCCAGGAAATCTGGCGGTCTGAAAATAACACTACCCCTCTGACAATCCAGTATGGCATGGTACTGGCTCAACTAGTCAATCTCAAGCACAACGTCAAAGTTTGGCATCGGGAATACCAAAAGTCGAGCTCTCATATCCCGAACGCACACAACTACCAAGCACGTTCTAATAGTACTGGTAACCGGCACGATACCTCCTCCGGTAAGAATCTTCCAACTCTTAGGCTGCAACAACCACTTTCCCGAAGAGGGATATTTTTGTCTTTCCCTATTTTTAGTAATATAGTTAATAATGGTATTTCATAATTATTATATTGGTTGGTATTTTATTTTATAATATTTAGTATTGTTACATATGCTTGTGTATGTGATATAGTTGTATGGTTAGATGTTGACCTTTAGTTGGACTAGTTGTTAGTGAACCATTAGACCCAACTAGATTTGTCATGACACAATTAGTGCACCCAATTAGTTAGTCTTAGTTGACCCATTTAATTTAGTGAGAATGGTCAGCAAACCCTTCATTTAATTATTAAAACCTATCTTTAATTAAATCCTTTCCTTTAATAAATCTTCATGACTAATTGTGAGGGCTTATTGGACATTTTATAGTGCATTAGGGTTAGGAATAATGGCTGATCATATTCCTTTATAAACTTCTCTCTTGATTCATTTGGAAGCCTCCATCAAACCCTAATTAGCCTCCTCTCATTTATCTTTCCATTTGAGAAGAAGTCCAAACCTCTTCCATTCCCAAATTTATTTCTAAATATTTTTTTTGTCATCTCAAGGAGGATAGAGCTTGGATTAGCAAAGAGAAAGCATTGGAAAGAGAGAAGCTTGAAGGAGGTGTCCATTCTTGAGGATTGTGTCTACTAGTGTTTTTGCATTGGGAATCCATCTCATAATAGATAAAATTTAAATTAACCCTTGTATTTATATCTAAATAGTATAATTAATCATTTAGAATCTATTATTGCATTAGGGCTACCCATGGAGAGAAGCTTGAGCTTCATTGGACCCATTTAAAGACTTTTACATAGGGTTTGTGTCAATTTTAGAGAAAATTCGAGATTGGCACACCAAGTATTTATCATTAGGATAGATAGGTCTGATTAGATTTGTTAGAGTATTATGAGGCTAGCTACATGTCCATTAGATACGAGTAGGCCGTATCAGAAGGTTTTGTGATACAGGGTGATTTGGGGGGTTTTTCTTCGACACGGATGCCACACACATGTCATATTGTGCCATGACACTTGGAATGGCTTGCTAATACTTAGATTAGATTCTATTCCTTATTTAGAACTTGTAGATAGGCTTTGGGTTGATTTTAGATAGGTTTGGGGTGCGTATCTTGAGTGTTTCCTAGCGTATCGATCGGGTGCACTCCAAGTGTTTGTGAGAATACCAATTGACCATTTTTGACTTAATATTTAGTTGTACTTGGATATAGTTGTGTATATTTATTCTAGTTAGTTATATATATACTTATAAGAGTGTATATATATATATATTATATATTGGTTGGGAGTGTGTGTATGTGTTTTGTATGTGTATAGGCATATGGGGGGGAGTCGGGCAATAAGTAGCAATAAGTGTCAGCAATAAGCAACAGCAAACAGCAGCAGCAGCTGCATAAGTATTAGCAGCAGCTGCATAAGTATTAGCAGCAGCTGCATAAGCAGCAACAATCAGCAGCATCAGCTACAAGAAGCAGCCGCATGCAGAAGCATCAGCTTGCAGTAGTAAGTAAGCAGCAACAATAGCTACTTTAGGAAGCTAACAATGTATGAGAGTCGGGTATTTGAGTTGGGTTGCATTGTGATGTCTTCAAGGCATTAGCAAGGAGGTTAAGGTAACGAAAAGTCCATAATATTTTGGAAATTTACAGTAGGTAGTATTAGCTCCTGACTTGAGGAGAGCTTCACTGCAAGTAGATAGGCTCATGAGCTCGAATTTAGTAAGGGGGTAAGGTGCAGACATAGTGGAAGGGTGAAGATGCGTTGACAGTAAGGTAAGCATATTAGATGTTAGTGTGTTCATATGTTAGATTGGTTGGTTAATAAGTTAAGTTAATTATGAGTTATTATGATTAGTAGTTAGTTGTTAACTAGTGTTAAGTTAGTTAGCTATATATATAGTGTTAGCTTTTGTTAAGTTATTTAACTATTAGTATGTTAGAATGGTTTGATAAGTTAGTTAATGGATGTATTAGTTGTTATATGTAAATGTTAGATCTTATGATAGTTAGTAGGTTAGTTGATAACTTAAGTTATTGTTAGTTAGTAACATGTTAGCTAGTATTATTTAATGTTAGTATGAGTTGTATATATATATATATATATATATATATATATATATATATATATATATATATATATATATATATATTGGTAGATATGTTAGTGTTAAAGTTAGATGTTAAGTTAGATATACATGTTAGTTAGTTATATATGAGTTAGTATATATATTTTGGTCTATATATACACTAGTTAGTAGATATTAGTTGAGTTAATATTAGTTCTAGTTACCTTGAGTTACACAAGATAATGATAAGGTAATGACTTTACCTCTAGGTATTGTTAGTGAGTATCAAGAGGGTAGCTAGGTTGTGATACCAAGATGGCTCAAAGCCATGGTATTCATATAAAGTTAGTATTAACTAGGGTAACTAATATATAATGTATATTGTGTATCTTGTGATACTATAAAGCTATAATACTTTAGTATCCTAATATAGCTAGTATGGCCTAGATAAATAGCGTATGGACTCAATAACCTAGAGGTGGACTCATAAAACCTAGAAATAGCTAGTTTGACTAGTTTGACTATTTTGAATTAAGGTAAAAAAACCTAATTTAACCTAGTTAGGCTATCTTGACCTAGTCTTGACTTAGAGAATCATATTTTTAACTCTGTTAAGCATGCTTATTACTTTATTACACCAAATAACATAGAGTTTCATATATAGGTCTGTAAGGCACCGATACGGACACAATTTGAAATTTATTGCTCTGGACCACATGCGATACATTCTCTGACAGTTTTCTTACTTAATAGTTATTATAATGCATGTATTTAGTGATATATTATTTGATTTCTGACATGACGGTTACACAGACTGGTATATAGTGGATCCCCGTCATGAGAAGTTACTCTATCGTGATTACCTTTTATATCTCAGTGATTGTTTGATAATAAACAAAAAAATAAAACTTGGTTTATACGAAACCCTTTCTTTGTTTACAAACAAGAAAAATAGTACAATTAATCATATACGAGAATGTTAAGTACAATAAAGAAAAAAAAAAAATTCTGGAAAAAAATTGCTATAGGAGTCTGATCTGCGGTCGATCACTTTGTCCCTTGGACTACACAATGATGAAGAAGTGCTGTAGAAGAAGAAGAAGAAGAAGCTTCAAAGGTTGCAAGTGGGATTGAATTCTCATTGCCAAAGTTGTCAATCAACACTCTCTGTCTGTGCTCTCTCTCTCTGATCTCCTCTGCCTTGATCGTCCCTTGATATTCTATGACCAGGGGTCTCTATTTATAGAGATAAGTCACAATAACTGTCCAGTTGGCATAGAAGCCAAACTGTGAAGAGAGTGGCATCTTTTACATGGCGGTTATAATAACTGCTACCCACGTCTGAATGACCTTCTAAATCTGTGTATGACACGTGTCCCATTATAAGGTAACGTGTATAACTGCTTCTCGAAGATCACAGTATGCAAGCCACATAGATAACTGTACCTTGCGTAAAGATGGTTGGTGTAAAAGCCAAATAACTGTCTTGTTGGCATAAAAGCCAAATAAATATCATATTGGCGTAAAAGCCAAGCTCTGCGTAAAACTTTGAGGATTCATGAATAAAAGACAACCAGCGTAAAATAGCCGATTGACCGTCATGATTGAGGTCTTGAGCGTATTCTGGGCTAAATAGCCTTATCATGTACCTTTGTAAATATGGCCGAGTTGGCGTATTTCGAGGAGATAGCATACGGCGTACTCCTATAGTTGAAAATAGCCTGGTTGGCATAAAATGCAAGGATGGTGATGTGAGCGTATTAGTCATAGTTTTAGCTTTCCCAGTCATTTTTAAAAGTAGAACAAAATCTTATGCATTAAATGCAAAGATCTGCCCCCCATCTCGTGCATTAAATGCAGAGATATGCCTCCAACTCTGTACGAGAAACAGCTTTTGATGTCCCGTCTGATTTTGTCTCATCTTGAGCGTAAAGGCTTATTTTTGCACATGTGGCATAGGAAGCGTATTCTTTGAATGCGTAAACATGACTTATATCAAGAATATGTCACTAAACGACAGTCTGGGTCTCTGTATAAAATTATTATCACAGCCGTCCTCTCAATCATCGTGCAGTACTTTTGTCAGGAGTCAGGTTCACTGTTTTGTCTGACAGATTCATTCGAGGAATACGAAGAGTTTCTCGTACAACTTTATGTTGCATTAAAAATAAACGTATTTTACGCCGGAGGGTATAGTAACCTTTTACGCCAAAACAGCCTTGAAGCGCTGCTTTACGCGGGCAGCTCTGAAACTCTTTTTTACGCCAAACAACTATGAGGCTTTGTTTTACGCGTATAACTCTGAAGTCATATTTTTATGCCACACAGCGCTGAAGCTCTGTTTTATACGAACTTTATGTATGTTGTGTAACACCCCATTCCATTCTAGCGGACTACCGACTCAAACGACAAAAGTGCAACTGTCCCGACCCGCTTTGCCTCAAACGAGAAGCAAAGGATATCCAGACTTGTCCCTACAGGAATTCGGCTTAGGCTTTCAGAGGCTCGCTTGACGTATCACTCTACCGAGGCGAATCATCGCTAAGGTAGGTGGCTAAGGTGAACTTGTCTTTGCTTAGCCAGCACACATAAAATCTGAAATATTCATGCTAGTCGCTAGGTGATTCACCCCCTGCATGCTAACAAGAATCCAACGCACCTAGCTAAGAGAATAATCCCAACTTGTAATGCTTATGCTAGAACATAGAAATTAAAATACTGCTTATATTCAGACCCTCGCATGCTAAGTCCCTAACGGCTTCATCTCTCGGCTTACCTTCGGGTCCGAGCAAACGTGTTTACTTATGTTCCTTAAAAACGCATGCTTGTCTGCTTGAATGTTGCCATGTTTTCATCCAAACCCCGGAAGACTACTAAGTAGTCATTCCGTGCATGGAAGAACCTGAAAGTATTCGGGACCGTTAGGTCTCCAAGGCAATTCTCGAACCAGAGAATTTGCACCCTGACTGAATAAATCACTGAATCATAGCTCGTGGAGCAAACTACTGAATCAACTGGCCTGGCAATCTATACACTACTGAATCACTGAATTCTGTCTCAACAAGTTCTGTATATATACTGCATCGAACTCGTTCCATACCGAACTTGTTCAATATATACACATACTGCCTCAAACTTGTTCATGTACCAGACCAGAGACCCACAGTTTACAGACCTGCATATCGCGGACAACTTGGAAACAAGGTCATTCGGTTCCACGGGCGGTCACCGGGGCACTAGGACCGTTCTGATCCGGATAGAACTGCAAGATAGTCTACTGCATCTGGACAAGATGGTTTGTAACCACCACTGCATCGTTGTTGCTTTCCATCCTTGTTCAAGACTATAACTGGTCCTTTATGGCTATGCCAGCGATAACTGTTCATATAGATAAGTCATCCTCGCTTAGCGGCTATCCGCGTGCGAGTCACTGTATCGTATCAATGAACAACTGAACACCTGAACGATCTTGAAATAACAATACTCGTGTTTGCATATGCTATGCTCCTGAATGTTTATACTTACCCGTGCTTAAATTAACAATGTTTGCCTTGGACAGGGAAGGCCAAATGGTAAGTCTCGTCGTATTTTCTCTCATATCGTACGGTGCACTGCCATACGAGTTAGGCTATTCAATATTTATATGAAACTGATCCTAAGGCAACTAGAAAGATAACTTAATAGTTGTGCACGGAACCTGTAGTACGTATTTGGATTTGTCGAACGGGCGAGTAGCTTCCCCACCAGTGCATTCAATGTACTGATAATCCACCAGTTGGTATGCAGGGTACGGGAGAACCTCGTTCGGTGCGGATTCCTCCTTCGTGCGTGCTAAGGCGTGAAGATCACTCCGAAGCAACGGTGCATCCGGAACTGAAGTACATATATAAGATATAATGTTGTGAACATCGCCTGATGATCGTCTGAACATCGCCTGTACAATCATTCCATAATTGTAGCCACTTGGCACGCTTTTACTGTTTCAGAGAGAGAGGCTTGAGCGACTTGTAATCTTGGCTATACGCCGCCTGTAATAATTGTTCATATCAATAAAAGATCTTGCTTTACTTTAACTTATGTTTTAATGCTTCTTCTATATTGTCGACTCAGTGAACCTGTTATCAAATCGCTATGCGTTTATGACTCCGCTGCACTCGGACAATCTGTACGACTCTGTGGCTTAGAACTCTTGCCGCCAACCAATAAACCATGGCCTTACACGGGCGTGGATCACGCTCGTGTGGCGTTACGCTCGGATGGGTCAAGCGATCATTTTGCGGGAGCGCTGGCGAGGGTGATTCCCGCCTAGCGGGAACGGCCGATTTGTCTGCGGGAGATCGGGCGTGACATGTTGGGGGTTTTACTCGTATAATTTTCTAGCGTATTTTATGCTTCTATAAGACCCCCTTCAAAGTTTTTAAATTCCTCGTAATTTGAAATACTTTGAATGAAGCATGAAATGGTCAAATTTGACTCGTTCTGCGAAGCTGGTTTTTCGGAGATATTTAGAAAGTTGTTGGGATTTGGTATGTTCTCTTCTTCCTGTATAAAGGCAAGCGAATGAACATGTTTTTCCATACTTCCTTCACCACGAAGAAGGCTGCTGAGATTCATTGGGCTGTCTGAGAAATAAGAAGATTATGCTCTTCCAGCATGTAAAGAGCCGTAAAAAAAGACGTCTTCGAGCAAATATTTCCTACAATGATGGATCATAGAAGGATATCATAGCTTCCTCTGCTCGGGATAATCAGTAATTTTATATGGCGATTATTCCAGGAGAGAGGAAGGGTCTCATCAGACCATACAGCTTGCTAGCTATATTTTTTCCTATTATGAAGCTGGACGCAGGTGGGCAGCTTGGCCGTGTCTTCATGTTTAATGATAGGCTGACATGGTCCCAAATCCTAACCGACTATTAATAATTAAATTTGGTTGAGGACTCGGAGAGTTACTTGAACTCTATAAATAGGCCTCGGTCATGAGAGAGAAAAACCCTTCATCTGTCTTCTGCAAAAACCTTCGTTTCTTTCTGAAACTCTTCGTCTTTTTCTGAAAACTTCTCCGATTCGCCATGGCACCGAAATAGGCCACCGTCGCTAAGGAAAAGAAAGCCGCTTCTTCATCTCGCTCCTCTGCTCAAGCACGAGTGACCCCTACTAGGCCAAGCAAGCCTCGTTCTGAACGAAGTGTTCCGCCGTCTAGCTGTGCATCGGGCATCACAGGTAAAGACTTTGAGAGAAAAAAATCTATCGCACACGTTGTACGTGTATGCGAAAATATGCCCACATTCCTAATGTGTCAACGTAAAACTCCATATTTTTGCAGTCTAGCGTAAAAACTTAAACTGTCAAAATTTGACGTATACTGCGAACCTTACATTTTTACGCACTGGATGTAAATTCCAGCGTAAAACTCAAATTTTGGCAGTCTGGCGTAAAAACTCAGACTGTCAAAATTTGGCGTATACTGCCAACCTTGAGTTTTACGCAATAAAAATAGATTCCAGTGTAAGACTCAAGTTTTTGCAGTCCGGCGTAAAACTCAGACTGTCAAGTTTTGGCGTATACTGCAAAGAGTGTAGCATCTAGCGTAAAACTGACTTATTTTCTTGCTTTTTGCAGTGGACCTAAAGATCCCCCCTCTGGCTGAAGTGAAGGGCTCTGCTGCTGGAATGCTGAATTCTAACTATCTAGAGGATTTGTCCTATGTGACATTCCCCATCTCTGGAAACGAGTATCCTCAAGAAAGGGGAACTCTAATCTCGGCCCAAGGAGAAAGGATGTTGCTGAGTATGATCAGTGGGGAACCCTTGACATACATAGATAGAATTGAGTATAAGAAACTAGCTTTCTTATTTAGGGATATGATTGATAAGCAATCCCAGACGAAGCCCAAGAAGGAAGATTGGGTATTTTCTGCTGAGGGCACGGTCATGTATCTGCCAAAGATGCCCAGAGATTACCCTATCTCGGCATTCTTCTATGCTACACATCCCAGAAAGATGGTATGGACTTTGACTCCTGATCTTCATGGGCGGCCAGGGAAGATCTTTTATAAGAAAGGATTAAGCCGAGGATCCTATGTAAGCAGTCCCTCAGGCCCTGTCATGCCCTTCAGAGGATTACTGTCGGACAGCGTCCCGAGTGAAGACTCTTTCTTGATCCAGCCATTTCAAATGGCAAACTTCTATAATGAGTTTATGGTGCAGGGAGGAGTATACCCCAGGTTTAACCCTTGTACCAATGGATGGCTTAACCCCCAGAACCTTCGATGGGCCCGTTTAACTACATGGGCCCTGAAGCACTTCCAGATGGAGCTGGAGAGTATCAACCTGTTTGAGGCTGCGAGCGCTACCAGTGTTGGGCTGCCTATCAACCCTAACTTGTTCTTAGCTTTGATGGAGCGATATAACTCGCTCACTGGGACTTTTGCCACTCCAATAGGTGAGTTGGGCCTAGCCCTTCATGAGATGGCAGATATCTCTAAGCTGCCAATGGGGGACATTCCGTATGAAGAATACGTCCCCACCAATAGAGAGTTGAAGGATACCAACCCTTAGGTAGTGGCAGTGTACCAAGAGCTGATGAGCCATTATCTTGCATGCACTACTTTCTATGGGGAGCCCTCTGACTTAGCCTATATTAACAAATGGGTGTCCTACCTCTTTTTCCATCAGGCTAGAAATGCCAAGCAGGACAAGGTTGTATATAACAAAGATAATCCTTTGAACCTTCTGAGCATGCTTAGTGCCAACACAGTCGATGATCTCATCGAAGATGCAGGGTCTCTAGATTTTGTTATAAATGAAGAGGTAGGAGGTTTTCTTGCAGGGACCAAAGCCTACAGCTATATGAGGCATTACCGAAAGCCTCTGTCCAGGAAAGCTCAATTGGCTGGCTTTCTCTCTTTCTGGTTATACCGATGGGTGGTGTCGGGCATCGCGTCTGGGGATCGCATTCATCGCAATACCTTATGGCCCGCAGTGCGTTTGGTATTTGGAACAAGATTGGGCCTGCTTCTTGCCATGGTATGCAGGATACAAGCTGGCCTGAGGGCAATTACCGATGGGCTGCTGGCTGATACTACGCAGCGTGAAGGATATCCCAGAGTGGAATTACCATTCTTATATCTGATCGGATGGTTAATCCTTCACAACACCAGAGTGATGTCTCCCAGATCTGCTAGCGATTTGGGAAATAACTTCTTATTGAATTACAAGAATTCCTTTTGGAATGTAACTAGCGTCATAGATTGTCGACTAGCACTAAATTTTGCCCATGGTTGGAAGTTCTTCTGCGCCGTCCCCCCGTACATATCAATCAACAGGGGACTAAACTTCAGGATACAGGTCAGGAAAAGACTATTCTTTCCCCCGAAGCATTTTACTGGTTGGTCTGCATTAGACCTTCCCATCTGTTGTACAGAAGTGAGTACCACTGCTACTTGGAGCCTTATCTGCCTAACCGTTTTGCCAGGCAATTTGGGTATGATCAGTTGCACATGGGGAATCCCATCACCAACTTCAAATTCAAGGGTAGACTTATTGACAAAGCTAGAGGATGGTGGTATTTTATCATGGGTTATACTGGAGCAACCATTGCTGTACCCACAACTTCTCTCTCTATTGAGTTGTACATTCTTCATTCGTACGCACAGTTTTATGCGCCCATCAATACCTTCCATAGTGATTTTGATGTGTATGGATGTTTTAGGATGCCCTCCCATAAGTCCACTGGAAGAGATGAGATACCATCTGTTTTCTCTGATGAAGGTGATGAAACTACCGGTGCAGATAATTTTTTGTTGATATTACCGAGAGGCATAATAGCTCCACCAGCAGAGCCTCTCATAATCTCCAATAAACGAAAGGCTTCCACTCTGAAAGAGCCTCCCCCCCGCAAGAAGAAGCATTCTTCTAGAGGTCCTAAAAGGACTTCCACCAAGGGGGCCTCTTCCAGGAGTGAGCCTATTGTTTCCCTTGTTGGGGATAGTTCTTTGACTAGGGATCCTTCGCCTTTTAGAGAAGGGACCTCCACAGTTCCAGCTGACAGTGCTGGAGATTATTTGCCCGTGATTGCTGCCGCTACCACCGTTGCTGGTAGTGCTTCTAGATTGCCTTCGAGGCCGAGTTTAATCAGAATTACCATACCTTTACCAAGACAAATAATGGGACTGGCCCCTCCTTCGTCTGTAAGCATTTCAAGTAAGATTCTACCCGATGAACCTCGAGTAGATCTTGGTGATGACTAGGAGGACTACCCTCAATCGTCAGTTGGTGCACCCTCTTCTCCAGGTATGATATCTTGTTTAGCATCATTAAGAAATGAATTAGCTATACAGGCTGCAGGCGTACTATACATATCATCGGCCATAGGTAAATGTTGTCTCCATATTTTTTTCAGGAAAATTAACATCAAATTGATATTAACTTTCTCTTATCTTCTTTTCAGGCGAAGACATCTCGGGGGAGGGCGGAGTTGACACCACTTCTGAGTTTGTTGCGGATCCAGCTAATGAAACGGCGGTGCCCAACGTCAAAGAAGCATACCTTGAAGCTGCTGATCTTTCTTCCGCAATATTCTTGGGTGTCATCCCGCCAGTAGCAGTTCAAATAACATCAGAGGAGGATGAACCCATCATCTCGAATATGCCTCCCTCGTCAAGCATGCCAGCAACTTCAACCATCGTTGGTGTCTCTTCTTTTGTTGTGCTATCTGTTGAAGCAACGACTATGGCAACATCCTCTATCGTTATTTCGGAAAGGAGGTTTACCGATATTGCGGCCACTCCCAGCATTCATTCGAGGTTTGCAATGCTAATGGATCAATACACTAGCATATTCTACCTTACTTTGAAAGAATTGATATCCATGGTACTGAAAAAGAATTTAGGCTTTGATGCTCTGAAGATGTCCTCCAATCTCACCATAGCGCAGATTAGAAATTTTAATGGTGCTGATAGAGCTAATACGCTGGAGCAAATAGTTAATGGTTTAGAACAACCCATTAACGAATATTTGCAACTATCCCGAGGCAGCATCGATGACCTGGTTCAGGCTGAGTATGACTCCTTAACTGCAGAACTTGCTCAGCAGACAGAATCTTTAAACAAATCCATCCAGGAACATCAACAAAAGATGGAGAAAGAGCAAGCAGTATTGGTGGAGAGTATTCCTCAGCTAGCTCAGTGCTGCGCAGAATGTAAGGGGTATGAAGTGAGGGTTCAAGAATTGGAAGCCAAACTTGCTCAGACAAGAGAGAGGCTTCTCAAAGCGTCACTAGTTCGCAATGTATTGGAGGGCCAAGTGAGTACAGCTCAGCAGAACTTGACACATGTGGGTGTCATCCATACAAGTTTTGTTGATACTCTGTCCGAACTATCTCTTTTGAATAATGATGCGGTAAGGCTGGAACGGGCTTGCACTAACATTTTAAGCTCCAAGAATGAGAGGATGGCTGTTTTGGCGCAACAAATCCGCAATTTAACTGCTCCTCCCTAATGATGTACTTTTTTTGCTCCTTTTGTAGTTTGATATTCCTAGAGATAATAAAGATATATTTTCTGACTTTGTAGACCCATCACTTTAGAATGTAAATGATAGGCTAAGATGGAAGTGATATCAGAGGTAATATGGACATGATATACTTTCGGTAAGGTTTAGCTGGATATATCCAATCAGAGGTAATATGGACATGATAGAATATAATCCAACTAAATTTGTATACAAAATACTATCAGAGGTAATATGGACATGATAGATTTTGAAGTTCTCAAATTAGTTAAACATATCTATTCAGAGGTCATAAGAACATGATAGAATATGATCCAACTAATCTTTGTACGTAGTATCGTCAGAATGAGATCTTCATCATACCCTATTAAGCAAGAGAGATCAAGCATAGTACTTCTTCAGTAATTTGCCATTGATAGGATCCATTATCAAATCTCTATTAGGCTTGGCTAATCTGTAAATGCTATTTGAAAATGTTGTTTCAATCACATAAGGGCCCTCCCATTTGGGATGGAACTTGCCCTTACTTTTGTACGTAATGATCATTGGCCTCTTTATAGCCAAAACTAGATTACCAACTTTGAACACTCTTTTCTTCACTTTTTGATTAAAAGCTCTGGAGATGCGTGCCTGGTAGAACTCAATACGATGTTGAGCTTGAAGGCATTTCTCGTTTAATCCTTCTAGCTCTTGAAGTCTTAAATGATCATTATTTTCCTGAGTCAGCTCATTAGCCACTGCTATTCTGAGTGATGGAATCTGCACTTCAATGGGGACAACTTCTTCACACCTGTAAACTAATGAAAATGGGGTACAACCCGTTGGCGTTCGTACCGTTGTACGGTAAGCCTAGAGACATTCTCCCAATTTCTCGTTCTAATCTTTTTTGTTCGAAGAGACAAATTTTTTCAAGAGTTTGATGATGGTTTTGTTGAAGGCTTCCGCCAAACCATTAGCAGCAGGATTATATGCCGTTGAGGCCATATTTTGTATCTGATTCTTATCGCAAAATTGGTAAAATGCTTGGCTGATGAATTGAGGCCCATTGTCATGAATTATCCTTCGGGGTATCCCAAAGTAATAAATTATATGGTGCTTGATAAAGCTGATCACGTTGGATGTCTTTACCTCAGTAAGAGGGATCGCCTTCGCCCATTTGGAGAAATAATCAGTGGTGGCCAATATGAACCGATGTCCTCTAGAGGATGAAGGATGAATAGGACCAATGATATCCATACCCCATGCTTCAAAGGGCCATGATGCAATAGTAGGATGTAAACACTCAGAAGGCTGATATATGAAATCCGTATGAACCTGACAAGCTTTGTATTGTCTTGCATATTTTACGACATCTGCAATCATAGTGGGCCAGTAGTAGCCCATTCTCCTGATACGATCCTGTAACTTAGGACCGGGTTGATGCGCTCCACAAACTCCATTATGAGCTTCTCGAATTACCTGCTTTGCATCATCATCAGAGAGATATCGTAACAATAGTCCATCATATGTTCGACGATATAGACTTTGTGAAGAAGCATCAAAATAGAAACGTAATAATCGTCTTTTGATAGATACTGCTTCTTTAGGATCCTCTGGTAAGATTTCGTATAATACAAAGTCTATAAAGAGACTTCTCCAATCTCTCTTAGGAGAAACCGTGTTTATAGCATAGCTGTATTCTATGTGAAAGTTATTCTTCATACAAAATAAATCTCTGTTAAGAAGGATCATCGAATTCTGCCTTCTTATAGGAATAGCAAAATCTGCAGCTAGACTGGCCATAGCATCAGCTTCCAAATTTTGAGATCGAGGAACATGCTCTAAGAAGAATCCTTTAAAAGATATTGCTATCTCGATCGTTGTTTGGTGATAAGGAACGAGGTCTGGATTGCGGACTTCATATATTTCTCTGACCTGATTGACGATCAGCTGAGAATCACCAAAAGCTTCCAGGTATTCAATCTCTAATTCTTTAGCGACTTGAAGTCCGATTAGTAGAGCATTATACTCTGCCATATTATTAGAGCAGGGTTCACTAAGAGAATATGCTCGATAGATGACGAGTTTATCAGGAGTCACCAGAATAATTCCTACTCCTGAAATTACGTTTTCCTTGGGACCAGTCCTGGAAGCACCATCAAAGAATCGCTGCCATGTATCACCTTCCATTACGGAATTATATTCTGTAACTTCGTCGAAAATGTCCTTGTATAATTTAGAGGTTTTCAAAATTGGATGGGCAGCTAAAAAATCAACCAAGGCTTGGCCCTTCATGGACTTTTGAGGGACGTACACCATATCATATGGTGTTAATAGCATCGCCCAAGTCGTAAGTCAGGAATTAAGAATACTCGGCTTATTCATTAATACCCGAAGTGGATTGACTCTGGATATGATATGAATAGTTTGACCAGTCACGTAATGTCGCATCTTCTGAATGGTAAATATTAGGGCCAAGCATTCTTTTTCCACTGGGTTATACCTGTGTTCAGCTCTGACCATCATCCTGCTTAGATAGTAGATAGCCTGTTCATGACCTTTCTTATTCTTCTGTGCGAGAAGAGCCCCTAAAGAATGACCCATTACTCAAACATACAGCAAAAATGGTCTTCCTATGACGGGGGCACCAGAACTGGAGGATTAGTAAGATAGTGTTTGATGTCATTAAATGCTTACTGACAGGCTTTGCCCCATTGTGTATCCATTTGCTGTGCCCATAATTTATTCTTAAATGGTTCAGATTCTTCTTCCGTTGTTTCGAGAGAATCTGTCAAAACCATATTCACTGAAAATGCCAGTTCGAATTTATCCTCTGAATCGGAGGATGACAGATCATCTTGAGCAAAGGTAATGATCTTATCGCTTGACTCAGAGTTATTTAAAGTTGCAAGAGATGTGGTATACCCTAAATCGAAATGAGTTCGTTGACAGTAAGGATCACCATGCAACGACATTCGTCTGCCTTTTCTATAGTTGAGGCCTGGCTCTAGCTTCAAATCATAACCCATGCTTTGCATAATCTTCAAAGCCTGTGGGCTATATCTGTGGACTTGTATTTTCCCAGCATCAGACTCGTAAGAATCTTCTTGTACAATTGGACTATTTCGCATGCGACCGAATACTATTGGATGCTGATTGTTGCGAGTAGGTGGAACAACAAAGATAGAATCTTCATGCGGCCCATATGTCGTGACAATATTAGATGTTGACGCTACTTTCCACACATATGGATGATAAAAGTCTATAGCTTCCAAGAATTTTTGTGCTATAGGTCCTATATCTTTATGAGGAGAGGATTCCTGATTAGGAAATTGAGCATCGATATACTGGAAAAGAGAATCTTTATTATCTTCAGAAACTACGTTCCCGATTATATTTACATCAACCGACTGCTTGTTGCGTCTAAGGTTGATGACTAAAGGTGGAGGTTTCTCATTCAGATTGATCACTAGAGGATCATTTCTTCTTCCCAATTTTGTTTTGCCCAAGTGAATAGTCATAGGTTCCATGACTTTCGGACGGGTAGTCCGCCCTTTCACCTGGATTGACAAAGGTTGCTCAGCAGATGGTTCTCCTGGCTCCCGATGGGATTCCTCCTCCGTACTGCCTGACACTTCCTTTATGTAGTCTTGGGTGTACAACATGACATCAGAATAGTAAGATTCAACCCCTTTGAAAGGATTGAGATCGGCGAATTCTGTCTTCACTGTTCCTTGGACGTCTACATATTAAAAGCATTGATGTAGAGTTGATGGAACAATATTGTGGTCGTGGATCCATGGTCTGCCCAACCTAACATAGCAGGTAGCCACTGATCTAAGGTCACCAATCTGAATTCTCAGACGAATCTTCCCCAACGGTCTGCTTTTTCGGACATTGAAGCCCACAATTGTAGTGGTAGTGTAAGCCAGTTCACTTGTAGGAATTCTCAACGGTCTTAGCAGACTATGAGGGATAATGCTGATCGACAATCCCGGATCTATGTGAATTCGATCTACCTCAATGGAGCTAACGTATCCTGTGAAATAAAGAGGCCTGTCATGTTTGTTATGTTTTAACAACATGTCCTCTTGAGTGAAAGTGATGTTAGGGACCACTTCCATCACACTATGGCATTGAGGACATGCCACAGGCTCTTTGTCAGGGGATTTGACCTGAGTCAAGCATACATCTGCCTGCATTAATGCTTCACTCAAGGTTTGACGAGTGTCTTTGGATAGCCGGAGTAGCTCAAAAATGGACAATCTGGCTGGAGTATTAGCCAACTGAGCCAAGATATCAAAGTTATATGGTTTCTCTAAACCTTTGTTTTGAATATTTTTCAAAGGTTTATCGAAACGAACTTCTTTTTTGCTTGCCTTTGTCCACCAAAGTTGGTTTAGAAGGAGCTGATTTTGATATAACAGGTTCAGGCTCTAGAGGTTTGGCAGCTGAAGTACCTGCCGTTGCTTTCTTCTGGTTCCCTCCATAGTCCTTGAGGTAGGCTTTACCTGACCGGGTTTCGGTTGCCAAAGACTCTTCTTCCGATGTCGGGGATGTTGCATCCATATGGCATGGTTTATATCTTGAGTTCTTTTTAGACTTAGCTTTAGCAGCTTGAGTCTCTTCCTCAATTTCTGATACCAGATCAGGGTGAACCCACATGATCTTCCCGTGCTTGGTAGTTAGGGGCACTAGGTCATGATTTTGGTCCCTGGTAGGAGGAAGATTAACTATGTTCATCATTGCTCGTGGAATAGGTACCACACCATCCGGTACTTCTTGAGGGACCAGATTGCCAAATTGGAGTGAGATTATGTTGGCAGTGACCATCTTTTCTCTATTACGCAGGGTGATGGCCTTGGCGTCGATCAACTCCTGGATCTTCCTTAGTACATAGCATGCCTTCGTGGGGTGATGTATGTACCTATGGAAAATACAGTACTTAGGATTATTTGTACTGCCGACTTTATTTGGACGCTTTATCTCAGGGAGAGTAAGCTTGCCACTTTTGACTAGACAATCGAATATGCTCAGAATATTGTCATCATCAAAAAATATTCTTTTTTAGGCCTGTAAGTCCCAGGATTCGTCTGCATAGTTACTGGAGTATGTTGTCTGGATGTATTGATTGCCAGAGCTTTCTTTCCTTTGGAACTATGAGTATGGTCGTTATTGGAGGATGATTGCTTCCCCCTATCAGAGGTAGAGATCATAATCCCGTTGTCACAAGCCTTCCGACTGTTATCTTCAGCGGCTATCGCTGATATGATAAACGAGGGCCAATCATGGAACTGATATGGTCCCATGAACATTGAGATTAGTGAAAGAAGGTTCTTCCTGCAAATATCCACTAAGGCTGAGTCTGGCACTCCACGAGGCATCTGCAAAGTAGCCTGGCAAAAACGTTCAATAAAAGTACGAACGTTTTCTTTCTCCTTCTGCTTTACTTCGATGAGCGATGACATAGACATGTCCATTCCTCCTTCGTAGAATCAAGCGAAGAATAGAGTCATGAAATCTTCAAAAGAAGTAATACAGTTGTTCGCTAGATTACGGTACCATTTGTAGACAACTCCAGACAGACAGCCCTTGAACACTCGAGTGAGAAGGGCGTCATTCCCTTGCAACAACACCGTCATTATACTGAAGTAATTCATATACTGGCTTGGTGACGTCTTTCCCTCAAACAAAATCATAGCCTGTGGTTTATATTTTGGTGGGAAAGGGATCTCATCCCAGATAGATGGGTATGGCTGATTGATTCCCAACTTCTTGAGCTGATCCTTATGCTTCAAGGCATCAAATTGAGCTTTTAATTCCTGAACTGCCTGTATCGGATCTTCAGTTGGGAAAGGGACAGCAAAGAGGTGAGAGATCGGTTGTATTGTAACCCCAATAAAAGGTAATACATTCTCCGGGTTAAAGGGTTGAGGAGCAGCTGACTCTTGATTTGGAACAGGCTCCTGGCCTGTATTTGATGGTGGTATGTCTACCCCCACATGTAGTTGAGTCGGAGGAACCGGTGTTTGGGCTATTGCAGCTGCATATTGAATCACCATCATTTGGCACATACTCTCCATCATGGTATGCATCCTTTTAAGCGAAGCTTCCAATAAAGCGATGCGTTGCTCAGTATTTCTTGATGGGGAAGCCTCTTCATGTTCATCTCCAACGGCATAAACCCCCATTTCTCTGGATGCCACTGAGGGATTAGTATAGATCTCTATAGAGATTAAGTCTATATACTATTGAGTCTATACATACAGCATCAAATTCAGAAAGCTGGCGACTCTCAGTGTCAGAATCAGAAGAATATGAAGCCGATTGTCGTGACCTCGAGCGGGTGTTTCGAAAAACACCTACTTTAATATTCTTAAGGAGTCTGTCAAATCTCCTTTGGCTTGGAGTTCTAGAGGGATGACGTCTTGAACTTGAACTTGACCTTCCTCTAGGAATATACGAAGCTATGTTTACTGACGCAAAGGCCGGTTCTTCTTCCTGTAAGGACAAAGAGTAGTTCAACCGGTCAAAAACTGATCGTTTTGGCTTAGAATAACAGTAGTTAATTACAACCTTATGACTATTACAACAATGCTCCCCAGGGGGTGTAATAGACATATTAGAAGATCCCCTGTCTTTGCATTTCTGGATTAAGAAATCACGCAAATCAGGGGGATTAACAGAAGAAAAAGAAGAAGAAGAAGAAGAAGAAGAAGAAGAAGAAGGCTTATTCTGCCTTTTTACATCAGTAGGGATATAGAGATTGGGAACCATAACTCTCTCTCTGCCATAAGAATAGAGAAGTTCAGCCATGTAAGTAGCATACGATCCATCATCTGTCTGAGGAGCATATTTTCCCGTGAAACAGGTCTTCTTTATGCGGACAGACTTATCCTGACGTAATTTGGAGTTTTGCACAGATTCGCGTAAAACCGGAAAAGTCCTCAAACGGCCTCCAGCGTCACGCGTAATCTGAAGAGTGGGCAACTTCTTCTCTTGGGGGCGTACAAGCCTAGAGATTGGGAGATTTGCCACTCGTTTTTCCTTGATGTGATCCAAGGGTCCATCTATGTCATTACAGATGGGAGATATATTTTTACGAGCAGGGCGCGTTTGAAATTTTTGAATTGGGGCTGAGGCCTTGTCAAAAAATTTGTCTGTCACGTCACAGACGGGAGATAAAGTTTTACACGAAGGGCGCATGTTAGACTTCTGGATTGGCACTGGGGCATTTCCAGAAGTTTTGTCTGCCATATCACAGACGGGAGACGAAGTTTTACGTGTAGGGTGCGTGTTAGACTTCTGGATTGGCACTGGGGCATTGCCAGAAGTTTTGTCTGCCATGTCACAGACGGGAGACAAATTTTTACGCCCAAGGCGTATAGGCTGTATTGTCACAACCTTGTTGATCAGAGAAGGAGAGCTTACAGGAAGGGTAGGAGATGTCCTGGGCATCCATACTTTACGCAGCTTCCTGTTGTCCTGGACAGAGAGGGAATGGGAGCTACCCCCTGCACGAAGCATGTCTTCATAAGCAGATTGGTCGAACTGAACGACCAAAGTCTTCTTCGTTGATCCAATGGATATAGCATCGTGTTGAGCAATGGCTTTCTCGTTAGATGAGAAAGTGGTCCCCAACAGAGTCGCCATCTTGTGTTTGATGATAAATAAAAAAATAAAACTAGGTTTATATGAAACCCTTTCTTTGTTTACAAACAAGAAAAAGAGTACAATTAATCCTATACGAGGATGTTAAGTACAATAAAGAAAAAAAATTTAGGAAAAAATTGCTATAGGAGTCTGATCTGCGGTCGACCACTTTGTCCCTTAGACCACATAATGATGAAGAAGTACTGTAGAAGAAGAAGAAGCTTCAAAGGTTGCAAGTGGGATTGAATTCTCGTTACCAAAGTTGTCAATCAATACTCTCTATCTGTTCTCTCTCTCTGATCTCCTCTGCCTTGATCCCCCCTTGATACTCTGTGACCAGGGGTCTCTATTTATAGATATCAGTCACAATAAATGTCCAGTTGGCATAGAAGCCAAACTGTGAAGAGAGTGGCATCTTTTAAGCTACGGTTATAATAACTGCTACCCACGTCTGAATGACCTTCTAAATCTGCGTATGACACATATCTCATTATAAGGTAACGTATATAACTGCTTCTCGAAGATCACGACATGTAAGCCACGTAGATAACTGTACCTTGCGTAAAGATGGTTAGCGTAAAAGCCAAATAACTGTCTTGTTGGCGTAAAAGCCAAATAAATGTCTTGTTAGCATAAAAGCCAAGCTATGCGTAAAACATTGAGGATTCACGAATAAAAGACAACCAGCATAAATAGCCGATTGACCGTCATGACTGAGGTCTTGAGCGTATTCTGGGCTAAATAGCCTTATCACGTACCTTTGCAAATATGGTCGAGTTGGCATATTTCGAGGAGATAGCATATGGCATACTCCTATAGTTGAAAATAGCCTGGTTGGCATAAAATGCAAGGATGGTGATATGAGCATATTAGTCATATTTTTAGCTTTCTACGTCATTTTTAAAAGTAGAACAAAATCTCATGCATTAAATGCAGAGATCTGCCCCTATCTCATGCATTAAATGCAGAGATATGCCTCAAGCTCTGTACGAGAAACAACTTTTGATGTGGCATCTAATTTTGTCTCATCTTGAGCGTAAAGGCTCATTTTTGCTCATGTGGCATAGACAGCATATTCTTTGAATGTGTAAATATGACTTATATCAAGAATATGTCACTAAACGATAGCCTGGGTCTCTGTACGAAATCATCATCACAGCCGTCCTCTCGATCGTCGTGCAATACTTTTGTCAGGAGTCAGGTTCACTATTCTGTCTGACTGATTCATTCGAGGAATACGAAGAGTTCCTCGTACAACTTTATGTTGCATTAAAAATAAACATATTTTACGCCGGAGGGTATAGTAACCTTTTATGCCAAAACAGCCTTGAAGCGCTGCGTTACGCAGGCAGCTCTGAAGCCCTTCTTTACGCCAAATAGCTCTGAGGCTTTGTTTTATGCGTATAACTCTGAAGTCATATTTTTATGCCATACAGCATTGAAGCTCTATTTTATGCGA
Source organism: Iris macrosiphon (assembly GCA_036927795.1). Lineage (NCBI taxonomy): Eukaryota > Viridiplantae > Streptophyta > Magnoliopsida > Asparagales > Iridaceae > Iris > Iris macrosiphon. The sequence goes on along the minus strand of JAYESA010000004.1, from coordinate 59,054,088 downwards.
ACTTCATGTATGTTGGGGGTTTTACTCGTATAATTCTCCAGCGTATTTCATGCTTCTACAGTGATTATATAGAACGTGATCATCGTGCTCAAATTATTGATCTTGCATCATGATTATCATGTCGTGACGTGTCATGACTTGGATCCATCATACTAGTCAGGAGGGAAAGTGCTAAGTAGTTATGTGATCAACCATTTTTAGACATTATAGATATCGTAGACATTGTATGATATCTAATCACTTATGTGATTGAACCATACCATCACAGACATTGTTTGATAACTGATCATACCTTACCAGTATTATTGAGTCGTACTGTTGTAGCATCGTAAAGTATCATGGATGATTGATCATATATTAAAAGTAGTACTTCAAAGACGCAGTCAGTCTAGTTCAGTCTTTCTAGTATTATTTCATATTATTGTCTATTACCACATTGTATTTGTCTAATTACTTTTTCCATATTATTATTCATTGCCTATTATATCTGCCTATTTATTTTTCATTTATTATTCTGTTATGATATTATATGTTTATCTTATCATGTAGCTTATTGCTACTTACAATATTATAGTTTCTACCATGTATTGGAACTGCTGTTAGGGTTATATTCGTTCCTTTCTAACTGGATTTTTTTTCAGATGATTTGCTAGAGGCGATGTATCCCACCTATTACGGGCCATAGGATGGCGAGGCCGTAGAGTATGTTGAGTAGTACCATCAGTTATAGATTTTTAGATTATTCTTTGTGATATTGTATTGCTCTAGTTATTAGACTTTATGACATGTACTATATTTGAGATTCTGTATTGAGATTAGATTTTAAGACTTGGTCTTGTGATGTATGGAAACTCTTGTTCTCTTCTTCATTTCATAATGTGCCTTTTATCTTCTGTTAGTTGTTATTGTGATTGAGTATTGATTACCAATTATTATATAGCATATTATCCTCCAATTTGAGTTGAGATAGCATGACATGTACCTTATTCATATGGTGTAAGATGTTTAGATAGTATTGTTGACCTAGACAATATTCTACCATCGATGTTGTGGCATAGGCTGGACGTATCCATGTGCTAGTGCCCCTGTACCGGGTACGGATCGTGACATATTTTTATGGTAGCTCATACAGGTCTAGAGTCATAATTAGAGCGATATCATGGTAGTGCAATGACTTAGTTGTACTACTACGAGCCTGTTTTAGGATATAGGATATAGGTTGATAGTATACTCAATAACAACTAAGAAATACTTCCAATTATTGCTTGTTATCTTTTTCTATCTGAATGCTTGTTTTACTTCGAATAATTTTGTCCTTCCTTGATGATACTGTATCTTACTCAATATTGATTCTCTTATTACAATCTATCTTCAGAATGCTGCCGAAGATGCGTTTCCAGGGCTCAGGCGCAATGTCAGCGAGGTTGGTCACTTCGTCACCTCTGAGGAAAGTACCAGCAGACGCTATTTCAGCAGCTTCGGTTCGGAGGTCTGCTTTACCGGTCCAGGAGTGCTCCACCTTCGGTTTCAGGGGTATGAGGCAAACACTATTCCTTTTGGCAGGCACTTTCAGGGGTGCTCCACCTCCGGTACAGAGCAGACAGTCTCAGAGGAGCTTTCACCTCCACCACCACCACCAATATATCCAGCGCAGGTATTTGCGCTCTTTCAGCAGATTATGGTGGCACAGAGGGCCCAGGTAGAGGCCTAGAAGCGTGAGTCTGAGGTCATGAGACAGGACATTGTGTAAGCCCCATGATTTTTTAAGAAAAATTTTAATTTGGATTTTCACAATTTTTTGGAATTTTTCGGGATTTTTTTGAAATTAAAACCTAGGCATTTACAATTAAATGATTTTTAATTACTGTTAATTAATGTTAAAATATTATGGAAATAATATTTTATGGTGTGAAATGGAAAATTGGACATAGAATAATTTTTCGAGAATTTATTGGACTCCGGAAGCAGTTTTAAAGCCCTAAAAACTAAGTCATAATTAACCGTAATTAAACCCTGAACCCGGTTTATTTTTAAAATAAACCGAACCAAATTAAACCAAATTAAACCCGTGCCAAACGCCCAACATTCCCATGAGAGCCGAAGCCTAGCCCAAGGAGCATTGACCCAGCCCAAATCCTAGGTCAAACCCTAGTCCAAATTTCTGTATGTATAAATACATAATTTCCTAGTTTTTCTCCACAAACAAAAAGAAAAAAAAGAAAATTACTAAAAATCCCTAATCCCTAAACCTAACCCTAACCGAGCGCCGCCACCCTTTCCTTGACCCCTCCGGAAAGACTCTGGCGCCGCCCCTAGCCCAGCCGCTTCGTCCGCTGCCCCGTCCGGCCACGCGCCGCTCCGCCCGGTCGCGTCTCCCCCTTCTCCGCCACGTCGACCTCCCCGCTCCGCCTCGTCCGGCGCCACCTGCTCCCCCTCAGCCTATAAATCCCCTCCCCTTCCTCCTCAGGCCAACATCAATCCCCCGCCGAAAACCTTGACCCGACCACTGCAGCGCAGCCGCCTCCCCTCGCCGTGCCCCACCCTCGCCAGTGCCGCCCCGGCTTCCTCCTCCTTCCTCCTCCCCCAGCAAGGCCCTCCGGCTCCCCCAACCCAGCACAGCCGCAGCAGCAGCCGTCCCCCGCCCGCTCCGGCGTACCGCCGCCTCCGGCCAGCGCAGCCCCGAGCCGCCCGGCCTCCCCGCCGTGCAGCGCCGCTCCGCCGACGAGCCAGTCCCGAGCCACCGCCTCCGGCCGACAGAAACCCTAACCCTAGTTTCGACTCGGACACAAAAAAATTCGGTTTCCGGAGCCCTGTTTAGGTACCCATTTCTCTCTCCTTGCTGCCCTATTTTCGATTCCATCTGTTGCATCGCGAACCCTACGTGACCCTCTTGGCGCCCGTGCAACCCGCTCGGTGCATCGCGTCCTATGGTGATCGCAAACCGTGATCCAAAAGCAAGAAAATTAATGCCTATTTTACCCCGGAACTGAGTACGCCCCGCCAAACGGGACGACTTGGTCGTACGCGGTCTTTACCGAAACGTGCGCGCCATCGATACGGACGTACGGGATTTTGCAGAAGTTAATTTGGATGTGCGTGTACACCAGAATCGTATTTGCCTTATCAAGTACATTATACCCATGACACTTGATACTATACATGAGACAGGATCTTCCTGAGATATTCATGGTAATTCTGTGTAGGATGCAGGATTGACATAGACATTATATTCATAGATATTAGATGACTTATTGCATTAGCTATGATCTTGCGTGTCATGGACATGAGACGTATGATTATATTGGGTGGGGAGAGACACACAGGCTACAGGCTGATTTATATATATATTTATTATGGTGAGGACTTAGACTCTATATCAGAGCTAGGCACTCTACTAGTGTTATATTTATTATGAGACCTCAGACTCTATATTTGTCACGCCCCAGTCCCAAGAATATACGGAACTAGGCCACGTGTCACTGGCCAGCTGACACGTCACTAAGGGATTACCCAATTTTAATGGACCCAAAGTGATGTGCTACGCTGTCCTAAAATACTACAAGTCTAAATACAGGTAAATCTATCTCATCCACAAGAATAACAGGGAAAATGCTGAATATATAGATGCTATATCTGAAATGTCATATACAACCCAGATAAAGTCAGGTGGGAACAATCCCACTACAAAAAGTAAGCAGGAGTGAAATAAGATAAACTAGCACAACATCCTCAAAAATATGTAGCTCCAACTCCAGGTGCACTCAGGTAGACTCTGACGTCATCTCCTCTGACTCCATCTCAAGGGCATATCCAGACTCCTGTCCAAGTCCAGGTACTGTGGGGTAGAGTGTCTCAGCTAAACCTGGCAGGGAACCAGGTCCTCAGAGGGACGTAACAAGATACAGAAAAACAACATGCCATGTGTGTAAATACTGAATAGAAATTACTGAATAAAATAAATACAGGGTGCTAACCATCTATGTGAAATGCAATTTGAGACAACCTAGTACGTATGGGAAATGTGTGGCTAGACATATGCTGACGTAATTCACCAATCTGTAGTGACAGGCTAGTATATGCCACATATGCCCCCGTTCAAGGGCACTATACAATTTTCCATCTACGATGAGAATGGTCACATGAATACATATTTATATCATCCGTATCACTCCGTCGAGTGCGGCACATGGTAAAGAGGTGGGTGTCCCATACGTATTTTAGTTGTTCTCCCCTCCCAATGTAACTAAATATCAAGTCGCATATTTCCTAAATTATTCTAATCCGTGATGTGGTCATACGTACTGGTAGCTAGTCAAATACGCAGCTCACATCCAAATATGCATTGCAACCATGTTGCGTGTTCCCGTGATAGGGTCTAGGAGAATATTAGGATATCCTCACAATTTTTGGTAAGTCTGTAACTACTAAGTTGATTACACTAAGTCAACGTATCTGTTGACTGTACCCAAGGCAATCTCAGATACATATTGTTTATTTATAATTTACAATAATAACATTTAACAGTTCATTTGAAATTTAGCAATAATAACAATAAACAATTTTTAACATTTAAACTTGGCAAGGTATACTTGCCTACTCCCTGATAGTGTTGATAACCTGATCTTGCAGTCAGGTTTAAGGTTGCTGGTGACAAGGGGTCACTGGCTGTGCTGGAGTTGGTTTCTGTTAAAATAGACAGGGTTCGTGAATATCAAGGCTGTAATATAAAAGTATATATACCTATGTATATATAGGATACACACCACAGATATATATATATATATAGTATATATATATATTCTTATAGATATAGTATGTAGTAGTAGTATATATATATAGCATATATATATACAGAAAAGAGAATGCAGGAATGTAAATGATATAATAGCAGGGTATATCCACTGTTTATATATAGTACTATAATATTATCAGGGGGTATCCACTGATATAAATATATATAGATAAAATAAAATGACATTTGCAGGAATTTAAATACATATATAAATGCTGTACTGTTCAGCAATACCAGGGTCTATATGTGACCACTGTTAAATATAATAATATATAATAAAGTGCAATATATAAATAGGCTGTAATATCCAGCACAATATATAATATTATAGATATAATTAATTGAATGACTTTGCAGGAATTGAAAATATATAATATATATATATGCTGTATTATCCAGCTGAATAATATTTATAGATAATATATATAGGTATATTTATACATATATATAGTGCAGGAAATAAAATGCAGTAATAAAAGGAGAAAAAAAAATGCATAGTATACATATATACATTATAGTAGTAATTATATAACATATATAAATATGTTATATATATATGATATATATATATAGTATACATATTATATATATATAAATATATGTACATATATATATACTATAGATATATATATATAAACAGAATAAATAATATTATCTAATAGTATGTAGTACACATACATATACATACATACATATATGTATATAATGATAGATATATATATACATATATTTAGTATATATATAATACTATTATATACAGTATTATTATACTGTATAATAGTATTTATATATTATAAAATAAATTACATATAAATATATATACAATACTCTAATATATATTTACATAATATGTAAATATATATATATATAATTAGATTTATATACTTAATACATATATATAAATATATATGTATAATTATGTGTAGATATATATTTATATGTATATATATACATAAATATATACATACATATATGATAAGATTATAATAATAATAATTATTATTATACATATATATACTGTATTTATAGTATTTATATAATATATATTATATAATATATAAATAAACACATACATATATATTAATATACATATATATATACATATATATATACATATATATACATATACATATACTTATACATATATACATACACATATACGTATTTAAATACGTAGAGAGAGAGAGAGAGAGATCACCTGCCACGTCAGGGGGGGGGGACCCGCGTCGTCGCCGGTGGAGCTCCGGCGAGGCTACGGCGGCTGCTGGCCGGAGCTGCAACTGCAGTAGTAGCTGCAGTCAGCAGTAGCAGTGGCAGCTGCAGCAGCTTGTGGCGGCGGAGCAGCGGTGGAGACGGCCGGCCAGGCGGAGGGATCGAAGGAGGACGTCGGGGCGGAGAGGTCTGGGGCGGTGGCGGAGGTCGGAGGCTGTCGGAGGGGCGGTGGGGGACTGTCGGGGTAGTTCGGGGAAGGTGACAGGGCGAGGGTGGTGGAGGTTTGCGGGGGAGCTGCCGGCGGCGGAGGCCGTCGTGGGGCGGTGGGGGTAGGTCAGGGCGGTGGAGAAGGAGATGGCGAGGTGTTTGGTGGTGGTGGCGGTGGTCCACGGTGGTCGGGGTGGCCGTGAGGGGCGTCGGGGAGAGGAGGAGTTGCTGTCGGGCAGGGAGGGGAGGGGTGCTGCGGTGGCTTGCCACGGCGGAGGCGGTGGCCGGAGAGGGTGGCGATGGACGGGGAGGTAGCCGGGGGAGGGGCGAAGGGGTTGGCGGTGGTCCGGCGGTGGGCGGTCGCCGGAGCTGGCCGAGGGGAGTCGGGAATGAGAGAGAGGGGGGGTGTTTAGGGTTTATATAGGATTTTAGGCCAATGGCATTTTCGTAATTAAAGGAAACTTTGGGGGTATTTTAGTAATTTGAATTTTTGGGATATTTTGTAATATTTATCCTGGATATTTATGGTGGGCCCTTGCCACCTATGGTCTATCCAATAGGAGGTTGCCACCTAGCATGCATTTTTGCAATAAAACCCCTAACTTTTCACAATTTGCATAAAAGTCCAAAAATTGGAAATTTGCGCAATTATGCAATTTGTCTGGAAAAATCACCTGGTTCTAAAAATTACTAAAATTCACAGAATTGAGGGAAATTGCTGGGGAAATGTCCTGGGCTGTGGGGATGAGCCTGGGCAGGGTCAGGGTCTGATTCTGCAGGTGATACGGGTCACCGTATTTATTATTTAATAAATACTGCGCACGGTGTTCACTAATTATTCAGGGGCAGTTAGGGTCATAATTTTTCTACGGTGTCAATACGATAATTGTAATACAATTAGTGTAGAATATTATCGTATTTTTGGTTGGGCAAAACAGGTGCCTACTGGTCCTCAAATCTCTAGGGTACAGAGGTTGGTAAAGAGCAGAAAATTAAATAGGAATAAAATACGTACGTTTGTAACGATATTTGTGCGACTAAAACGAAGCACAAAACGAGGTTTCTGGGAGTTGCTAAAAATACGGAAAATATAGTCTAGCAAGTCTAGGGCAGGGATGGGAAATTAGTTTAGGGTTAACAGCTAGTGTGGTGCCCTAATTTATTGTGTAACAAACAGGTGCACAATCAATAGAATATATTAATAAATAAATTTTTAAAAAGTTACACTAATTCTAATTAACTAGAAATAATATTAAAATACTAAAATCAGGTCGAGGGAGTTTACAATCTACCCTCCTTAGAATATTTCGTCCTCGAAATAAAAACACACATATAATGAGAACGAAAGATTGATTGATTCGAAATATGAGGACATAGATAGCTGAAGTTTGATTTGAAATATTTTGGACATACCCTGATCTGGTAATAGATGGGGGAAACATTATCGGATATTCTCTACACGTTTCCAGGTTGATTTGCCTGGTGCATGATGTTTTCATGCAATATGAACTAGAGGAACGTAATACAACGTAAGGTAGGTAACGAAAGTCATTCTAAGAAAAAATAAGAACAGTTTAAACTGTAATCTAATCTACTAATAGGGTTTGATAACTATATAAATGGCTATGGAAACAATACACTTCATATTTATACTATATACGAGGTTTCTTCTTTCCGAAATAAGGAAAGACGGAAAACAGTAATCAAGAGTTCAAGGGGGTAATGGATTAGAAGTATGGAGATTCAAGGCGTTAAAAGAATTCAATGGGAATTATCAAGGCAGTTGTGGATGGAAATGCTATTCTGGTACTCCCTATTCACATATTCGTATTAGCACATTTATGTAGCTGATACGATATGCGCAGAGGTAAGTACATCTGTTTATTAATCACTATATATTTTAATCCACTTAAAGTAGTTATGCGAAGGCGAATCAAGTGCATTATGGTTGATCAGACCGTCATACACTGATTCTGAAATGTATTAGTGTAGTACTCCAATAATACATAATTAATGAACAAGCTTGGTAAAGAATAAGCTTGCAAAACTAGGCTATAATAGCAGAGCATAATTTAAGGTATAAGTACGCTAGATTATGATGTGAGAAGTACAAAACAATACAAATTCACAAATAGACAAGATTCTATAATCTCTAACTTCTTGTCTAGGTTGGTAGTTGACCCAAAAGAGGTGTGGTTTCTAAGTTCTACAACCTTAATATACACTATAGGTTGTCTGCATTTAAGCACATGACTTGTATCCAGAGCGTACCTCCTTAATTAGGATACGTGGGAGATGTCATGTACTCCTTCCAATGTCTGAGGTAATGCTATCTTGTAAACAACTTCTTTGATGCGTTCCAACACATCGAAGGGTATGACGTACCTCGAGCTTAGTTTTCCACTTCTTCCAAGTCTGATAGTTTCTCGGGTAGGTGAAAACACAAGATTTAGAAGTTACTGACTACCCTAATAAGTCATGTATATCAAATCTAATTTGGAAACTACCTGTAGTATTCAGCTATTACTACATTCACATGTTTTGAGCCTAACAATCAACGTCTAGCAATCTACCTAGATGTGTTTGCTTAATCCTGATATCCGAATGGGTAACTTGGTGGTCTAAGGATGACGTTTCTCTTCCCGTAGTCTAGGATAGTATTTGTACTGGCTTAGTCAGTCCATGTCTAAGATAACGTCGAAGTTTGGTATTGAAAGTACCGGAAATCGCGTCCTCATTACGCTACTATACATGACTACTAGCATGCTTTAGTAATGTTGGTAACTGGAACAATGCCTCTTCCGGTAAACCTGACTATTTGCATGGGTACGAAACTACTAGATGTGAAAGACAGTGTAGCTCTAGAATCAAATATGCGGTTTACTGGTAATAATGCAACTATAAGGGTACCTGAGATGGTTTCACCTTTCGGTTCTTCTGCAACTACAGCTAGTGCAAAGGCCTGCTCATGCCTTTGTCTAATGGTTTGTTGTCTGGCTAGGTAGTACTGCGTGTCTTGGGTGGCTAAGGGTGGGCCCCTCTGAAATCTTCCAAATGCTGGGGAATGCTGACCTCTAGTAGGGGGTTGCATTCTCTGGGCTGGTGCTGCTGGTCCTTGCCCAGTCCTAAGTGTTGCTTCTCTGTGTTGTGGGCAGTCTCTGGCCCTATGTTGATTATCTCCACAAATCAAGCATAGTCTATACTTCCTTCGACAGTTTTTGGCATAATGTCCTTTCCTGCCACAATAGTGACAAGTCGGAAGTTCCTTGTATTGATATGGCCCTGTCTTGTGTTGTGCCTGATTTCCCAGGTGACGGATTGGTCCTCCTGCTCCTGTCTGGTCTATGGCTGATATGGTTGGATTTGAACATCTTGCTTCTCGACCAATGGCTTCTTGTATCCTTGCCTCTGAAAGAACTTCTTCGTAAGAAATTCTTGACTGTGTGGTAGTATGCCCCTGGAGTTCGGAGGTAAGGCCGTGATGGAACTTCATAGCCTTCTTCAGCTCATTAGGTATTAAGATGGCACCGAATTGACTTAGTCGACTGAATTCTGCATCATAAGCGTCGACGGTCATAATTCCTTGTTCCAAATGCAGGAACTGGGAGTACAGATCATCTCTGACTGTGGCTGGGAAATATTTTGCATTAAAATATTCCAGAAATTCCTCCCAAGTATGGTTCTTGCCCATGCTGCGCTCGATAGATTCCCACCAGTGATGGGCGTTGCCGAGGAGTAGGGTCCTTACTGCGGTTATCCATAGATCAGGGGAAAGCTGGGAACCTTCTAGCAGTATTTCCGTGTTAGAGACCCAGTCTAAGATCTCTTCTGGAGTTTCATTGCCCTTAAAGGTTCTCGGGCTCATCCGGCTAAAGCCTCGAACAGTGCTAGCTGGTTGGACAGGGGCTGGTACTGAGGCAGCTGTCCTTTCCAGAACCGTCATTAGGCATTGTCTCAGGACTTCAGTCTGTTGCCACTGAGCCTGCAATATGTCTTGGAACATCTGAGTTTGTCCCTCAAATTGTGGCATCAGGGCTGCAAGAACTGGAGGTGGAGGCAAAGGTATCTCCGCCTGCAGTGTTGGAGCCTGAGAAGGTTGCCCTTCTTGCTGGACTGGTGTTGCTTCCTGGGTCGGATCTTGGTGAAGGTACGAGGTTGTTGGATTGACCAGCATCCTTCTCGGAGATTGGTCTCTCGGGATTGGTGTCCCTTGGACATCTGGCGAGAGGTCTGTTGCTTGGTCAGTTCCATCAATCGCAGTTTCCCCGGGTATGTCCATATTTCTGAAAAGAATTGAAAATTTTAGAAAAGTACGAAGGACTTAATAGATGATAATCAAGCAGGATACAAAATTTATGGATGGAGTCAGTGTGGATGAGACCTAGTATTCCTATCCTATTGCAGGTTTGCTGAACATGATATCATGTTATTAGCAATTAACTCGACCTGCATGGGCCACCACTAAAACCGTGTCACGCCCCAGTCCCAAGAATATACGGAACTAGGCCACGTGTCACTGGCCAGCTGACACGTCACTAAGGGATTACCCAATTTTAATGGACCCAAAGTGATGTGCTACGCTGTCCTAAAATACTACAAGTCTAAATACAGGTAAATCTATCTCATCCACAAGAATAACAGGGAAAATGCTGAATATATAGATGCTATATCTGAAATGTCATATACAACCCAGATAAAGTCAGGTGGGAACAATCCCACTACAAAAAGTAAGCAGGAGTGAAATAAGATAAACTAGCACAACATCCTCAAAAATATGTAGCTCCAACTCCAGGTGCACTCAGGTAGACTCTGACGTCATCTCCTCTGACTCCATCTCAAGGGCATATCCAGACTCCTGTCCAAGTCCAGGTACTATGGGGTAGAGTGTCTCAGCTAAACCTGGCAGGGAACCAGGTCCTCAGAGGGACGTAACAAGATACAGAAAAACAACATGCCATGTGTGTAAATACTGAATATAAATTACTGAATAAAATAAATACAGGGTGCTAACCATCTATGTGAAATGCAATTTGAGACAACCTAGTACGTATGGGAAATGTGTGGCTAGACATATGTTGACGTAATTCACCAATCTGTAGTGACAGGCTAGTATATGCCACATATGCCCCCGTTCAAGGGCACTATACAATTTTCCATCTACGATGAGAATGGTCACATGAATACATATTTATATCATCCGTATCACTCCGTCGAGTGCGGCACATGGTAAAGAGGTGGGTGTCCCATACGTATTTTAGTTGTTCTCCCCTCCCAATGTAACTAAATGTCAAGTCGCATATTTCCTAAATTATTCTAATCCGTGATGTGGTCATACGTACTGGTAGCTAGTCAAATACGCAGCTCACATCCAAATATGCATTGCAACCATGTTGCGTGTTCCCGTGATAGGGTCTAGGAGAATATTAGGATATCCTCACAATTTTTGGTAAGTCTGTAACTACTAAGTTGATTACACTAAGTCAACGTATCTGTTGACTGTACCCAAGGCAATCTCAGATACATATTGTTTATTTATAATTTACAATAATAACATTTAACAGTTCATTTGAAATTTAGCAATAATAACAATAAACAATTTTTAACATTTAAACTTGGCAAGGTATACTTGCCTACTCCCTGATAGTGTTGATAACCTGATCTTGCAGTCAGGTTTAAGGTTGCTGGTGACAGGGGGTCACTGGCTGTGCTGGAGTTGGTTTCTGTTAAAATAGACAGGGTTCGTGAATATCAAGGCTGTAATATAAAAGTATATATACCTATGTATATATAGGATACACACCACAGATATATATATATATATATTCTTATAGATATAGTATGTAGTAGTAGTATATATATATAGCATATATATATACAGAAAAGAGAATGCAGGAATGTAAATGATATAATAGCAGGGTATATCCACTGTTTATATATAGTACTATAATATTATCAGGGGGTATCCACTGATATAAATATATATAGATAAAATAAAATGACATTTGCAGGAATTTAAATACATATATAAATGCTGTACTGTTCAGCAATATCAGGGTCTATATGTGACCACTGTTAAATATAATAATATATAATAAAGTGCAATATATAAATAGGCTGTAATATCCAGCACAATATATAATATTATAGATATAATTAATTGAATGACTTTGCAGGAATTAAAAATATATAATATATATATATGCTGTATTATCCAGCTGAATAATATTTATAGATAATATATATAGGTATATTTATACATATATATAGTGCAGGAAATAAAATGCAGTAATAAAAGGAGAAAAAAAAATGCATAGTATACATATATACATTATAGTAGTAATTATATAACATATATAAATATGTTATATATATATGATATATATATATAGTATACATATTATATATATATAAATATATGTACATATATATATACTATAGATATATATATATAAACAGAATAAATAATATTATCTAATAGTATGTAGTACACATACATATACATACATACATATATGTATATAATGATAGATATATATATACATATATTTAGTATATATATAATACTATTATATACAGTATTATTATACTGTATAATAGTATTTATATATTATAAAATAAATTACATATAAATATATATACAATACTCTAATATATATTTACATAATATGTAAATATATATATATATAATTAGATTTATATACTTAATACATATATATAAATATATATGTATAATTATGTGTAGATATTTATTTATATATATATATATACATAAATATATACATACATATATGATAAGATTATAATAATAATAATAATAATTATACATATATATACTGTATTTATAGTATTTATATAATATATATTATATAATATATAAATAAACACATACATATATATTAATATACATATATATATACATATATATATACATATATATACATATACATATACTTATACATATATACATACACATATACGTATTTAAATACGTAGAGAGAGAGAGAGAGATCACCTGCCACGTCAGGGGGGGGGACCCGCGTCGTCGCCGGTGGAGCTCCGGCGAGGCTACGGCGGCTGCTGGCCGGAGCTGCAACTGCAGCAGTAGCTGCAGTCAGCAGTAGCAGTGGCAGCTGCAGCAGCTTGTGGCGGCGGAGCAGCGGTGGAGACGGCCGGCCAGGCGGAGGGATCGAAGGAGGACGTCGGGGCGGAGAGGTCTGGGGCGGTGGCGGAGGTCGGAGGCTGTCGGAGGGGCGGTGGGGGACTGTCGGGGTAGTTCGGGGAAGGTGACAGGGCGAGGGTGGTGGAGGTTTGCGGGGGAGCTGCCGGCGGCGGAAGCCGTCGTGGGGCGGTGGGGGTAGGTCAGGGCGGTGGAGAAGGAGATGGCGAGGTGTTTGGTGGTGGTGGCGGTGGTCCACGGTGGTCGGGGTGGCCGTGAGGGGCGTCGGGGAGAGGAGGAGTTGCTATCGGGCAGGGAGGGGAGGGGTGCTGCGGTGGCTTGCCACGGCGGAGGCGGTGGCCGGAGAGGGTGGCGATGGACGGGGAGGTAGCCGGGGGAGGGGCGAAGGGGTTGGCGGTGGTCCGGCGGTGGGCGGTCGCCGGAGCTGGCCGAGGGGAGTCGGGAATGAGAGAGAGGGGGGGGTGTTTAGGGTTTATATAGGATTTTAGGCCAATGGCATTTTCGTAATTAAAGAAAACTTTGGGGGTATTTTAGTAATTTGAATTTTTGGGATATTTTGTAATATTTATCCTGGATATTTATGGTGGGCCCTTGCCACCTATGGTCTATCCAATAGGAGGTTGCCACCTAGCATGCATTTTTGCAATAAAACCCCTAACTTTTCACAATTTGCATAAAAGTCCAAAAATTGGGAATTTGCGCAATTATGCAATTTGTCTGGAAAAATCACCTGGTTCTAAAAATTACTAAAATTCACAGAATTGAGGGAAATTGCTGGGGAAATGTCCTGGGCTGTGGGGATGAGCCTGGGCAGGGTCAGGGTCTGATTCTGCAGGTGATACGGGTCACCGTATTTATTATTTAATAAATACTGCGCACGGTGTTCACTAATTATTCAGGGGCAGTTAGGGTCATAATTTTTCTACGGTGTCAATACGATAATTGTAATACAATTAGTGTAGAATATTATCGTATTTTTGGTTGGGCAAAACAGGTGCCTACTGGTCCTCAAATCTCTAGGGTACAGAGGTTGGTAAAGAGCAGAAAATTAAATAGGAATAAAATACGTACGTTTGTAACGATATTTGTGCGACTAAAACGAAGCACAAAACGAGGTTTCTGGGAGTTGCTAAAAATACGGAAAATGTAGTCTAGCAAGTCTAGGGCAGGGATGGGAAATTAGTTTAGGGTTAACAGCTAGTGTGGTGCCCTAATTTATTGTGTAACAAGCAGGTGCACAATCAATAGAATATATTAATAAATAAATTTTTAAAAAGTTACACTAATTCTAATTAACTAGAAATAATATTAAAATACTGAAATCTGGTCGAGGGAGTTTACAATATTAGAGCTAGGCACTCTACTAGTGATATTACTGCTACCGGCTCCCCGACACAGAGCTTGTAGTGGCTCAGCCTGAGTTTTAGTGATGCTCTCATCTTGCATTTCACTTAGCTGGTTATTTAGTATTACCCTGTTTACTTATTTATTTTCTGCACTGCATTTATATTGGCTTGAGTTATTTTGTACCTTGTTATGTCCCCTGAGGACCTGGATCCGGATTATGTCCTCAGATATAGCTGGCGAGATTTATCCCGAGGTATACGGGACCGGAGCATTAGCACTAGCAGGAACATGAGCTGATACAGGAGCTGTACCGACACCCGAGGACGAGGTCGTGCCAGAGGACTTCTCCTGAGTATTGTCTTGAGATACTCATTTATTTCTGTTTCTAGTTATTTTATTTTCAGTCTATTGCACTGATGTATCAGACTTATTCTTGGATTGTTCTCCGAGACACTTTTATTGAGATTTGTTAGTTTATATTATTTATATTATTCTGGCATTTGATCTGTGATTATCTGTTATGGATAAGATTAGTATAGACTGTGACATATATCATTGGACCTACTTATTATTATATTACAGCTTAAGTGCGCCCCGATGGATCCATTAAATTGGATTTGTCCATCGGCGTGTGCTGCTGGCAATTGCCACGTGTCCAATCCCTCGCTATTTTGGGACTGGGGCGTGACATGGTTTTTGTGGTGGCCCATGCAGGTCAACGACTAAATTGTTCGATTTCAACTTAGGGATCGAGCAAGCCTACAATAAGGATAGAATAAGTTTTTAGGATCTCATCCACTTACTTGAAACGTTCTTGATATCTATATCGAATTCAAATTAATTTTTGACTTGCATCTTACCTTAATTTTTGTGCGCCTCTTATAGTTTATTTTGATGTAGAGCAATGGATTCACAAGCATGAGACAAGACTCCCGCAGGAATACCACAAGTTGCAGATGTCACCTATGACGATGAAGTGATACCAGTTGGTGGAGGTCAACTAGAACAACAAAACAGTCAAGATACCTCAAGATTTTGGCATGATGACATCCTACCTCCTTCGCAGTTTATTCCACCGATGCTTGTTTTTCCACCAGGGCAAGCTATGGACGAGCAACAGATATTTTAAATGATCTACGCAATGATGCAAGCTCAACAACAGATCCAACAGGAGACTTTGAGTCACAGCCTAGCACTTGTACTGGAGTAGGCGAATCTACCAGCACGACGGCCAACGACGGGCTCTATTACCAATTTCCGGCAGCTGAAGCCCCGTACCTTTTCTGGCAAGGAGGGACCCACTGAAGTTCATGAGTGGCTCACCAACACACAATATCAATTAGAAGCAGCCGAGCTTCCAAGAGAACGTTGGATGACTGCCGTCAGAATACAGTTAACGGATAATGCACATCACTGGTGGTTATCTGAGGAGACACGGCTCGGACCGGACCGAGTCACTTAGGAAGAGTTCTCTAGACTCTTTCAAGAGAAGTACATCCCCGCTGTTGCAAGATCAGAACTCAGAGACAAGTTCAACTGCCTTATCCAAGGCAATATGACAGTGGAAGAGTACAACGCAGAATTCATTCGTCTAAGTCGCTTTGCCCCTACTTTGATCCCCACAAAAGAAGAGAAGGCTGAGAAGTTCTTCGACAGACTAAACTTTGAGCTACAAAGACTGATCGGATCCGTTGTACCTACTTCTTACTCGGACGTCCTTGCAGCAGCCCGATGCATGGAGCGCATCGTCAAGAGAGAGACCAACCTGAAGCGGCCTTCCACATCCGCACCAACCAGAGCAGCACAAGAGGAGTCTACAAAGCGTCAACAGATAAATCCATCACCGAGAGCAGCACCAAGAGCCTCATTCCTTCCTACTTGTTACTACTGTGGCAAGATAGGCCATATTGAAAAAGAATACAGACGCAAGCTGGGAATGTGCTTAATTTGCGGATCCAGACAACACTTAGCCAGAGATTGCACAACGCATCGAGGAAAAACACCGATGATTAACCGAGAAGCCTTACCAGCACCGGGAGGATATCAGCCGAGGCCACCCTTGGCACCACAAGCAGCACTCTTCCAGCAGGCCCAGCAGCATCAGAGGAATCCACCACAAGGACGCGGACAAGCTTATGCGCGTAAGTTTTCGTAGTTATCTGTTTCTAGATTTGTTTTATCTCGTGCATGTTGGTTCGTGACCTCAGTCTTAACCTAGTAATTTTGAGCTTGCTAATAATTGATAACCTAGTATGTTTTTAAAATGATAGTCTAAGTTTTTTTGTACTGTAGTCTTCTAGATCTCCTTCATACGGAAGATTGCATAACTTTTAATGCTTAGGGAAATGATTTTTCCAATGTGTTATTCTTACACCCTCAACTTTGATTCTCCTTGATCGTGTTGTGCTTCGAACAATGTTTGCAACCGTGTCATCTCTGTTGATAGGTTATTCTTTGATTGCGAGGACGCAATCCTCTTAAGGGGGGTAGATTGTAAGCCTCCTGATTTTTCAAGAAAAATTTTAATTTGGATTTTCACAATTTTCTGGAAATTTTTGAAATTTTTCTGAAAATAAAACCTAGGCATTTGCAATTAAATGATTTTTAATTGCTATTAATTAATGTTAAAATATTATGGAAATAATATTTTATGGTGTGAAATAGAAAACTGGACATAGGATAATTTTTCGAGAATTTATTGGACTCCGAAAGTAGTTTTAAAGCCCTAAAAACTAAGTCATAATTAACCCTAATTAAACCCTGAACCCGGTTTATTTTAAAAATAAATCGAACTAAATTAAACCGAATTAAACCCGTACCAAACGCCCAACATCCCCATAAGAGCCGAAGCCTAGCCCAAGGAGCATTGACCCAGCCCAAATCCTAGGTCAAACCCTAGTCCAAATTTTTGTATGTATAAATACATAATTTTCTAGTTTTTCTACACAAACAAAAAGTAAAAAAATTACAAAAAATCCCTAATCCCTAAACCTAACCCTAACCGAGCGCCGCCACCCTTTCCCTGACCCCTCCGGCAAGACTCCGGCGCTGTCCCTAGCCCAGCCGCTTCCTCCGCTGCCCCGTCCGGCCACACGCCGCTCCGCCCGGCCGCGTCTCCCCCTTCTCCGCCACGTCGACCTCCCCGCTCTGCCTCGCCCGGCGCCACCCGCTCCCCCTCAGCCTATAAATCCCCTCCCCTTCCTCCTCAGGCCAACATCAATCCTCCACCGAAAACCTTGACCCGTCCACCGCAGCGCAGCCGCCTCCCCTCGCAGTGCCCCGCCCTCGCCATTGCCGCCCCGGCTTCCTCCTCCTTCCTCCTCCCCCAGCAAGGCCCTCCGGCTCCCCCGACCCAGCACAGCCGCAGCAGCAGCCGTCCCCCGCCCGCTCCGGCGTGCCGCAGCCTCCGGCCAGCGCAGCCCCGAGCCGCCCGGCCTCCCCGTCGTGCAGCGCCGCTCCGCCGACGAGCCAGCCCCGAGCCGCGGAAAATTTTGGTTCCGACTCGGACACGGAAAATTTTGGTTTCTGGAGCCCTGTTCAGGTACCCTTTTCTCTCTTCTCACTGCCCCATTTTTGATTTTGTCTGTTGCATCGCGAACCCTGCGTGACCCTCTCGGTGCCCGTGTAACCCGCTCGGTGCATCGCGTCCTGTGGTGATCGCAAACCGCGATCCAAAAATAGGAAAATCAACGCCCTATTTCACCCCAGAACTGAGTACGCCCCGCCAAATGGGACGACTTGGTCGCAATCGATCTTTACCGAAATGTGCGCGCCGTCGATACGGACATGCAGGATTTCGCAGAAGTTGATTTGGATGTGTGTGCACACCAGAATCAACGCGTATCCGCCGGCAACATCCCGTATCCGTCAGTTCTGGAATCTGCTGTAACTTTGTGTACACGCGTCGAATCAAAACGAAACTTGCGCCATCGGACTCGTAGAAATACGCTGGTCCTGTGACCCAAGTTTGGTTCGATTCTGAGAACGTTGACAAAATCGCGTATCGTGGGCCCCACCGGCTCCACTTGACGGGCGATTTTGTGTTCGGTTCATCGGAATCCAATTCTGGAAGTTCTGTTGGGTTCATATCATCGTTCCTGACTTGTTGGCACTAAGTTTGGTGAATTTGGAGACCCTTGACCCTGACACGCTTTTCGGTGCAAAGTGGCCCACAGGTGGACCCCGCTTTGACCAGAAACTATCGTTTTTGCCCCTGTGTCCAAATTGGACTCAAGGACAGGCATTTTTATCTATTTGATATTTTCTGAATCTAATGGTGATGTTTATTTCAGCAACCGGAGTAGTACCTGCAGATCACACTGAGACCAGAGCTACAGTTGGAGCCAGAACCCTAGGCAAGTGTACCTTGCCAAACTCTGCAGTATTGTTACATATTTTTCTTGATTTATTTATATCTTATACATGCTTAAACCTAGGACCGTGTGACTTACTTAGCGTCTGATTAATAGTCGGGTGCCAACCCCGTACGCGGAGTTGTGTAATGTCGCCTAGAGATGGACATTCGTGACCCTTTACATTCTCGTACTTGCCTTATCAAGTATATTATACCCAGGACACTTGATACTATACATAAGATAGGATCTTCCTGAGATATTTATGGTGATTCTGTGTAGGATGCAGGATTGACATAGATATTATATTCATAGATATTAGATGACTTATTGCATTAGCTATGATCTTGCGTGTCATGGACATGAGACGTATGATTACATTGGGTGGAGAGAGACACACAGGCTACAGGCTAATTTATATATATATTTATTATGGTGAGGACTTAGACTCTATATCAGAGCTAGGCACTCTACTAATGTTATATTTATTGTGAGACCTCAGACTCTATATTAGAGCTAGGCACTCTACTAGTGATATTACTGCTACCGGCTCCCCGACACAGAGCTTGTAGTGGCTCAGCCTGAGTTTTAGTGATGCTCTCATCTTGCATTTCACTTAGCTGGTTATTTAGTATTACCCTGTTTACTCATTTATTTTCTGCACTGCATTTATATTGGCTTGAGTTATTTTGTACCTTGTTATGTCCCCTGAGGACCTGGATCCGGATTATGTCCCCAGATATAGCTGACGAGATCTATCCCGAGGTATACGGGACCGAAGCATTAGCACTAGCAGGAACAGGAGCTGATACAGGAGCTGTACCGACACCCGAGGACAAGGTCATGCCAGAGGACTTCTCCTGAGTATTGTCTTGAGATACTCATTTATTTCTATTTCTAGTTATTTTATTTCCAGTCTATTGCACTGATGTATCAGACTTGTTCTCGGATTGTTCTCTGAGACACTTTTATTGAGATTTGTTAGTTTATATTATTTATATTATTCTGGCATTTGATATGTGATTATCTGTTGTGGATGAGATTAGTATAGACTGTGACATATATCATTGGACCTACTTATTGTTATATTATAGCTTAAGTGCGCCCCGATGGATCCATTAAATTGGGTTTGTCCATCGGTGTGTGCTGTTGGCCATTGCCACGTGTCCAGTTCCTCACTATTTTGGGACTGGGGCGTGACACATTGAGAATGCCCACAAGCTAGCACTCACCGCAGTAGAGAGAGTCTTGATAGTTTAGCCATAAGTCGTACCGACTCAGTTTGATCCGCAGCAGACGAGGCCGGAGACTATCATTGACTTCAAGAGGATGGGGCCCAAGGACTTTAAGGGCACCGAGAGAATTTTGTATGCGGATGACTGGATCTAGGATATAGAGAGAAACCTGTGGCTGGCACAGATTCCATAGAGCTTGCATGTGGAGGTAGCAGGGAGCATGGTGTTCGATATTGCTTTGACATGGTTCAGGACAGACCCGGTGATCATAGCACCAGGACTGACTTGTGAGACTTTTAAAGAGCTTTTTAAGGTAAAGTTTTTTTTCGAATGTAGCTTAAAGTGCCTTGGAGAGCCAATACCAGGACCTCGTATAGGGGAGTATGACAATGGATGAGTATGCCACAAAGTTTTTTAGACTGGCTTGATTTGTGGAGGAAAAGAATCCCCTAGGGAGAGCCAGAAAGTTCAGAAAGGGTTTGATCAGGGAGGTCAAATCCCTTACCAGGGGGCACCATACAGCGACATTCGAGGAGATATTGGCAGACGCACAGCAGGAGGAGGATGACTTGGAGCTCAAGTCTAAGAGGGCGATGGACACTTCAGGAAGAGCTAGCAGTAGTGCGGGTCCAGCTAAGAGACCCCACCTCCAGCAATCGTGAGCATATCAGCACCAGCAGTATCCTGTGCCAGTTAGCACACCAACTAAGTAGACACATCAGTTTCATAGGCCAGTTCATCAGGCCCTACAATAGCCTCAGGGGAAGATACATTGCACTTCCACGTGTGCTTATTACAAAAGGGCCGATCATACTTGGGATGATTGCAGGAAGAGGATCGGGGCATGCATGTACTATGGGTCTACTGAGCAACAGGTGAAGGATTGAATTTTAGCCCCAAACCGAAGAGGTGGAGTTAGGCCACCTGTGGCATCGCAGATTGCTTAGCACTCATGGAGGGAGTCACCCCAACAGGGCGGAGCATTCGCGATGACGGTCGAGGAGGCTGATGCTACAGGTGATGGGTTAGCAAGTCATGTTCCTTTTTTCCTGTTATTTTTTTATCCATTTGATTTGACTGATTCTTTAGTACCTTATAGTTGCTTTGTGTTATATAATAGTTACTAGTATATCCTGATAAAGATTGTAATATCATAACAGTTAGAGACCAACACCATACATGTTGAGCATAATTAGTAAATTTTTTTATTTGCATGCTTGTATGATTTTAGACGGACTGAGAGTTTGACCTAGAAGGGAGTACGACCACCCTTAAATTTTGAGGAATTTTTTTTTATAGGGGATAGGATTGTAACCACCACTTTCGCAGAGGGATATTTTTGTCTTTTTCTATTTTTAGTAATATTGTTAATAATGGTATTTCATAATTATTATAATAAGTGTATTTTATTTTACAATATTTAGTATTCTTAAATATTCTTGTGTATGTGATATAGTTGTATGGTTATATGTTAAACTTTAGTTAGACTAGTTGTTAGTGAACTATTGGATCCAACTAGACTTGTCATGATAAAATTAGTGCACCCAATTAGTTAGTCTTAGTTGACCCATTTAATTTAGTGAGAATGGCTAGCAAACCCTTCCTTTAATTATTAGAGCCTATCTTTAATTAAACATTTTCCTTTATTAAACCTTCATAACTAATTGTGAGGGTTTATTGGGTATTTTATATTGCATTAGGGTTAGGAATAGTGGCTGGTCATACTACTTTATAAACCCCTCTCTTGATTCATTTGGAAGCCTCCATCAAACCCTAATTAGCCTCCTCTCATTTCTCTCTCTATTTGAGAAGAAGCCCCAACCTCTTCCATTCCCAAATTGATTACCAAACCTTTCTTTTGTTATCTCAAGGAGGCTATAGCTTGGATTAGCAAGGAGGAAGCATTGGAAGGAGAGAAGCTTGATGCAGGTGTCCATTCTTGAGGATTGTGTCCACTAGTGCTTTTGTATTGAGAATTCATCTCCCAATAGGTAAAATCTGAGATTAACCCTTGTATTTGCATCTAAATAGTGTAATTAGTTATTTAGAATCCAGCCTTGTATTAGGACTACTTATGGGAAGAAGCTTGAGCTTCATCGGACCCATTTGGAGACTTTTACATAGAGTTTTGTGTCAATTTTAGGGAAAATCCAATATTGGCACACCAAGTATTTGTTATTAGGATAGATAGGTCTAATTAGATTTGTTAGAGTATTGTGAGGCTAGCTACATGTTCACAATTGGATACGAGTAGGCCGTATCACAAGGTTTTGTGATACGGGATGATTTGAAGATTTTTCTTCGACACGGGTGCCACACACATGCTATATTGTGCCATGACATTTGGAATAGATTGCTAACACTTAGATTATATTCTATTCCTTATTTAGAGCTTATGGATAGGCTTTGGGTTGATTTTGGATAGATTTGGGGTACGTATCATTAGCGTATCCTAGCGTATCGATCGGGTGCACCCCAAGTATTTGTGAGAATGCCAATTGGCCCTTTTTGACTTAATATTCAGTTGCACTTGGATATACTTGTGTATATTTATTCTAGTTATATATATATATAAATATATATATATATATATATATATATATATATATATATATATATATATATATATATATATATATATATATTGGTTAGGAGTTTGTGTTTGTTTGTATGTGTATAGGCATATGGGAGGGGAGAGTCGGGCAATAAGCAGCAACAATCAGCAATATGCAGCAGCAATCAGCAATAAGCAGCAACAAACAACAACATTAGCTGCATAAGCAGCAGCAATCAACAACAGCTGTTGCATAAGCAACAACATTTAGCAGCAGCAGCATGCAGAAGCATCAACTTGTAATAGCAAGCAAGCAGCAACAGTAGCTGCTTTAGGTAGCTAGCAATGTATGAGCGTCGAGTATTTGAGTTGGCTTGCATTGTGATATCTTCAAGGCATTAGCATGGAGGTTAAGGTAATGAGAAGTCCAAAATATTTTAGGAATTTCAGTAGGTAGTATTAGCTCCTGACCTGGGGAGAGCTTCACTACAAGCAGATAGGCTCATGAGCTCGAATTTAGTAAGGAGGCAAGGTGCAGACATAGTGGAAGGGTAAAGATGGGTTGACAGTAAGGTAAGCATGTTAGATGTTAGTATGTTCATATGTTAGATTGGTTGGTTAATTAGTTAAGTTAGTTATGAGTTATTATGATTAGTTGTTTGTTGTTAACTAGTGTTAAGTTAGTTAGCTATATTTATAGTGTTAGCTTTTGTTAAGTTATTTAACTATTAGTATGTTAGAATGGTTTGAGAAGTTAGTTAATTGTTGTATTAGTTGTTATATGTAAATGTTAGATGTTATGATAGTTAGTAGGTTAGTTGGTAACTTAAGTTATTGTTAGTTAGTTAACATGTTAGCTAGTATGAGTTAATGATAGTATGAGTTGTATACATATAGTTTAGTAGATATGTTAGTGTTAAAGTTAGATGTTAAGTTAGATATATATGTTAGTTAGTTATATATGTGTTATATATATATATATATATATATATATATATATATATATATATATATATATATATATATATATATATATATATATATATATATATACACACACACACACACACACACACACACTAGTTAGTAGATATTAGTTGAGTTAATGTTAGTTCTAGTTACCTTGAGTTACACAAGATAATGATAAGGTAATTACTTTACCTCTAGGTATTGTAAGTGAGTATCAAGAGGGTAGCTAGGTTGTGATACCAAGATGACTCAAAGCCAAGGTATTCATATAGAGTTAGTATTAACTAGGGTAACTAGTATATAATGT
Source organism: Iris macrosiphon (assembly GCA_036927795.1). Lineage (NCBI taxonomy): Eukaryota > Viridiplantae > Streptophyta > Magnoliopsida > Asparagales > Iridaceae > Iris > Iris macrosiphon. The sequence goes on along the minus strand of JAYESA010000004.1, from coordinate 59,029,936 downwards.
ATATTGTGTATCTTGTGATACTATAACGCTATGATACTTTAGTATCCTAATAAAGCTAGTATGGCCTAGATAAGTAGTGTATGGACTCAATAACCTAGAGGTGGACTCATACAACCTAGAAATAGCTAGTTTGACTAGTTTGACTATTTTGAATTAAGGTAAAAGCCTAGTTTAACCAAGTTTGGCTATCTTGACTTGGTCTTGACTTAGAAAAATCATATTTTTAGCTCTGTTAAGCATGTTTATTACTTTATTACACCAAATGACATAAAATTTTATATATAGGTCAGTAAGACACCGATACGGACATAATTTAAAATTTATTGCTCTGGACCACAGGTAAGTACATTCTGTAATACCCCGTTCCGCTCAAGCGGACTGCCATTTGAAACAGCAATAGTGCAGCTGTCCCGACCTGCTTTGCCTCAAAGAGAATGCAAAGGATATCCAGACTTGCCTCTACAGGAATCCGGCTTAGGCTTTCAGAGGCTCGCTCAGACGTATCGCTCTACCGAGGCAAATCATCGCTAAGGTGGGTGGCTACGGTGAACTTGTCTTTGCTTAGCCAGCACACATAAAATCTGGAATATTCATGATAGTCACTAGGTGATTCACCCCTTGCATGCTAATAAATCTAACGCACCTAGCTAAGGGAATAATCCCAACTTGTATTGCTATGCTAGAACATGGAAATGAAATACTGCTTATATTCAGACCCTTGCATGCTAAGTCCCTTAACGGTTTTATCCCTCGGCTTACCTTCGGGTCCGAGCGACGTGCCTGCTTATGTTCCTTAGAAACGCATGCTTGTCTGCTTGAATGTTGCATTGTTTTTATCCATACCCCGGAAGACTACTACGTGGTCATTCTGTGCCTGAATAACCCTGCAAGTATCCGGGACCGTTAGGTCGCCAAGGCAGTTCCCGATTCAGGAGACTGCATCATGTCAAGTAAAGAATCATACTCCTGTGGCAAGACTCATTCAGGTATTTGGATCTTCCTGCAAGTCTCTCTCGTGTGCGGGCTTACATCAGCCCAGGAGACTGTGCATATCCAATAGCTAAATGAATCATGCAATACTGCTTGTCGTGTGCTCGTGTTGCCTTAACTGCATAAAACGTGAACTTAATAATCGTGTTCGATCATGGACAACTTGTGCACAAGGATATAAGTTCTGCGGACGATGCTGGGGGCACTGGCACCGATCCGATCCGGGCAGACTTCGTGTTTATAGTCACTTGTGTGCGGACTGGGTAACTTGCAACGCACCTTATTTTATGAGCTCCTCGTGTTTTCTCGTTACATGTTATCCATGTCCATGACTAGTCCATTATGGCATCAAGCCAGTGATCATTGTGTGCAATTAACTTGTGGCTTAGTCATCGTGTGCGGATGGGATAACTACAGCGCATCGTGTGTTCGTCGTATGCTCCCGTTGCTTGTTATCCTTATCCTTGACTATGTCCACCTCGTGTGCTTAAACTTGAACAATATAACCATACTCAATGTTTGCATATGCTATCGCCTGAATATTTATACTTGTCCGTGCATGAATTAATCATGTTTGCCTTGGACAGGGAAGGATAAATGGTAAGTTGGTAAGTCTCGCCATGTTTCCTCAAACATCGTACGGCGCACTGCCCGACACGTTAGGCTATTCAATATTGCATGAAACTGATCCTAAGGCAACTAGAAAGACAACTTAATAGTTGTGCATAAAACTTATATTACGTGTTTGGATTTGTCGAGCGGGCGAGTAGCTTCCCCACCATTGCATTCAATGTACTGATAATCCACCAGTTTGTGTGCAGGGTGCGGGAGAACCTCGTTCGTTGCAGACGCCTCCTTCGTGCGTGCTAAGGCCAGGAGTTCCCTCTGAAGCCTTGCAACGGTACGTCCGGGACTGAAGCACATATATAAGACATAATGTTGGAGCATCGCCTAACCATCGCCTGTACAATCATTCCACAATTGTAGCCACTTGGCACGATTTTACTGTTTCAGAGAGAGAGGCTTGAGCGGCTTGTAATCTCGGCTATACGCCGCCTATAATACTTGTTTATATCAATAAAGAGCTTGCTTTACTTCAACTTGTGTTATTCAATGCTTTCGCTATATTGTCGACTCAGTGAACCTGTTATCGATTGCCTATGCGTTCATGACTCCGCTGCACTCAGACAATCTGTGCGACTCTGTGGCTTAGAACTCTTACCGCCAGCCAATGAATCACGGCCTTGCACGGGCGCGGTTCACGCTCGTGCGGCATCACGCCCGGATGGGTCAAGCGATCGTTCCGCGAGAGCGCTGGCGAGGGTGATTCCCGCCTAACGGGAACGGCCGAAATAGCCTGCGGGAGATCGGGGCGTGACACATTCTCTGACAGTTTCCTTACTTGATATTTATTATAATGCATATATTTAGTGATATCTTATTTGATTCCTGACACGATGGTTAAACAGACTGATATATAGTGGATCCTCGTCATGAGATGTTACTCTATCGTGATTACCTTGTATATCTCATTCATTATATAGACCGTAATCATCGTGCTCGTATTATAGACCTTGCATCATGATTATCGTATCGTGACTTGGATCCATCGTACTAGTCGGGGAGGGGGAGTGCTAAGTAGTTATGTGATCAACCATTTTTTAGATATTGTAAATATCGTAGATATTGTATGATAGCTAATCACTTATGTGATTGAACTGTACCATCGCATGCATTGTTTGATAGCTGATTATACCTTACCAATATGATTGAGCCATACTATTGTATATATCGTATAGTATCGTGGATGATTGATCACATATTGTCACTACCCACTTCTAGAAATATGATTTTTTTTTAAATTTGGTTAATTGTGTATTGATCATAAATATTTGTATTTATATTTAATTAGTTGGATGTATTTATTTTTATTGGTTGTTTTAGGATTTTGGCTGGTCTGGATCTATGTCAGACCCTAGTGAACCCATTTCAGACCCAACCAACACCCTTGTCAGACTTATTTATTGGTTTAGAATAGTTATTTTATTTTTAATTATCTTGCTGGGTTATTTTGGATTAGTTAGAATGTATTTAGAAACCCCAATCCCAAACCCTAATTTGGAAGACTTAAGTTGAGGGTATTATGGTCATTGTGTTTAAGCTTCAAACCCTAACCTTATTTTTATTACATGGCCGGCCCCCCTTCCTTTTTATTTCTTCTTCTTCTTCATTTTCTTCTCTCCGTTCTCTTTCTTCACTTCTTCCATTTACTCCTATCAATTCCAAGTAAGTATATTCACCTTCCCCCTCTTTATTTTTTTATTTTTCTCATTAATGTAAACCCTAACCTTTCATTTTCCTCTAACCTAGTTTTGTAGAGCTTAGATTTGGTATAGAAGCTTGGTTTGGAGGCTTGGTGTGGTAAATTCTAGGATTTTTGGAGACTTTGGCCTTGGAATTCCAACTCCCAAGAGGTAAATCCTAACTTTCCTCTTAGTGATTACTTTAATATATTGTAATTAGTAGTTTAGAACCATTCTATATCTTAGGGCTACCCATGAGAGAAAGTTAGAACTTGTTTGGATATGTTTGAAGAATTTGACCTATGGTTTTGTTTCAATTTAGGGTGAAATCCGAGATTGGCCCATTTTGGGTGTTGACCTAGGTTAGACGAACCTAGGTAGACGTGCTTGGGTGTCTTGAGAGTAGGTTCCTATTCCCGTTCGGATACGTGAGGTTGTATCATGGAGTTTTGGATATTTCGGGCAATTTGAGAGTTTTTTTTTCGTCGTGGGATCCATGTGCATGTAGAATTTTACCACGGACCTAGAATCGAAAAGTTAGTATTTTTGTGAGGTTCTAGACATCGATTATCGTGAGTAAATTTTGGGTCAATTCTGATTAGGTTTGGCATGCGTTTTGCGAGGTATCACAAGTCGCACTCCAAGTGTTCGTTGAAATGACCCAATGGCCATTTCGACTTGGTTTCTAGGTTTCGGGCTTGTGCGCGGGTTGGTTTAGCCTTGGGGAGTGTGTATTAGGGTTTTCGAGTTTATATATATATATATATATATATATATATATATATATATATATATATATATATATATATATATATATATATGTGTGTGTGTGTGTGTGTGTGTGTATGTATGTATGTATGTATGTATGTATATGGGTGGTTGTGTACGTGTTGGTGTGTTTGTGTGTGTGTTTGAGTGTGTTTGTGTGTGTGTTTGTGTATAAGTGTGTGCCTATATATATATATATATATATATATATATATATATATATATATATATATATATATAGTGTGTGTGTGTGTGTGTGTGTGTGTGTGTGTGTGTGTGTGTGTGTGCATATTTAAATATGCGTAGTGTGTGAGTGTAAGGATGTGTGTTTGAGTGAGTGAGTGAGATAGAGGGGCAGCAGCAGCAACAAGTAGGAGCAGCAGCAGCAGTATGTAGTAGCAGCAGCAGTAGCAGCAAGTAGCAGCAGAAGCAGCCGGAGGTAGTAGCAGCAGATGAGAGAGAGGGGTATATATATATATATATATATATAGTTAGCTAGTTAGTTAGTTAGAGTTAGAGAAGGGTAAGGTAAGGTAAGGTATCTCAATACCTTGAGATACTCAAGGTATTGGGTATTGGGGCGAGGTATTGGGCTTTTACCTAGGAATGGGGTTAGAGTTGGTTTTATATATATATATATATATATATATATATATATATATATATATATATATATATATATATATATATATATATATATATACGAGTTAGGGTATATATTAGAGGGTATAGGTGGGGTGTATAGCGTAGGTTGAGATATCGGATACCGAGGGTATCCCGATATCCCAAAGAGGCGAGTTTGAGGGTTTACTAGCTTAATGAGCTAGTTTTGACCTAGAATTTTAGGGGCACCCTAATTTGACTTAGAGTTGACCATAAGTGTCCCGGTTGACCGCTAAAGTCAACCTTTGACCTAGTTTTGGCCTAGAGTTGACTTTTTGACCCAAAATTTATCGGTTTGACCCGTTTGACCTAGAATAACCCTAGAAGCTTATTTTTAGTTATATTATATCTATTTAACTCTTTAGAACCCTGTTTTATCTTGCTTTTGTAATAGATCTTTGTGACACCAGTCCGGATCTTGATCCTCACCAGTTTTTCAGGACGTCAGGCGAGTACCTACCTCTGATCGTTTCCATTTCATAATAGCGTATATATCACCTGTTCTAGAACTGTTAATACTTGATTCTGACACGTTGTTTTATGAGCTGGTACTAGTTGGATCCCGTCATGAGATGTTATCCCCTTTACTGTGTTCAGCGGGTACACTATCATGTATATTTCATCATGTGCTTCGAGTATTGATTCTCATGTGCTTCGTGTGCTCTTGCTTTCATGTACGCGAGTTATTTATCATGTACGTAGTGCGTCGTGGTTGGATCCAAGAGTATTAGTGGGGGAAGGGAGTAAAAGTTGGTTATGTGATCAAATCCAAGTAGTATTCATGTGTATGTCGGTTATGCAACTCACGCATAACGGAGTTATCGTAGAATAAATCATGTGCAACCAAAGCCGATCACATAACGAACTTGTGCTCAAAGCACTTAGCTAGTATTCCTATTTTCTCACATACAGTTACTTCTCTACTACTTGTATTGTTTTTCAGTTTTATATTATAGTTACTTTATCAGTTCTACCATGTATTTACTTTCCTGTGCATCTTGTATTCTTTTCTATTGCTAGTCATATACACCTTACCATATATTTGGAGTTGCTTTCAGAGTTATGTACTTTGCTCCAATCTTGACTGGATATATTTTTTAGAGGATCTTGAGTACTTTTGCCCGACTTACTACTGGCCAGGCGTCGACGATTGTTGTGACCCTAAGATAGAGAAGGAGCCCGCCCCAGCTGAGGAGACGCCACTAGCGTCCTAGTATAGCTAGTTGGGTTTTACTGGGTTATTCTCGGTTGCTTTTGGATGACTGTATTATTTATTTTGCTGCTACTGTAAGATATTGTAGACTCTTAGACTTGGACTGTATATTTTGGATATTGTACTTGCTCTCTTTGGTTCTTTGTTTCTTTTGTTGATATTTTATCGTGCTTTTACTCTTTTCCTAGTTATTGTGATTGATTTTATGTATATATTATAATATTGTCCTCTTTTTGGAGAGGTTATCTTGACAGGTTATTGTGAGATATAGATAGTTGTAACCTAGACAGCGTTCTACCGCCGATTATGCGGCGTAGGCTGGACGTACCCACGACTCATGCCCAATTTTTTGGGTGCGTGTCGTGACAACATTTTTGGTGGTGGCCCATGCAGGTCTAGTTTCTAGGTCTACCTGCTTTGATATAGGATATAGGCTGTGAGAGAGTATGCTCAATCATAATTAGGACCCTTCCTGATCTTTTATTATCTTTAATTTTTTTGAAATTATTTTCTTTTAAAATATTATTGTCCTTCTTTGATGATATAGTATCTTACACTGTATTGATTTCTTTTGATCTGTATTCAGGATGCCTCCGAAGACACGGTCTCACCGTACCGTTCCAGCAGCTGCCACTGAGAGGTCTGCTACCTCTCGTCCTACTCGACTTTAGGCAGCTGCTACCGCTCCACTCACCACTCCTATGTTGAGATTAGATTTTGAGACTTGGTCTTGTGATGTATGGAAACTCTTGTTCTCTTCTTCTATTGCATATCGTGTCTTTTATATTCCGTTAGTTGTTATTGTGATTGAGTATTGATAACCAATTATTATATATCATATTATCCTCTAATTAGAGTTGAGATAGGATGATATGTACCTTATACATTTGGTGTGAGATGTTTAGATAGTATTGTTGACCTAGACAACGTTCTATCGCCGATGCTGCGGCGTAGGCTGGACATACGCACGTGCTCGTCCCCATACACAGGGTATCAGGACGGTACCTAACCTGCTAAGATGAATGAACTCCGCAACACACGTGTCTACTGTCATGTTCCCTTGCTCCAGGTGCAGGAACTGAGAGTGGAGCGCATTCCTCACCATAGCCAGAAAATACTTCACATTGAAGTATTCCATAAACTGCTTCCACGTCTGCTTCTTGCCGACGTCACGCTCCATAGAGTCCCACCAGTAATGGATATTTCCTTTCAACTGGGCCCTCACCGCGACCACCAATAGGTCCGGAGGTAGCCGAGAAGCCTCTAGTAGCATCTCTGTGTTGGCGACCTAATTTGAAATCTTCTCGGCAGTCTCGCTACCCGTAAAGGTCCCCTGACTCATCTAACGAAACCACAGAACAGACCCTGCTGGCTGAGCAAGTTCATGTGTTGGTGCAGTTGGCCTCTCCAGAACTACCATCAAGCTCTACCTCATAGTCTCGGCCTGATGCCACTGCGCCTACATCATGGCCTAAAAGAACTGAAATATCTGTAGCTGACCCCCCAATTACGGCATTTGAGGTGGGAAGGCACCATATGTCATCTGCTGCAAGTAAGGTTCGTACGGCATCTGAGGTGGATAAGGTGGAGGTGGTGGCAATAAAACCTACAGATATAATATCGGTACCTGCTGAGACATCGGTCCCTTAGGATGCGGCATCGGCGTGGCCCTCGAAGTCTGGCCCTCGTGCTGCTATGTCGGAACAGCCTGCGAAGTCTGGCCCTCATGCTGTTGTGTCAGAACAACCTACAAAGTTTGGTGCCAGTGTATCAATGGGGTCTGAGGTATCACCGGAACATGTAGTGGTGCTTGCTCTTTAGGTGGTCCTCGGGATCTTTTCTCCGTCTGTACGGTATCAGATGGCACAATGGCACTGTATGTCGTGCGTCCTCTATGCAAGTTTATCTCCCTGCAGGAGAGAGAACTAAATTAAAAGAGTACGAAAATAAACAAACATGATGCAAATATTCAAATAGTTAAATACGAAAGTGGTTCAAAAATGGTAGTAAATATGGATGAGATTTTATAACTTCTAATCCTATTACAGGCTCGCCGGGCATGACATCATACCACAAGCGATAAACAGATACCTTTATGGGCAACCAATAAAACCATGTCATGCCCCAGTCCCAAAATATAATGGGATCGACATGCAACTAGGCCAGCTGATACATCTAGATTAGGTTCCCAATTTAATGGCCCTATCTAGGTGTACTACGCTGTGAATATGGAACTAAGTCCATAACTAATACTAAGAATGCAACAGGTACAATTAATCTCATCCATAGAACATAAGTAAGAAATACTGGAAACAAAACATAAGTAGTTTGAATGTCATAATACAACACAAATAAGTCTAATGGGGACAAATTTACTGAATACAATACTGAAATGGAAGCATGGAATGATAGATAAGATAAGTGGACAGTAATATCAGCTATCTAGTTAAAGATGCTCTAGTCCTAGGCAGAAGGCCTACCAGTGATCAGGAAAACTCTGAAGGCAGCACCTCAAGCTCCTTCTCGGCAGTGTACCTTATCTCATGTCTGGGCCCGTATACGGTCGGGTAGTACGTCTCGTCCAGATCTGAAAGGGAACCAGGTCCTCAGAGGGACGTAACAAGATACAAAAATATATGCCAAATATAAATATTGAATAAGTAAAGAGGGTGTACTAACCATTAAGTGTATGCAATATGAGGATAACCTTAGTACGTTGGTAGGTGTAAAATTAACATCTAACGCTTTGAAGAACATGGTATATGCATATGTAACGCCAATAACGCTCCGAAGAACATGGGATCTGCATAAATATATATACGTCTGTATCGCTTCGAAGAATGTGGTATCTACATAAAGGAGGTCATCAGTTCTGTAGCTCCTCTGGACTCTACGGATACCAACGTGTGTATCCCATACGCCTACTAGTTGTTCTCCCTGTCCAATAAAAATGTACCAGTCGAATACACGACATGCACACATCGTGACTATAATGTCAGGTCACAAATAACTAGAACTAACCTGATTTTGCACTATACCGTGATGTGTGTCGCACGTACCGATAGCTAGTCGGGTACACCAACTCGTATCCCAACTGTAAACCCCCTCACCCAATTTTAATGTATTTTTAACTTAGTGAGAGATTAGGGATCAATTTAGAATTATTTTGGATTAATTAACTAGAGTTATAAATTCATCTATTTATTTTATTCCCTCGTTGCACCTTGGCATTTTTTAATTATTTAGAGCAATGCACTAACATTTGCCTTCCAATAAATTTTATATCCTTGACCTAGACAAGCCCATCTACAATCCTGACCCTTGGGTCACTCATAATTACACTCTCTTATGCTTTGTTTTAATTTCATAAAATTTGTCACAAAATATCTAATTTTAAACCTAGACCTTACACCCATGTTCGTTCCAATCAAAATTGGAGACACAACCTCGACCCGTTCCTTGCAACCCAATATATATTAACAATCTATTCCAAGTCTACTACGTCTATGACACTTGTGTCCATCTAATTCAAATCTTGTGCACTTCCAATTAATTAAAAGAACATTATTGACATAAATTTTAACTAATTTGGTGCAATGACCTAACCCAAACCCCCACTCTCACCCTCATGGTTCATACAAAATATCACACCCCAATTTTTTCTACTATAACACACCAAACATGGCATTTTTTCACATCTAATCCATTTTTTCTTCTTTGTGCAAGTCCTAAACTATTGGAATCTTTTGTGCAAATAACTAGCCATGTGTCCACCTCCTATTGGTTGGAGCAAATAAAGAAAACCCACTTTGTCATGTTTGACCAGTTCTAACTCTCCCTCCCTCACTTTGTATGGTACTATGCATCATCATCCTTTCCCCTTTAATCCTATCCTTCCATTCAAACCATAACCTATCCCAACCACTCAATTCCTTCATGACCACACACACATCCCTAGAAATACCTAGTAGTCTGCCCTAATTCCAATGCTCTCTCTCTTCCACATCATTTGTTACATCTTCTTCCTTTTCACTCCTTCTTCCTCCTCACCACGACTATAACAGCTCACCACCACCACCACCTACATCACCCTCACCACCACAGCTCACCACCGCAACCACCTACAACACCCCCTCGGCCGGAGCTTCAGTACGACAGCCAACACCATTCCCATCTCCTCCTCCTTCTCCAAGACAGCCACCGCCGCCACTATCACCCCCGCCACCCTTACCACCATCACCTCCAACACAGCCACCACCATTCCCATCTTCTCCTCCTTCTCTACGACAGCCACCGCCATTGTCCCCATCACCACCATCAACCCCCACGACTACCGCCAATATCACCATCACCACCTCACCACCTCCCCACTAGCTTCACCAACTTTACCACCTGTCGGAGCACCCGCCACCACCACCATTGCAACTATTATTGCTGTTAAAGCTAATGCTACTACTGCGTTTTGCTGTTGCGGTTGCTGTGCTCGACGCCCCGCCGACAGCCGACCGCTTGTGGCCCCCCAAGGGCACCCCCGATGCTCCGACGACCCCACCCGCGGCATCCCTAACCGCTATAACCCTCGTCGGCCACCGCACGGACGATACGAGCAAACTCCATGTCACGACCCGCACCCGCTTTTCGGATACGAGTATGTGGCCAAGCCAACCTATGCCGCAGTATTGGCGGTAGTACATTGTCGATGATAACAATGGTCCATCAATCCAAATAGATAATATTTAATCACAAATTTAAATCTATTACTCATTCACAACATTTACATAGTTTTACAAGATTCTTAATTTATAATTAAATCATAACTCGGGAACAAATCTGCTAAACATCAAATCCAAAGAAGTCACTAAACTATCTAAATTCTAATATTGGCCTCCAAAAGCATCTCCATCTCCAACAAAATCCAATGAGCAAGATAGCAAGTCACCTAAAAATGTTTACCCGATCAGGATGGAACGAGTATAACCCAATAGCAGTTCCAGTTAATTGACAAGTACTATGAACAGTAAATAGTTATGAAATACTTGATGAGCATATAATAATGGAATATGGTACATAATAGAGGAACAGTTAAATAAAGAAATAATGAAAGATAAGAAAGAAGAACAGAGAAGCACGTAAAGACAGACAGATATGTGAACTAGAAAACCTGTTTTGCAAGTACACAATCAGAAAGTATAGATTAATCCAGAATGACTACATCTAACTAGTGTTTTGAAATATCAAGTTGATATGTGAACGACTAGGGATAATATCCGGCAAACCACACGTGTCGTGTGTGGCTGCTATTATTCCAGAAAGACCATGGGATAGAAAAGGAATGTTCACGAGTATCCTAGATATTTTTCCGCCCGACTAGTACTCATGGATTCAAGTCCAGACATGAATAATCTTAATAGTCCAGAATATGTCAACGGGCCAGAAAATGCATTAGTCCAGTAATTCATTAGTCCAGAAAAAGTTAACAGGCCTGAAAATACATATCTCACGAAAATAAATTCATACAATACCAATCTGTGTATCCATTGTATCAGGAATTAAGTAAAATAATACTATAAATATGCATCATAGAAAATATCAATAAATAAAATTATCAGAGAATGTACTCGCCTGGTGTCCTTAGCTAGTATGAATCAGATTCCAAGTCACAGTCCAAATAGCATATGTATTACAAATTTACCATGTCAACAAATAATTTATTTTAATTTATTTAATTCTAGAATAATTACTTTAAAATCCTATTTTAATCTTACTATTCTGATTTTTAGGTCAATTCCTAAATTTTGTTCAAAGAAACTAAATTTTATCAACTCGAGACTCGTGGCACACGCAAATCGAGACAATCTATTGACCGAAAAGTCAACTGACACAAACTCGACCTTTATGCATGATTTTTTTATAGATTTCAGTGTCAAAAATATTCTAGAATTTACGGCTCATCCGAATTCAAATTCGTTTAGGAATTATTGCACATATCAAATTCGTATTGTGCAACGGTGGTTAATTTCTGACCTAGAAGTTCTACAAAATTAACAGTATAGAAATATCTCAAATTAAATTCTGGGAGATACATATGTCAATGATCTCGACATTAGCTTTCCAAAAATTCAAACGGTTCATAATTCTGATTTCTAGTTCTTCCGAAATCGTAAAAAAACCGAGACACGTCTATTTTCGAACATGTTGTGCTCTACGAATTTTTCAGAATTTAATATTCATAATTTCGTAAAATAATTTATATACTAAAAAACTAACCTTAATACAGTTCTAACACAAGAAATTAGGCCATGTTTGGAGTCTGGAGCTATTAGTAATGGCTTCTGGAAGATGAAGGAAACCCTAGATGATAATTCTCCAAAACCGACTAAAAGAAAACCCTAGAAATTATAAACTAAATACTATATATATAGAGAGGAGAGAGAGCAGCCGCGGCTCAGAGTCCGCCACGTGGCAGCCATCTACTGCTTCTCGCTTAGATCGAATGACCATGATTCAACACGGCTTGGCTCAGCTGAGTCCGAGTCGGACTAGGACGCGGCTCGGCACGGCTCGGCTCACGGTCGGCTCGTTTGCACCCGCACCCGCGCCTACGATTGCAGACAGGCGGGCCCCGCCCAATTTACTGTGGGAGGTTGACGGGTGGGCCCCTATTGGCTGACTGGGCAGAATAATTACTTTTATGGGTTTTTAAAAAAAAAAGTTTTTAATTCAGTTTTTCATAATTAGCTCAAAATAAATGCTAAAAATAATCACAAAATTCTAGAAAATATATTTGATTATTTAGAACCTAAAATAAAAGTTTGGGACATTTTTAATTATGTTTGACACTAAAATAAATTCTTGAAAGTCCTAGAAAATTAGTGTTACTAGTTTTTAATTAACAAACAATTGTGGAAAAATCTCAATAGCCCCAAATTAACCTAATATCAACATTTAAGCTAGAATTTCAGGATACGGAGGTTACAAGTCTACCCACCTTAAAAAAATTTGTCCTCAAAATTTAAAATTCTCAATAGTTTTTTTTTACCATCAAAATTTAAATTCAAAAAAAACCATATAGTCTTGAAGTAAATCCATATTGTAATTTCACAAAAAAAAAATCCTAAAAACATCATATTCCTAAAAATCTTCAAATTTAAAATCAAATTCTATTCTTATCACAATCTTCTCAAAAATTTTAAGTTAATAACTAAATGCTCAAAAAATTTAATATCCAATACTCTAATTTAAATCCAATCAATGCATATTTATAAAATTTAAAAATCTCATCCCAAATTTTTTTTGAATTCAAACACTAATCCGTTAATGATCTTACTCCTCGATTTTTTTTCCACGCAATACTCAAACAATATAATACTTACGAAATTTTCAAATGCAACATTCAATATAAATTTTAAATTTATATCTTGTAGTAAAATAAATATAATGATAATCTTCTTAAATTGCTCAAAATTTAATGATAAATCCAATCATATCATAATCCTCATAAAAATCTATGATTTAACAAAATTACAAATTCTGCCATATTAAATTCTCAACTCTTTATTTAAATTAATGTTTATCCCCAAAATTTAAAATCCTTATTAAAAAAAAAATCTGCCACCATCAAAATTTAGGCAATATAATCATGAAGTCAAACCACTATTGTTATTTAACAAAGTCCTTAAAAATTAACTTCATCCTCACAACTTAAAATTTTAAAGTAAATCTTCAAAATTTGAATTATCTTCAAAATTTAAAATCCAATAGAATTTTTCTCTTAAATCAGATTCACAAATCATAACTCTTAAATACAATCTAACAATATTTCCTTAAAATTTAAATCTCATTTATAACTGTCTTCAAAAAATCAATAATTAAATACTTCAAATTTAATCTCATATTCAAACTTAAAAATTTAAATCCAATCTTGAAATATATATATATATATATATATATATATATATATATATATATATATATATATATATATATATATATATATTCCATCCTTAAAAATTGAAATCTCATATTGTAGTCATATATCACAATAATTTGATTTGTCCCCATTACTATTAGGATTACTTGCACTATTACCTCAAAATAATTTTTTATCTATATTAACTGATATACCAATCTAATATTATCACACAAGGTACTTACTGTTACTAGCACATTACTCAACTAATCTATGATATTGAAACACTAGCACTCTTGATATAGTAACACTAGCTTCCTCACTACACAACATATGCCCTTAATATTCTTGGACACTAGCTTCATCATTAGATCACCTCATCACACTCACTAGAACTCATGATCACTTGTACTTTCTATAATACACATGTTTTACTTCACTCTCAAAGGCAGGCCTATGGTTTCATATCTCGATTGATGTATACATATTTTTCCTTAAACCTTTTATAGACTGATATACTAATCAGTAATACACTATATATTTTCCATGACCAATCTTGATATTTCTCAACCCATGGCACACCATTAGAATTTCTAATACTCATGCTTCCACTTTCATGAACTTCCACACTGACACTCATCACCCACTGTGCATCATGCACATAATTTTTAGATACTTCTTCCTCCTATTGCTTCTAACACATTACTGGCCTCAATATCAGGTGATATACCTATCACTAGTCATATACTGGTATACTCCTATCTACTCATATTAAGGCTATATTTCTAAGCTAAAGAATGATGAAACAAATCCTACAATAATAGGAGTGGATAAGTATTGAGATAATACTTTAAGAACCAATTTAAGATACAACCTGATAAACATACACGTATGTCCAAAATTATGACACTCAGAATCCTCGCCACGCTAACTGATATGGCTGCAAAAAACTCTAAATTTTATAATTAAGATATGTACATCCGAAGTCAGGTTCCTACGTTTCTGCCATGACAGCTAATATGGCTGCGATAAACACTAGGCTCCATAACCAAAGCAGACATTTCACCTTTTCCATTGTCCTCATCAATATATGTCATCAGATGATACCGTAATTTAGTCCATAAAATTTATCTTGATATAAAATCAATCTCAACAACGACACCAAAAATTAAATTTAACAACCGATCACCAAGAATCAGATTAATAACAACAAGTGAGAACGGACGAAAACAAGGAAAAAGATTTGAATTGGAATTTATAATAAGATTCTCAAGGGTCATCCCAAGAATCTCTAAAAAAAATTGTGAGTGAGTATTCCTGTCTCATCCTAGTGTCCTATGTCCTATATCCTATCGCAGGCTCGCGGTAGTACAACTAAGTTGTCGCACTACCATGATATCGCACAACTTGCGAAGCCTGATCTGCATGAATATCGATTAATGATTCAATCTTAAAAATTTAAAAATTAATTCCAATCTTCAAAGTAAATCCTACTAATATATATTTTATGAATAAATTTAAAAAAATTCAAAGTCTCATCCTCAATATTTGAATTCCAAATCTACTCCATCAATCTTATCTCTCAAACAAATTTAAATTTTGAATTCAAATTAATTCCTTAAAAGTCGAATTCAACAAGTTATAAAATCAATCTTTGTATTGTTATTCTTTTGATCTAACTCAACCCATAAACTAAATTTCAATATTATATTGAACTCCTAACACTCAAATTCTCAACATTATCCTTGAATTCCTCGAGTTATATCTCAAAACCTTCAAGATTATTCACAATTTTAAAAACTTTCAACATTATCCTCAATTTTTTTTTTGTCAATAATCAAATATGACAACTTCTACCCACCTTATAATTTTATCCTTAAAATAAAATCCTCAAATTTTAACTTTTTGAAAAATTAAATAAAATGTATCATCCTTTCCTAAAAATTAAAAATTCAATTAATAAAATAAAATTTTAATCACTTCCAGAAATCTTTATAGCTATGACTATATTTATTGAATTGGTCTTTAATCCTCAAAAAATATAAATACATAAAATCTCAACTCCTCAAATTTCTGAAAACTTAAAATTTAATTTCAAAATTTCAAAATATAAAGTTTAAATCCACATCTTATATGCTAATATCTCTAACATTAATCCTTTGGAATTTCTTAAAATCATAAATTAAATAACCAATACTCTAAAATTTTAAGTCTTCAAACTTAAACTTAAATCCACTATATCAATCTTCAAAAAATCTAAAATTCAATAAATCTTCAACTTCTTATCTTTATCATCATTTACATTGAAAACTATTTTTTTTTTCTAAAACAAGAATTTAACCTTATTTTAGCAAGAAAATCATAGTCATCAAACTAGATAGAAATTTAAATCTCATAGCACAAAATAATAATAATAATTCTTAGCTTCAACAATTGATTAACCCCAAAGAAATAATTCGTCAATCGAGAATTCTACCCCTAACTTTGGTCACTTCTACTTATCAAAATACCATAATATATAACACTTAATTTTCTCAAATTCATCTACTAGAGTTTACCTCAAAATTCAATATTTATATCTATTTTAATCACGTAGCCTATGTAACACCTTAACTATCCAAGCAATAAAATTGAAATAAGGCCTTCCAATTATATACCCAGTCCTAGTCATTCTCCTAAATTCAAATCAATCCTAATTGTGAATTAGCATCTCCTAGTAGCAGGCTCATAGCTAGTACTACTGAAGTACTAACCATGACATCGTACTTGATGCGAAGACGGACCTGCGTGGGCTACCATACTCCATGACCATGACCATGACCATGAACACCCAAACCCAAGTCAGAATCGAGTTTCAACCACCTATTTTTGTGAGGCGATTACTACTCCGTCTCTCGATTGTTTCCCAAACCATCTTCGCTGGTATAATCTTTATTTAACCCTCTTCCAGAATCTTCAATTAATTTATTTTAGTTTGTATTAGATTGGTATTTATTTGCGTTCCAAAGCCAAGAAAATATACATTTTTACAACTTTGAAAACTATCCCAAGTACCCTTATTTCGTGGCTTATATTTCCAAAACATGTGAATAAAACTAGGATTTTCTTCCTTTACTTTAAAGCCTATATAACCAGGTTTAATTCCCGTCGATTAGTTTATTTTATTTCGCATTAAAACCTAGTTTAATATTGTGTTAAATATCAAGATTTTTTTTCTTTCTAAAAACTCAAAAATCTTCGATACGGAGTTGGTCCCGTCAAACCGGACAACCACGTGGCCAAGACCATGTCTCATATTGTGCGCGCACTTTTATGCAAGCCTTTCCTTTATATGCTTTTGCTCCTGCCGTCGCACTTTTGTCAGTTGACTTTTCTTTTGCGTACCTTTGTGCACTTGTCTTTCTTTGACCGTTTTGACCCGATTGATTTGATTTCTTGGCATTGCTTATAGGCTTCACACTATGTTTAACACAAGTGCATGTCCTTTCTGGCATCATGATATTGTATTAATATTTCTGATAGTGGCTCGATGCAGTGCACTCATGACTCGTGACTCTTGCACTATCCTGATTATTGTTATTAGTAGCATATATTTATTTTCTGATTTATTTCTCGTGGTTGATTTTTATGTATGTAATTATTCAAGCTACTGTCCAGTCTTGCATCATGTCTAAGGCAAATTTTCGGTTACTACGGTCGAAAATTCTTGAATAAACTGCCCAGGATAATGAACTAGTTTAATAACATAAAGGCATTTAGAGAGAAATTTTTTGGTTACATGCAATTCCGTTATCCCGGCTACACCTGATGGATTTGGAGCTCTCCATTGTGAGGGACACTTCCAACACACCATCGAGTGTTACAATATAAGTATGTATGTGTGTGTGTGTGTATT